>OX371263.1:80442679-81042679 GCA_947311025.1 Lypha dubia | reverse complement strand
GACCTTATTTTCATTGTTAAGATGATCTATGAAAATCGGTTAGCAGAAACGTCGGGCGAAGTAAAATAATTAAAAAATTGCCTGCTCAGACAGCTTAATAAAGTTAATACGCCTACTTCACACAAGAGGCGCCGCAACACTGCTCTAACAAAAATACATGCAAATATCGTCCTTTATAGAAAATTTTTCATGAATATATTTATGTATGTATTAGCTGCAACCGGTGCGCTTCGCTGCCAAATAGAAAGTGTAACTTAATGCTCATGTTTCATGCAATCCTTTGAAAGAGACTCACTAGTTGTTCGACACGTTGAGGATAGTCAGCAGTATAAAATTTTTACCAAACCTAACAAACTCATGCTATACTTTTGTTCTCAATCTCTGTCATAATGTCTCTAAGACTTAAGCCCTTATCTGGTGCCTATCAAAAATGCCTGCTATTATCTATTCAGCACTTAGTTTTGGAAAATCACTACCTGTGGTACATCAGGGGCCAAATCACCGCATACGATATCGATCAAAATGTATCGAAATTTTTCATTTTGGTATTATCGCATACGATATCGTATGAATTGTATCGTAATTTGATATGATACCATTCGATATCGAGTAATCAGAAAAGATACATCTCTCGTGTTGTTATTCGATACCTAATTGTCTATCGAATAGAAAAATAGTGCAACTAAATTCAACAAGTGTTATACATTTATTTTGCAAAAAAGAAAGATGTAAGTTATTTAAATTTGTTTAAGTGCTCTGTAAAATAAACAATTTTTTCTTTTTTATAGGACAAATGCAAACAAAATTAATAGAAAGCAAAAAGAAATTATGGCAGATTTTATGGCTGTACACCCGCAGTTGGCCAGAAATATTTTGCCAAATTGTGGCCAAGGACGCAGTACAATGACTAAGCTGTGGGATCAGTTGTCCAATAAGCTGAATATGGCTGGCCCACCAATAAAAGATATTAAGTCGTGGCGAAAAGTAAGTACATGTGTATGTAACTTTAGTTGTTTTAAACATTCAATCATTTTATCAACATACAATTTATTAGGCTTTTACTGACCAGAAGCATCAAGCTAAAAAGAAGCTATCATTTAATATGAATTCGAGGAAGAAAACAGGAGGGGGTCCATTCGAGGAATTAACTTTAACACCTGCTGAGGAGCAAATTGTTCAAGCTGCTGGTATAGGTGCAGCAGTTGAGGGGCTTTCTTCAGTCAAAACGTTTGGATTTTGTAAAGAAGTAAACAAATTAAACATTGAAGAAATTGAGGAGTTGTTGTTAAGTGATAATAGTGACAATGAAAATGTGTCATTGAATATTGATGAAAATATTGAAACCGATTTTGAAAGTGCAGAAAAGGAAACTTCAAAAGTAACAGAAGATCTACCAGAAGCGAAAGTAAATTAAGTCTCCTAAAGTATAATTTAGAAAAATTTGAAGAGTCGCAAGTTTCGTTAAATAATAATTTTGGCCGTTTGCTAAAATTAATGGAGAGATCAAACGAACTTAAGGAAAAATCAATCAATATGAAAGAAAAGGAACACCTTACAAACTTAGAAATTAAAAAGATTGATCTTGAAATAAAAACAATTCAATTAGAAAAGTTAAAGCATCGAATTTAGAACATGTATATTATAAAAATGCATTTGGCCATAAAATTTTAGTGAATTCAGTTGGTTGTTTACCATCTAGTGAAATATAATTTTAATTTTTTTATTTATTTTATGAATTACAAACCAAAGTTTGTGTATGAATTACTTTCTTTTATTTTTATTTATATTTATTTGTGATAAAAAGTGAAAAGTATTTAGTACAAAAATAAGTACAAATATATGTATGTTAAATAAATGCAATATTAAATAAAAACAAAGTTCCTTAAAGGCAAAACAAAAATTAGTTTGACTTATTTCTCCATAAGGATAACTAAATGTGGTCTCTAACCCTTTGTCCAACTTTTGTTAGCTGTGTCTCATTTCCAACATTAGGTATAGTAGGAATAGTTTCAACAACGGGATTTTGTGTGTAATTTGGTATTTTTCCGGACTGTATCGACTTCTCTTATCGTTGCTCAAAATTTTCCATCTTGCTTTTAGTATGCCAATAGATCTCTCCACTATACATCGGGCTTTGGAATGCACTTCATTAAAGTAAGCCTCCATCGAACAATCCTGGGGATTTATGTACGGCGTTATTAGCCATGGTTCAAGTGGGTATCCAGAATCTCCTTTTAATTGATTATAATTGTAAATAAGAGATTGATTGCATTCATACGTTCATCGATCTTACCCAAAAGCCATGCATTGCCTAAATTTTTGTTATTGTATAAATTCTCTAACATCCAATTCACACCATGAAATAAAACTCACGATTTTTCTTTAGTTCTCTACAAAAGTTGCTTCCAAAAACTTTACAAATTCATACGATGATTTTTTCCCATGATTTAAATGTTGATTTTTTTCTCCGTAATCGGTTATTCTTCTTTACTTTATTATTTGTATAAAAACAATCTGACATGTGTATGTATGTATGTACATCAATTTGTTATTTCCGTACAAACTTCGTGCAAACGAATATGCGTATTGCCACATGAAAATGAAATATGAAATAAAGCAAAATAACAAAAAACGAATATGTGTAAAGAAAAATATAAGAAAAACTCACGGAGAACTGAAAATGTGAATTTTTTGTTACCCCTTTTGCTTCTCTACCCCGTTCGCCTACAAACACAAAATATCGTGAAATAAAATTCATGTAAAGTTTCATGGTGTGAATTGGGTGTAACAAGTTTTTTTCTTCTGAATGCCTCCAAACAAATGAGTCATGCGCTGCCCCTCCATATTTCGAGTTTATTGCCATAATTTTATAGCTATGATCACAAACCTAAAATAATTATTTAAAATATTTTCTAATTTATTTGACAATTGAATAAAGGTAAATACATACCACCATATCATTAATACTGTGATAGCCCTTTCTATTAAAGAACATATGCTCATTTTTATTTGGCTTTTGCAATACTATGTGGGTACCGTCTATACATCCGATAACTATAAAAGAAAAATGCAAAAAATGAACATATTGTATAACTAGAATCACTTAACATACCTCCAGGAATCTTACATTTATTGTAAAAGTGGTCCATACAAGAGAGGGACTGCTCATCCGAAAACCTTATAAATTTTGGGCAAAGTTTGGTTTATATTTCATCAATGACGTGACTAACTATTTTGGACACTGTACTTTGTCCTAAACCGACCAAATAGTCATTTCCTACGCTGTGTTGGAAACTTCCGCTCGCCAAAAGTGAAAGTGTGGCTGCTAATTGAAGCTGTGGCGGCACTGCTGTAGACATGTATCCAATAAAGTTCAGCTGTGATAAAACGTAATTAAAGACTTTCTTTGTCAATCTAAACCTAGTTTTAAACCTAAAAACAAAACAAATTCAATAGAAAAGACAAAATAGAAAAATACATTTATCTTACGCAGCTTCTGGTAAAGAAAAAATATCACTTTTATCCCTAATTTCTTTTCTTACGCGAACCACAAAACTTTCTTCATCTTCTGATGATGAGGACAAGTGAAACAACATCAAAGGATTCATTAAAAATGTCTTTTTTACACAAATTCAATTTTAAACTTTTTAATTTTTGTTTCTCATTCACAACTGCGTTAAAAATGTTATACATTTGTTTACTTTTGGAAAACATATGGTCAAAAATCTATTACAATTTTTTTTTAAATTACGATCCGATAGGTATCGTATGCCATAATTTGCTTATTCGACACGTATCGTAATTTTATTCGATACGATAGTTTATTCGATATCGTATGCGGTGATTTGGCCCCAGCTTTAGGTTAAGGTGACACCTCAGGGCTAAAAACATGTTTATGCCGACTGTATGCAAGCATATTTCCATTTGGACGGATTTTTTCGGTTCATGCCAGTTATATTCACCAATTAAAAATTGCAGTCGTCGCAAAGGTTCACGGATTCATTTTAGATCATAGCGGTTTCGTACCATAATTTGTTCCTTTTCTTATTGTATTTGTCCATAAACGTAGAAACCCAACATACGTTTTACATACCTTTTGCGGAGCCCAAGGCTTATTTTTCATTTCCAGCGGGTGACCAAAGTATGTTAAGTAACGTTTTCTTAAGAACGCTGTCACGTTTAAACGGCATTCCTTAAACATGTGTTGTTCTCCACAAATAAAACAAAAATTATTCGGATTATTCGTACAAATTCGTCTTGATGATGCCATGTCAAATTATTTTATGAAAACTGCCAAACATAATAATTACACTGTGATAGTCGAAAAAATGAACTTCGATGAATCCTTTTCGAACTATTTGGAGGGAGTCCTCTGAGTGCGAAAGTATATCCATTTTTCATGGATATATACTGATATCTCAAAAACTGGAGCCAATCTGACACTTCCAAATGTACTTTCGCACTCAGGGGACTCCCTCCAAATAGTTCGAAAAGGATTCATCGAAGTTCATTTATTTTCGGGTCAAAAACTATCACAGTGTTATCAGCAATTAGCTCTGTAACACACCGTATTTTAAGTAAAAGTTATAACTCGTAAACTAGAGCTTTTACTTAAAAAGGAGGGTATTAAGTTATATTTTGGCATCAAAAATATTTGGTTTAGCACAAATCATTTATAATAACATTAAACTGACTTTATGTTGTAGGTATACATACAATTTAATAATAACAAATAGCGTGTTTAATTTAAATTAGTGTTAGGGTGCGCGAGTGTGCATGTGTGTATCAGCATGAAGTTTATGCCAAAACGGATTTAAGCATGAGCTGGTTCATTTCCTTCTTCGCTATTTTCAATTAAATTAAGATTAATGGCAAAACGAATCCAAATGCATAATTCATAAAACGTCTTTGCCTCTGGCAATGTAGCTGCAAAAGAAATAACTGACATTTACAAAAGCAGCAACTAAAAAGCTCGACAAAGCAAAGAATACATAACTTCTACAGAAGAAGAATATGCATAGAAATCAGTGTTACAAAGATCGTAATTTCTTGCATTTGTTACATTCTCTGTTGTACAATGCATGAGGTTTGTAAGTCATAAGAAAAAACCCTCCAAAGTAAAAAAAAATTATATAAATCAATGCTGGAGATTAATTAAACAAGAAACACACATTGCAAACAATATGCGAAAATTTAAAGTTTACATTTTCTCTTGAACAAACCTCGTATGTATTCGATTAGTTAATTTTTAAAGACTGTAAGCAAAACCATTCAAGTCACGTTGTAAGGATAAGGTTTTGCGAAACCAGCACTTAGCATTAAAATGTCTGACTTGCTAATGAAGCTTCTTTGGATTGCTGTTAGCTATTTGCGTTTTTAATTAATTTTTTAAGCAAATTCTGAAAAATAATAATATGTATTTGTATATGAAAAATTTTGTATTAAAAATTGTGAAGCCATTTAACTGTAGTAAGAAAATTTAACATTTATTAGAATGTTTATTTAAGCAATAGGTCTTTTGATTTAATATATAAGTTAAAGGATCTTAAACGGAGATTACTAAAAAAATTAATCTTTAGGCGCTATCAACTGCGCCTTCAACAAATAAAACACTTGTACCTGTATTCAATTAATATAATAAAATTTATTCAGGACTTTAACAACAATTAGATTATTTACTTTGAAACTTTAAATAGAATTTACTTTATTAATTCACAACCGTTCTCATTTACACCGTAGCCAAGACTGCCAGTTCTCAGCCAACTTTGTTGGCTCGTTGAATTCTTAGATCATGTTGCACCAACATGCGCGAGTATGCAGACGCTGATCATGCAAAATTGTTTTCCCATCATTTCAGCAAGACAGCAATTTCGTAATCGGATCGGAAGCGCGTGTTAAAGTAAAAATACTAAGATAGCTTAAGTTGCAGAATTATTCTTTAGCGACAGCGTCGCCAACGTTGTTAACTCCTCCCTCCTTAAATGTCTGCGTCCCGCAGATCTGGGGGTCCATGGTTGGTAGTGGAACGAGTAGCTTTGGGAGGTTTAATTTTTTTGTTTGTTGATACCAAAGCCATCCAATGCAAAAGGTCATGGAGGCAATGATCATAACGTTAATTCCAATGGTACCATTGAATCTTACTCCTAACTGGTTCAATCGGTTTATATTATTGAGGCTTACCTCATGGACATATTTGATGTCTAGCAGCAGGTCGTCATGTATTACGTTCGCTAGTACTGGTGGTAGGGCTTGAACCTTTATGATTGAGTTGCTTGAGTAAGTATGATTCTTTATCACTACCGACTCATTGGAGAGTTGCAGAAGATAAGTCCCATTTAAAAACTCGGTTTTCCCATTTGACTCGATTAAACCCTGGTAGTTTGACAGGTAGACAACATCGTCACTCAATAATTCAACAATTTCTTCTTGGGTACGTCTGTATTTACATCTTGCTGATCCGCCTTTAAGAATGCGGTTAAGGCAGTCATTTTCTTCCAATTTAGTTACAGATGATCTTTTGCAGACTGTTGAATTACTTATGAAAAGGCAATTACCTTTGATACCATAGGTCTCAGTCTCACTAACAAGCACCTTCTCGAACGGCAGATCTATTTGCTTTCCTTCATTAATAGTAGCTCTAGTGAGAAGCAAGTTATAAAAGTTTTTTTCAAGTTTTGGTATTGATAGGATGTACAATAATAATGAACCATTTGTATAAATTGACGGGGTTCCGTATTCCACTGCTTCTATTGCATTGCCATAAGGCAACGTCTCAAGCTCATCAATTATTCTATTTATCTCCGATTGATCTAGTAGATTTGTATTAACAATACCACTCTTAGCCAGCTGACAGGCTCGGATAATTTCATTTACTTCGTCCCTCAGGATAATGATCTCGTTGATGGTACTTTGCTCGATTAAGGTGTAGTCTTTAACGCTCGTCATATTTTTTAGTCTGGTGATGATTTCGTTGATCTTTTTTGCTACTTGGTTCGTTGCTTGCTGAAGCTCTTTATTAATTTTGTATTGCTCATTGTTATTCACGATGATGTTTTCTTGACTTCTTAGTATATTATTCCAATCTGTTGAATCCGGACTTCCAGCAACCCACTTCCAAGCCGATCCGATCCAATCGATTGATCTAGGCGTTCTCCTTTTTACATTTGTCAATTCATTCAGGCGTTCTTGCATCTGTAGCATGTGGTGCAAAATGAATTCTTTGTTTTTGCTTGGCGGAATGTGCCTTTGAATAAGAGATGATATATTTGCAGCCATTTCCGTGTACTGTTCTAAGTTGATGACATGTATTAATTTAAAGTTCCCATCGATTATCCATCCGTTGCCGATCTTTAATGACACCAGCGATGTTTTATACCGGTAGATTTGCACACCATTTACAAAAGCCATCAGGTTGATTGCGATGAAAAGAATAAACTTGAGATGCATGGTTATAGAAATGAAATTTCTGAAAATAATATAAGTTAATTATACCGAAAAAAATGCGGTGGAGTCATGACAATGAAATGGTTATATGATAAATAGTTAAATTTAGAGTTTCATTTTGTTTGGTACCCTTCCCCCTTTTTTAATATGTTTTTTATGATTATTTCCATCTAAAAAAATTTTTTATGTTTTCATTTTCAATTTTTACATTAATTTGTTATATTTCTTCGTCAGTCAGTTTATGGAAGTTCCTTGGTTCGCTTGGAACACTAAATGATGATCTTATACCCTGTCGCCATTGCATCTGTAAGCCTTGATGCAACTCGTCACTCCAAGGCATTAGTGCATCATCCGGAAACTGACCAGGCCTGAGCTGATGTTCTCTTATCTTGTTATATGGAATTTATATTTGATTTGCTCTTATATGTTTATATAAATCTTTTAATTGTGTAATTTTTTGTTTTTGTTCTACGTGCTTTAATTATTGCATCATACAAGAATATTTTTTAGAAGTATAGTTTAAATGAGTGAGACGAAAAAGGATCTATGATTATTTATAAAACAACGTTTTTCTTTGGACTTTGCCCATTTAAATTTTTTATATGTTCTTTGTGAATTTTCCTTCCACTCCTTGTCAGCACAGTTACCCTATTATCTTTCTCAACTATTTCTTTCCTATATAGCGCTTTGTTTTTTCCCTTAATTGTTTTAATAGCTACATAGATTCTATCACCCTTCCTATATTTTCTGGGGCTTTGTCTCTTTTTATTCATTCTTGCGTTGCGAGCTGCCATGTTTCTTTTAAGCAAATGCCTGAGATCTGTATTAATTTTCTTTTGTTCTGATAATAGATTTTCATAGTTTGCTCCCACGTTTCTATTGAAAAATAAATCACGGGGTCTTTTCTTTGTAGTTGAATGGATGGTATTATTGTACCTATCGACACAGATTTCGATTAATTCTTTTACTGATAGGTTCGGGTATTCAACTCCTAAACATCTATAAATTTCAATTATTGTTGAATGCAATCTCTCAACTTGCCCGTTCACCTCACTTCTTTGTACTGGCGTAAGATATAATTTAATACCTAGTGATTTGATGAAAGTTTCAATTAAAGGGCTTAAGAAGCTGCGTTCGTTATCAGTAACAAGAATTTTTGGCACTGTGAAATAATGCAAAATTTTAACTATCTTTTTTCTCACTTGTAGCAACGATCTGTCTTTAATGCAAAAGAATTTAGCGAATTTTGTAAACTTATCTATGCAGGTAATGAACTTCTGTCCCTGAATTTCCATAATGTCCATGTGAAGAATTTCGCATGGATATTTCGGATCAGGTGTTTCTTGGCGATGTATTTGTGGAGGTTTCCTGTCATATTTGCATCTATTACAAACGTCGCAGCTGGCAACGTACTTTCTTATACTAGACCGCATATGCGGAAAGTAGAATTGTTCTAAAATTTGTTCACCATTTTCTCTGGGATTACGGTGCGCTCTTTTATGTTCTGTTTCTATTATTTCAAATTGACGTTCTTTTGAAGTAATGTCTGTAACTAACTTCTGCGTAATTCTTACCTTATATCTAGAAAAATGATCAATGTAAATTTCTTGTAGAGCACCAAGAAGACCTTCTGGTGCTTTTATTCCGTTAAGGATATTTGGGCGAAGTTTTTCTTTAAGCAACGCTAAAAGTTCTTCCTTAGACCAATTTTTTAAGGAAATAAAATGTCTAGTATACCCACGGTGTGGTTCCTCCATTGCTGTCATATCCATTCCGACTCTTAGTATAATCTGATTTCTAAAGACGTTTATAGGTACCTCCACGTGGGGTATTAAGTCAGAAGCATCTTGTTCTGCACTGTGAACTGTTGCCGCTGATGAAAGGCCATCATCTTCTCGACCCTCTGAAGCCGTTATAGTTTCATCTGAACTCATAGCCATTCCTTCGCTTGCTGTATCAGTAGAAGAATGGTATAAATGATTTGAAATGGTTTTTAGCCTCGAAAGGGCATCAGCCACGTGGTTTGATTTACCAGGCTTATAAATCAACTCGTGGTTATATTCCTCTATACGTGCTTTCCATCTTTTCAATTTGGCATTAAAATTCCTATTTCCCAATGCAAACGTCAAAGGTTGATGATCAGTATAGATCTTGATTTTTTTTGCACCATACAAGTAATTTCTGAGGTTGTCAAGGGCCCATACAATAGCTAGCATCTCTTTCTCGTTTGTGGCGTAGTTCTCTTCAGTTTTGTTGAGGGATCGAGAAATATATGCTATGGGTTTGTCCTTGCCGATTTCACCTTGTGACAAAACGGCACCTAACGCAGTATTAGAGGCATCCGTTGTCAGGTTAAATGGTTTCTCAAAGTCTGGAAAAGACAGGAGCTCTGCTGTAGTCAACATAGATTTAAGTCCATTGAAAGACTTCAAAGACTCGTCATCTAAGGTAATTGGCACTTTCTTAGACTGACTGGCTTTTATTTGAGCATGTTCCCCTCTTGTAAGGTTCGTAAGGGGTTTCGCTATTTTTGCATAGTCACGAATAAATCTCCTATAGTAGGAGGTCATTCCCAGGAAACTTTTCAATTCCTTCAAGTTCGTAGGCGGCAACAAATTTTCAATGGACCTTACTTTGGCAGGATCCGGTTTGATGCCATCAGAACCAACGATATAGCCAAGAAATTCCACCTCAGCCTTCATAAAATGCGTTTTATCAAGATTTACCTTCAGATTAGCATCGTGAAGCCTTCCAAAAATTGTATCTATGTTCCTCAAATGATTCTCTACATTCTCGCCAATTACTATTATGTCATCAATGTAGACAAAACAAATTTTTCCTATGTACTCGCGGAGGACATCATCTATCATTCTCTGAAATATTGCCGGCGCATTCTTTAAGCCAAAAGGCAATCTTAAGAATTCAAATTTACCGTTTGCCGTTGAAAAAGCAGTTTTTGGGATATCTTTTGGTTTCATTGCTATTTGATGAAAGCCTGATGTAAGATCTATTGTTGTGAAATACTTTGCTTTACCTAAACTAGCTAAAGTAGATGTAATGTCTGGAATTGGGTAGGTGTCTGGAATCGTCACAGCATTTAGACGTTTGAAGTCCACTACCATTCGATATTGTTTTTCACCACTGGGTTTTGGCTTTTTAGGCACGACCCAAATAGGTGAGTTGTATGGACTTCTAGAGGGTCTTATTACTCCCTCTGAGAGTAGTTCTTTTATCTGTCTCTCTACTTCTTCCCTCATACAGACAGGGTACGGATAGCTCTTTGTATATATTGGTTCTTCCGTACTTGTCCTAATTTCTGCCTGAACGTTTGTTGATGCAAGTTCGCTGCCATCGAGCGGTCCAAAAAGTGGTTTGAATTTATTAATAAGACTCTCTATCCTTGTTCTAACTTCTGGTACATATTCCTCGCCTAATATATAATTTGACTGAGTAGTTACTTTTTCTTTCAATGGAATTTTAAAACTATTTTTTAAAACTAAAACATTTTCCTTTCTATCAACTAAAGCACCTAGATCTTTAAGTGTGTCGTCCCCAATAATTCCATCAAAAGTTTTTAATTCTGGTAAGACATAAAATTGAATAGATTCATTTATACCTAAAAATTTAAAAAATGGTCCAATTATCTTTCTATCTAAGCTAACATCTCCCCCCACTGATCGAACTTTTATTGGTTTTTCTAGAATTATGCTACCGTATGACAAGCGTGGGCTACAAAAGTTCTTGTTAGACCCCGTATCGATCAAAAAACATAAAATATCACCGGTAACAGAAGGGTATTCTATATAGGGTAAGCTTGATGGCCTTCCCCCATAAAATTTACTTCACCTGCAATTTCCTCCTGATGGGAGTCTTCCTGTAACTCATTCTCAGTCTATTTGGTCCTCATCAGAAAAGGTTTCTATGTGATAAAGTCTAGGTTGCTTGTTACCTGTATTTGTTTCGAATGCACCTCTTTTTTCTGTTTTTCTAGGGTTGTTGATGTAATTTACACGACGAGATTGTATTGTTCTATCGACTTCCATCGGTTCATGTTTTATGGCCGGATAACGCGGGGGTAACGCTGGCTTATTATAATTCGTATATCCGTTTACCCGAAAGTTAGAATAGTTGTTGTTATGTTGCCAATTTCTAGGCCGAGAATCTTGATTCTGCCACCCCGATCGCACATGAAATGACTTTGTTGGCCTTGGAGGTCCAGGACGATAAGTTGCTTCTGGGGTTGTCGACTCGTGAGGCTTCGTTTTTGAATAAATTATGTTATTTCGCATAGTTAGGTTTTGCAATTCTAAACAAGCGGAATATGCTTCAGGGAGCGTTCCTGGACGCTGTATAATAATCATACGGGAAAGATCCGATTTTAATCCGCGTACGAAAATGTCCAATGCTCTGTTCCTGTACGTTTCCACTAAGGCTCTGATAGTTTCCTCGCTATAGGATTCTGTCTTCAGCTTATTGATAATAAGCGAAAGTTGGTGATTTACAGTCGAATAAAATTCATCGATGGTTGAGGATCCTTGGGAAAGCTGGTTGAGCTGATGCTCCAGAGTTTGGATGTCTCTTTTATCAGCGTAGTGAAGGGAAAGTATCTTCTTGATTTCAGTCCAATCACTATCGAATACATTATAGGACACCAGAGCTGTGTCTGCAGCGCCAACAATTTTCTGGCGGACGCTCTGTAGAATTGCACGATAAATCGGCTTGTCCCTGACAATTTCAAAATCCTTCAATATGGTTTCCACGGAATGGACCCAGGATACATACTGGGTTGGATTACCCTCAAAGGTTCTCAATTCCTTCACGCTGTCAGGAAGGCGGCTTATATCTTTTAATTCAAGTTCAGTTCGTGGCCGTTGAAGGGATCCTTCATCCGTGACCACCGGGCCTACTGCGGCACCTTGTCTACTTTCAAGGCACTCTATCCTACTTAAAACATTTCCTACTGGGTTGTCACTGAGAATCGCTTCTATAGTCCCTATTCTACTTTCTACCGACTTGATCTGTTCCATAAACCGATTTATGGCTCCAGTCAAAGTCATTACAGTTGATTTTAAATCTTCCATTATTTTATTTTATGCTGACAAGGGGGAAAAAATTTTTCACGTACCTGAAATATCCGCAACACTTTGATGAATGAGATCCTTGATCGTTGCACACTTTCACTTCACTTCTTTTTCTTAACTTTTTATATTTTTTCTTTGAATTATTATTTTATTTTATTTTCAAAAGGACATCTTTTATATTTTTTCCTTGAATTATTATTTTATTTTCAAAAGGACATCTTTTATATTTTTCCTTTGATTTATTCTTTTATTTTCGATTTTCAAAAGGATAACTTTAATGCAATAATAATATTTTTATTTTTATTGTAATTTTCGTTTTTATTTTTCAATTTTATTTTTTATTTCATTTTTCAATTCTCTCTTTTTTTTATTTTATTTTAGAATTTCAAAAAGATTTTTTCCAACTCAATAATGATGCTTTCTATTTTATTTTTATTTCAATTATTTCTTTTTCAATTTTCAATTTTATATTTTTATTCAGGTTTATATTTTATCTCAAAAAAAACTATTTGCTCTTAAAGCACTTAGAGAAAAAAAAAAAATTTTTTATGTGTATATGTTATATAACTTATGATTCTTTTTATAATTTTAGCGAGCCTTGGCTAGGGTACGCGACGCGACCGTTTAAAACCCTTTTGTCCTCACGGAAGCTCCGTATGGTTCCGGTTTAGTGATCCACTTTTATATTCGTGAATACCTACTACGGTACGGTTCACTTCACTTTCACCTCGGTAACCTTCTGTGATGTTTTTTCTTTTTTCTTTTTAATTTATTAACCACCAGGAATACCGGATTAGCGAAGGAGGAGTTAAACTTATTATTTTAATATTATGAGTCCTAAAAGGACAATAATTATTTATTTATAATTCACGGGAACACCACGACTTTAAGTCTGGTCCCTGCTCGGGCGCCAGTTAAAGGATCTTAAACGGAGATTACTAAAAAAATTAATCTTTAGGCGCTATCAACTGCGCCTTCAACAAATAAAACACTTGTACCTGTATTCAATTAATATAATAAAATTTATTCAGGACTTTAACAACAATTAGATTATTTACTTTGAAACTTTAAATAGAATTTACTTTATTAATTCACAACCGTTCTCATTTACACCGTAGCCAAGACTGCCAGTTCTCAGCCAACTTTGTTGGCTCGTTGAATTCTTAGATCATGTTGCACCAACATGCGCGAGTATGCAGACGCTGATCATGCAAAATTGTTTTCCCATCATTTCAGCAAGACAGCAATTTCGTAATCGGATCGGAAGCGCGTGTTAAAGTAAAAATACTAAGATAGCTTAAGTTGCAGAATTATTCTTTAGCGACAGCGTCGCCAACGTTGTTAACTTATATATATGTATATTTTGTTGTTTATATTTATATTTATTTTCAATATTTCGCTAACAATTTGTTCGCATCCTCAGGAAAATTTTATAAATATTTATATACCTACAACATAAATATTTCGGAGTAGTTACAATTCTATAATTCCGATTGTTTTTAATTTATAGTCTTCACAATCTCTTTTCTATTTGGATTTTAAAGTGATGAAGTTTTTAATGATCATAGTCATTTGTTTGAATTGTTTTCACTACTAAAAATCTCACATTAAGCTTTCTTTATTAAGCAAATTTTTTTCCAGCAAAACTAGAATTTTTGAAAATTGCTTTAAAAAGGGATAAAAAAAATTCACAGCGATTGATAACCTCGTCCTTTTTTGAAGTAATTTAAAAACAAATTATTTTTTAGGTTAAGATTCGGAACGTTATGAGCAGAGATAATTGCACATTGTTAATACTTTTCAACCAACAAAGGAAAAACTTTAATATCAAACATCACTTAGATTTCAACTAATCGGATGAACAGAAGAGCTAACAATCAGGAGATTGAGCATTTTAGGTAATAATTTATTGCCAACACTGTTATTTTTAACATCCGATGAAACTTGAAAAGTCACCAGCTAACATCAGTTTAGTATTGTGAAGTCTCGTTTCATATTTGCATTCGAAATGTGTTTAAATGGGATATTGAGGGTGGTGTTGGCTGAAGTGGTTAGCGCGTTGACTACTAAGCAAACAATGACGTGGGGCCTGGGTTCAAACCCTGGCCAGAGCAAGTCAATCAACATCATTAATTTCTCTAATGTGCATTAGTGTGACATTGTATTAATTGTTGTCGGACTATCTAAGTGATGAAGGCATAGCACTGGTCACTAAAAAACTGTTCCAACAGCGATTGGTGCTATCCAAGCTAATGTACACAACATCGCCCTCCTTCGACGGTTAGCAGAAACATCGACGAAGTAAAACAATTAATAAAATGCTTGATAATACAGCTTTACAAAGTTAATGCGTCTACTTAACACCAGAGGCGCCTTAACACTGCCTTAAAAATTAACATAACGCGCAAAGCAGAGTTGTGAAAGAGTTAAGTCTTCTAAATTTTCTCTACCCGACCCCTCTCCCTGAGTTCCGGCACAGTGCACTGCATTCGTAGGGGTCATGCCCTGAGTGCTTTTATTAATTAAAAAAAAAATGTAATCACGTTCAATAGAGCTAAATAACAAGTAGTGAAAGCATATACACATGAATATTGACGATGTTAAGCGGCTTCTACCGATAATAAAGTCTGTTCTATACAGCCATGTAGTTAAAATCTAAAGTGATGTTTAGATATTTTTTTTTCCTATGTTGCTTGAAATATATTAACAATGTCTAATATTTCTCTGATTAATAAATTTAATAAAATAATATAAATAAAATGATTTTTATTTGACAACTTTAAATTTTAATTATATAATAATATATATATATATATATATATATATATATATATATATATATATATATATTCCTCTAACTCCCACTGGAGCATAATTAAATAATAATAAATGGTTGATTATAAAAGTTGTTTATTTATCTGTTTACATATTTTAATCGTTACAGCTGATGAAACCTTCTTGAAAATTGTAATTCTTTTGAAAATCCTGAAATGTTTGATATATATATATATATATATATATATATAATTTTTTTAAACATATATGTTTAAAAAAATTTTCCTGAACTTCATATTAATTATTGACTGCAAGTCAATTGTACATTGATATTTAATAACGAAAAAAAGTACATGCAGTCAGTACTTATTTTTTAGAAATAATGCTACCTACTTACATACGATGGTAAAGCAGAAATTGTGCCAGGCCAGTTACTTTTGCGGTCGCCCTCGTACATACCTACATCCAAAGTGAAGCTGAACCTTAATTGTTATTGGCGATATTAGAAAATATGCTCTCAACATCTTTATTCAGAAAAACTACATATCAATCAATTAATATAGAAGGGCCCTAACTAATTTTATTTTTCAAATTGTGTTTTTATCATATATCGATTTGTAGTCTTATAATATATCGAAATAAGTAAAAAACGCGAATTGAAAAAACATGATTTAGCGCCTTTCTATATTAAGGTAAAGATATAAAGCATTCTTTTTTGTAGTGAGTTGAACTAAATTTTTACGTGTTCCTACTTCTTAATAACTTGGCAAAATAAAACTCTCTAAAAAAAGTTACGAAACGTCGGGGAAATATGTAAAAAAACTTTGTTTTATTTTACATTAATGAAGTTAGGCCTGATTAGCTCAAACAAAAATAATTACTTAAAATTTAATACTTGGCCAAATAAATAGTAACGAGAAAAAAAAACTCTCTACATTGATTCTTTGTAAGTTCACAGAAAAACTTGTGATAACCTGAAGTGGCTCTCCTCTATTTTGTTTATGAATATTTAGTTATTCAGAATAACCATTGCATAACTAATTGCATATTTTGATGGATGGCTGTTTGTTTAATGACAGATATTAGTAAACTTCACAAACATAAAATATGAAATTAATCATATTTTATTGAACAGCATGTAAAATATGTAAAATCCATTCAAATTGTTTTACATTAATTAAAATGGGATCAATGTTGTGCTGTAGTTATTAAATTAAATGCTAATGAACTTCAAGTGTAGTTAAAAAAATTTTTTTTAAAATTTAATCATTAAAATTCATTAATAATTGCACACACACGTACACACAAAATGATATCGAATGCAATTTTAAACATAATGTTTTCTTTTTTTGAAGAGTTGTTGACATTTGAAATGTAATAAAATACTCGCATTTAATTGGAATAATTTTACTAAAGAAGAAAGTAAGCCTGTAGGGTTTTATTACATAAATATTCGATTTTATTTATTGTAAATAGAAATGAAATCATTTAATATTTATGTGGCAGCAAAAGGCAGGTAACAAAATTATGATGAAATTCTCTTCATAATATCGGTTGAGTAGTTTGGAAATTACATCCCAATTTTTTTTTTAGTTTCACTTTACTCTATAGCCTTATGATGGATAACTACTTGGCGATACAATGGAAGTCTTCTTTAACTCCTTTTTTGTTAATACCTCAAAGAGAATAATAGTTTTTACGCTCAGGTAGAGTTTATTTAGTCAGTTATATTTCATTAACGGTCTGGTGCAAGCAAAACTTTTTTTCCCTGTCACAAAGAAACTAATTGTGTGGATCAGACCATTTAATTGAATTTTTTAAAATTCGACTTATTTGTTGATAAATCTTAAGGGCAATGTTACACGTTCAATATATGTATATTTTAACACTACCCGCACAGCACAAAAAGATGTAAATACTGACGTGATAAATAGTGAACATGTAGCATACGCTCGCGATCCATCAATCCATTGAAATGGACCACGATCTAAGTATCACAATATATATTGAACGTGTAGTATGAATAATGTAGTATGGATAATAGGAAATTTTGAAATCAGTTCTTTTGAAAAACTAGTTTTGAAAAAAAAAAAGAATTTTTTTGAGCTTAATATAAGAAAAAAAAAATTGTATACCTTCCCCGGCTAATATCACAGGAGCATTGTAATCACATTCAAAAGAAGATATTTTTCATAGTATTTTCTTGGATTTATTGTCCAGATGCAAACATGCATGTCACCTACAATTTTATTTTATCATTTTTAATACATTTGAATTTTTATTGAACTCCATTTTTCTTTATTAAAATCTTTGCTTTATTAAAATATTTCTTATTTAATTTACAATCTTACTTCTTAAAGTGTAAATATGTATTTAAATTAAGATGTTCGTTATTCACAAATGTAGTACGAGTATATATTTACTTTCAGTTTCTTTGTATGACATAAAACTACTTATGGATTGCAAGATATGTAATAAAACAATATTTATTCGTATCAATTTATAGTTACTATTGTACTTGCAGGTAGTCTTTTCATGCCAGCTTTAATATAAAGTTTTCATAATGCTACAAGTGCATATATATTCTTTTTATTTTCATTGGCTTTCTGTATTCATATACAATAAGTTCTTTGAATTTTTCTGTAAGAGGAATATTGAAATG
Source organism: Lypha dubia (assembly GCA_947311025.1). Taxonomy (NCBI): domain Eukaryota; kingdom Metazoa; phylum Arthropoda; class Insecta; order Diptera; family Tachinidae; genus Lypha; species Lypha dubia. The sequence continues at coordinate 81,024,718 of OX371263.1, read as the reverse complement.
TATTGTATATAAATTATGTAGCATGCACAAATATATAGTTTAATTAAAAAAAAACAAGACTTCTTTATAAATACTTGTAGCGTAGAATTCTATAATTCGTAATCGCATTATCGATATCATATCAATTCAAGCTTTTTACAAAATTTTTCTTCAGTCCCACCATTAAGTAGTGACGCGATGGCAAATGGGTTAACTTAAGCTTAGTTTAATTCGCTAAAAAATGACTAAAATGCATCTTCTAGGATATAATATGGGTCCTCGCGGTCTTCACTATCCGTAAAACTTGAGTTATTCTCTGTTTTAAATAAATTCTTACATGGAAACTCATCAACAGTGTGAATATGATGCGAATGTGATTTTGTTACTTACGAATTAAATTTCGGCTTACTAGTAAAAGCTTCATTTTACTTTAATAGTGGCCTCGAGGTTAAACATCAGGTGGCAACTGGATATACAAGGTCTACCCCCGGGCTTTTACACCGTGTTTAAGTGTTCGAGCTATTTAATCTATTTTATCTGCGGCTTAGCCACTAGCACTGGTCAAGCATCAGTCCTTAAACCAATACCTCTCCCAGCTTTTAGTAGCAACCACAGCCACCATGAAAGAGACCTCACCAATAACCGGCCACTGAATCCTGCCACCAGCGAGGGTAGTGCGATGGCATATCCATTCTAAATGAGGAGATGTATGCCAATAGCATATCCATCCCACAGAGAATAGACACTTTCTACCGCCCCGTAGACAATCTCCCGTTGGGCTTACTGGTCAAGCCACGGAAGAGAGCCTCTAGGGATTAATTTTCTATTAACTTTGGTCTTGAGCAGAGAGCTTAGGTGCCCTTTCACCTTCTTCCAGACTAATATAAATTACCTACTTCCCGTTTTCTACCTCAAATACGAGTATACATCCGTTGATCTGTTGTTTCAGAGATGGGGCAGTAACATATAAATTTTATAAGTAATTGACAAAAGTTAATATCTGGAAAAGACAATTACTTTTTTCCCAGTAGAAGCGGGGGTTCGTCCTTGACAGTAAATTTTTATTATATTTAAGATAATATATACTAAAAACTAATTCAGTGTTTTTCTAACAATTTCGTCATGGGTGCCATTTGCCGTGGCTAGGAACATTATTTTCATGTTATTATGCAGTGGTTTATTTCTTTGCTATACAATTCTCATTCCCGTGCCGTGTTTCCCCTTCTTTTAATACGGCCATCTGGTACAACGTAGGTTAAGTGTCATCCGAATAAATTGCATTGCAACCTTATTACGAAATATTAGGATGCGAATTAGATCTTTTTAAGTGTTGCATAGTTGGACAATAAAGAAGTAAAGAACTAATATAAAGCTGAAGGGCTCACTGGAAAAATAATTGTTCTATTTTGTTTTTAAGTAATGTAGTGCTTCATTCCTGATATGACAAGTGTTTTGTAAATTACAAAAATGTCATAAAGAAAATGAAAAGTTTTCGTTATCATAAAAATACTTAAATGACTCGTAAATATGTGTGTGCAACGTTACACTTAAGTAGGTGAACTGTCAAAAAATGTTGACAAGTTCTTATTCATAATTGTTGCAAATAAATGAGAAAATTTTAAATTTGCACAGTTTATGTAGATGTGGATTCGATACGTCAGCTTTTTGCCGGCTTTTGTTCTGTAAAAATATAAAGCAGTGACAAATAAAAATGCAATAAAAAAAGTTTAATATCTCTTTTTTTTAAATATCACGTTTAAGAAATGGTTAGAACGTACCACCCAATACCCAATTGCATGCATTTTTATCGTTTAAACCACTAACAGTTGAGTAGAAATGTTTTTGTATTTTTTTTTTTTTTTCTTTAAATCTATGTGACATAAATAATTCTTCACAACTATAGATCTCATGAGATTTTCAGATATATGCACATGATTGCTAAAAAGCTCCATATACGAAACCTTAATAGTTGTTTAAATATTTTCTTTTTGAAAAAATATGAGATGAAAAAACTAATAAAAATATAATGTGAATTTAAATCTCGAAAGAATATCATATATTAAGAAAATAAATTGAACAGCTTCTATAAAAGATATAAAGCAAAAGAAAAAGAAATCAACATTTTATGAATGCCGGAAAATATAAAAACCCAACTTCAAAAAAAAAAAAGGCAAACGAAACAATTTATAACTTATTGCTAATAATGTTGTGTAATAGGCATTTTCATGTATGAGTGTGGAAATAAATTCCTTTGAGATATTTTTTTTATCCCTAAATTTTTTCGAAATTTGAATTTCAAAAAGGAAATGAAATAAAAGCGAATAAAAAGCTTAAATGTAATCTCGCATGAACCGTAAGTTATCATTCTAGAAAAAACATTTTGCCAAAATGGAACATAAAATTACTGGCAATCGTTACTTAATTTTGTTACATCAAGTTTTAATACTATTTAATTCGTTTATGTCTGTATCTGCGCTAGGAAATTGCTATTATGTTTTTTTTTTTTTTGTTTTAATTAATATTTATACGTACTTTTTCTTTGTGTACTGAAAAAGTTTTATCTTAAAGAAGGCTCTTAGTATCATTTGTTATCGATGAAAATTATAATTTTAGAACTTTAACTTATCATACGACTTTTATAGCATTTTTTTTTTTGAAAAGTTACTAGACTTCCTATCCAACTTTAAACAAAAACATATGAAGATTATTCGCCTTGATAAGTGGTTAAATTGGTTGCATGTATTTATATAATTGTTTATATCTACGCATAATTTTTTTGGCAATAGCACGTGTATTGTTGTAATCACAAAACGTTTTCACTTCTGTCGGCACTCCCGGAGTGCTACCCGTAGTTTTTTTTTTTTTTGTTTTAACTAATATGAAATTTACTTTATTCGAAAGATAATCGTCTGGCATTATAAATTAAATATGACTTAAGGCATATGACCGTAACGGCTGGCTCGGGCGTTGTCTATCTGGAGGTCCAATTTTCGATGATTCTTTCCAAAATTTGTGGCGGTATATCGGCAATAACGTGGCGAAAGTTGTCGTCCATGTGGTTAATCGTGGCTTATCAGCGTAGACTAGTGACTTCACAGATCCCCACGGAAAATAATCTAGCGATGTTGGCAGTCAACTCACGGGTCCGGAAGGTGAAACTATTCGGTTACCTCACGTTTCCTTTAATAAATCAATTAAAGCACGAGCTGTGTAACATGTTGCGCCGTGTTGTTGAAATCACAACTCCTGCACATCATGGTTTTTAAATTTATAAACGAAAAATTCAGTAATCATGGCTCTGCAGCCATGCGTCGTTTTCTAAAGGATTACCGACCAATGATTCCACCAGCCCATAGCGCACACCAAACAGTCAGTTTTGTTTATTGACGTATTTATCAAAACAAATGTGAACTTCATCGTTAAACGAAATTCGCTTATGAAAATCGGGAACATGAAACATGATTTTCAAAATAAATTTGCACAATTTTGAAACGTTGTTGAGGTGTCAGACTAAACATGTGGAAATGCCAAACTAAATTAAACATAAATCACTTGACAGCTGACAAATTAGCCATCAGTTAAATAAGTTTTGCCAACTTAGTTGTATACCTCTATGAAAAAACACTCTTTATATATTCTTATCCAAGCGATAAGAGAAGTTCACTTACAGTTTAGCAGATATTCGATTAAGAAACATTTAAAAATTTAATTTCCGTATCGCAAATTTTTTGTTTTGTTTTAAGCCCAAAAACTAAATAAATTTTCATACATCGGTGTGCTCATTGCATATATGTTTAGTTTTAATTTTTAATGTTGCATGGTTAAGAAAATCGTTTTATAGTTCATTTAATTTGAGAAGAATTTTCCCGTCAGTGCATCACTGAAGACAAAATATTATTTACACGGTAAAATTGCAAAATGATTTTTCGTTGTTTAAGTTTTTTTTTCTAATCACAAGATGTTCGTTCATCCTGCGAATCATATTTTACTCAAGAATTTTCTTATATTTTTAAGGTAACGAAATTATTTCAAAGTATAGAGTTCCATAACTATTTAAGTCCTCTAGTGTAAAAGTAAAAAAAAAAAAGCAGCACATCATTAATTAATATCAAATATATAGAAATTAATTTACATATTTTACATGATGTTGATGATGTTCTTCATATGTCACTATCAATTAAAAAGCTAAATTAAATATGATTGATTTCATATTTTACGTTTGTGAAAGTTATTTTAATATCAGTTATTAAATAAACAGCCATCCATCAATAAATTCAATTAGTTATGCAATTATTATTCTGAATAAATAACGATTCATAAACAAAATAGAAGAGAACCACTTCAGGTTACCACAAGTTTTTCTTTTCACTTCGAACATTTACATTTAAATCAATGTGGAGAGGTTTTTCTTTTCCAAGTTATTAATAATAATAATAAAAGTAGGAAAGCTTGTTTTACTATTTATTATAGTTTTACTACAACAAATTATATAGAAAAAAACTATATATTTACGTAGTGATTTTCAATAACTACGAACTTTCCTGTCATTTGCACTTGGGCTGTAGGTAGGTAGAACTGTTTCTAAAAAAATATCTATATAGAGTTCATATTTCTTTTTACTCGTATATATATTTTACATCAATCTATAAATGACTTGTTGTTAGTTTTTTACCTTGCAGTTGAGATGTTTATCATGGCAAAGTATTAGGAATTTTCCACACGATTAAAATTTTCGAAAAGTTTTTAGTTTTTATAGCAAAATATTTAAGAAGGTATGCAAAAAAAGTCACGATCAACTCCTAGTCCTTCAGCAACGTTTACATTAAATAAGAAAATTCAATAACGGGTGTGAGCATATGCATGTATGTATTTATATCATTGTCGTTCAAATGCATTGCGACGAGTTGTTACCTGTGGCATTACTGAGATAGTGACTAAGTTATTAATGAAAGAGAGGATAACCTACCAAACAAAAAATTCAAACGTTTGGTATATGCTGCAAGATTATAATTCCTTAGGATATATTTTATTGCATTTTATGTTGACATAAAAATGCATAAGCATCCGCCGATGTGTATTCGTCGCTTAATCATTGACGACTAAATGAAAGAGCAAAGGAATATGTGTAAAGATTACTTCTGCTTTGAGTTTTCACAATTGTGGTATGGTCTGATCGACTCTTCCAACCAGTTGTCACTTCTTTATCTTTTCATTATTATGTCCATAATTTTTCACACTTCAACTACAAAAAAATTAGAAAATTTTCCAAATAAATAAGGAAAACAAATAAGGGATGCATAAACGATTACAATCTACTCGGTATTTTAATACTTTTGTGATGTTTGAACATAATATCTGTGGCCACAGATATATTGTTTAGCAATATCTCTTTAATATTTTTTTTTTCACCAAAAATAAATTAAATTAAAATTATTTTTGTTTTGAAAAGTTTTGTTTGAAATCGTCTTTTCATTTACAATAATAAGCGATACAACTTGGCTTGTGAATTGGACAAATATTCTTAGCATATATATGTTGGTATTCATATCAAACGTGTAGATGCAACAATAATAATTTTACTACGACTGATTATATCAATTATTAATTTAAAAAAAATACAGTTTTGAACCAACCATTCACAAACTAAATCATAAATAAGGAATTGGGTAGAATTTTAACTTATTTTTATTATAAAAAAAAATATCTTTTTCCATAGCTAATACATCTTAAATAAATGGATCGTAGCTCTTTACATTTATACATTTTATTTAATTAATTTTGACTTAAAAAAAAATCTTAAAACTCCTGGAAAACTAGAAGAACTTGCAGGTTACTTTAATTCTTTTCTCTTTGTTTTTGTCCACTTGTTATACCACTTATTGAAAAGGTTTTAAGATTTCTTCTTTTTTTTTGCAGTTCTGGTTCTCCTTACAAATTTCTTTGCCTTAACAGCAATAAAAAAATATTATTCTTTTCATTTTCCTTTTTTGTAGATTTTGCAAATACTATATTTTTTTTTTACTTCACTTCATTTCTATTTAGTTTTTCAGACTGTTAGATATTCTTTTTACCTATGAAGATATATAATGAAATAGTTTTTCTTGACAGTGCAAGAACACTTATATGTATGTATTCTTACGTACGTACACACATATGTATTTGTTGGAAAGTGTTTTTAAAGGGTGTTTTAGAGTTTTAAGTAGGCCAGTTTGTCAGCCGTCATGTAATTTATGTTTAGTTTGGTTTTTTGATTACTAATATTTCTTTAACTTTTTAATCAGTCCTCGTTATTTCCAACAGAAATTCTTTTCATTAATATATAGTGACAAATTCTTTAAAAAATATAGCACACATACATACATATATATATATATATATATATATATATATATATATATATATATGTATGTACGTATGTAGATACATATGTATATGCCAGATAAATAACAGAATAAAATCGAAATGGAAAATACAGAAAAAAAACGCATCTACTAGTGGTGGAATGCATAAAAATCTGTCTATTGAACGCTTAGATTTTACCTTGTGTGTGCCAATGAAAGGCTGTCAATTCAATAGGGCCACATTGAAATCATATTGTGCAGTCTTTTCGCTCCATTATTCCGATAAATTAAATCCGAATTTAGTTCAATGTTTATGGTCAAATGGTCTTAAGTGTTGCCTTTCACTATTTTTTTTTTTATTTTATAAAATTTTTTGCCTATACACTGATATGGCTTACATACATACATACATATGTTTCATTGTGTGTATGTAAGTAGAAAAATATTTTCGATAGATTAGAGCATTTGTCATACATTCAAATGCGATAATGCTTGCCAATTGTGGGTTAATAATCGTCTCTGCTTTATGAAAAACTAATGTTATGCTTTTACTAAAGGAAAAGCTGTTACAAAGAAACAAATCAATATGTGTGAAAGGAAAAAAATAATGATTAATAATTCAAACATAGTTTGTTATTTCTTCAAAGAGCTATTTATTTGATTTACAATGAAAATTTAATTGGATTAGTTGGAAATGGAAGTAATTTTTTTTTTTTTATAACTAGTTGGTTTCAAGGAATTGAATTCATGTTTAGCTCATGCATTTGGTTCATAGTATATCGATTTATTCTGTAGTTTTTCTTTGTATTAAAGAAATATATATTTTAATATAACTGTGGCAGTATGGAAAAAGTGCTTAAGTAGAGATAATCTAATTTTTAGTTAATATATATATTATATTTTCGTTAGTAAAAAATATTAATAGTCATAAATTTGAATCAATTTCTGTCATAATAACAAGTTGTTTTTTTTTTCAAATTGTTTAACAGCTTAATTTAACTCGTACCACATAACATTTCAAATTAAATATTTCTGCTATAGTGGTCAGAACCATGTGTTAGTAAATCAAAAGAATCAAAAAATTACTGATGAACTTTAAGTACACAATGGGACAACAGAAAACTAAAGAAATAGAAACGAAATTTTTACCGATTTAAAAACCACAACCAATTTTCCGTTGATTTTGTAAATATTTTGTACAAGTGGCTTTGCGTTAGACATCCTGTTTGTGGATTTCAATTATATGATTGATGTTTGAAATTTCCATCATTAGCAGCCTAATATTCTACGAATACCATAAATAAAATTGTAACAATAGAGCCTGAACAATTTTTCTGTCATATACATATGTATTTATGTATGCAGATGTATGTGTGCTTATATATAGGTGTTTTAGAATGTTTTATGTTTATTTGGTAATTGATTTGAAATACTATGTATTTGATTGTTCAGAGAAGATCATCAGACGGAAGCAAGAATATCAGTTATTTTATATTTATTTATTTATTTATTTAATCTTACGAATTAAATCTAAGTTTGAGATTTTTAATATAGGAGCGCTTGCTACAATTGCTATCAGCTTGATTGCAAATACACAAGTATACGCTATCAGTTAAGTTTTTTTTTTTTTTTTTTTTTTTTTTAATTAGGACCAGCACTCAGGGGATGACCCCTACGTATGCAGTGCATTGTGCCGGAACTCAGAGAGAGGGATAGAGTAGAGAAGATAGATGCTGAAAATGTAGAAGGCTTAACTCTTTTACAACTCTGCTTTGCGCGTTATGTTAATTTTTATAGCAGTGTTGAGGCGTCTCCGGTGTTAGGTAGACGCATTAACTTTGTTAAGCTGGTTTAGCAGGCATTTTGTTAATTGTTTTACTTCGCCGATGTTTCTGCTAACCGACGAAGGAGGGCTATGTTGTGTACATTAGCTTGGATAGCATCAATCGCTGTCGGACAGTTTTTTATTGACCAGTGCTATGCCTTCATCACTTAAATAGTCCGACAACAATTAATACAACGTCTCACTAATGTACATTAGAGAAATTAATGATGTTGTTTGACTTGCTCTGGCCAGGGTTTGAACCCAGGCCCCACGTCATTGTTTGCTTAGTAGTCAACGCGCTAACCACTTCAGCCAACACCACCCTCAAGTGGTTTTAAGTTTAGTAAACTTAATAAAGCTATAAATTTTATTTATATTATTGGGAGTTGGATCCATGAGAAGTGTTAAGCCGGAAGTATTTATAAATAGTTTGCGTCTAATGCTGGAATATGATGGGCATTCTATAAGTACGTGTTTTATTGTGAGATCTCACAGATTACAGGTTGGAGATTGAGGCTGTTTTTTTAAAAGTCGATCGTGCGAGAAGATGGTGTGTCCTAGTCGTAGTCGGGAAATTGTTATAATTTTATTTTTACCAACGTGGATTGGATGGATGTGGTGTGGATTTATATTCGAATACTGGTAGTGAGTAAGTGGTTTGGATCGGAGCATTTTCCTGACGTGTGCGTTAATGTGGTGGCGGATGTCGTTTTTTTCGTTTACAGAGTCTGTAATGATGGGGGCGTAAGATGCATACTTGGCGGCAATGTCTGCTTTTTCGTTACCGGTGATACCGATATGGTACCATACCCAATGTATTTTTATTAAATTTTGGTTAATTTTAACAATTATGGATTTGATTACTGAGATGCTGTCGGTAAAAATCACTGTTTTCCAATAAGACGTATTTCCTGAAAGATCGCGCTTGCTTCTGCTGAAAAGACCGATGCGTTTTCGAACATTGTGCGCAAAATAAGGTTGTTTCCATCTTCGTCTACGATGGCGTAAGCAGGTATATTGCTCTAGGATTTTGTGCTATCTGTGTAGAAGAAACGCCAGTTGTTTGTCCTTAGGCAGTTTTCCTGTTCTGATAAGCTGAGGAATATATTTTTTGGTGTGTTATCCTTTTTGTATTTAGCTAGAGCTAAATCGAGGCCATTATTGTTGAACTTCCAAGGGGGATTGTTTATGTATTTTTTCGTTGTCACAAGTGGTACAGGCACCTCTGAACTTAGTGATAGGGATAGGTCTATCGCGGAACTTATGCGTTTAGGTCTTTGTACAGTGATGAAGGCAGAGATGTTTTTGTCTAACAATGAGTTTGTGCTATTGTGGAGTTTAGGTAAAATTCTGTATTTTGATTGATATATTCTGTTAGTTATTGAAGGGAGATTGGCTTTCTAAATCCGTAAACACAGGCTCTGGCAGCTTGATGGTAAGTAGACTTAATGATGTTGATGTTTGTATTACCGCATATATAAAGACCGTAGTCAATTTTACTTAATATTAGTGTTTTGGTGAGATAAGTTAGTTTATATGTACAAAACTTTTTGAAGATAGGTAACCTATGATATTGGAGCGAAATGTATTGTATTTTTTAAGCTGTAGTAGATGATTTTTCCAGTTGTAGTTCTTGAATAAAACTAACCATGATTTTATTATTTCCTTTTATTGATTGCTTTATTCAAGAAATATTTTGGATTTTCGTCTTCTAAAAATGAAGAAATAATTTTTAAGAAAAGTTTCGATTGTATATATTTTTTTTTTTTTATTTTCTACGAAATTTTCTTTCAATATCTCACATATTGTCATGCATTTTCTTAATATATGTTGAAGAAAAATATAAACATTTTTATATTATTATTACGAATAAACGTAATTATTATTTGAACTGCAATAATGCATAAATGAGAAATTATTATTTTTAGACTTAAGTTCAGTTTTATTGAATTAATGAAAATTCAAATTACTATGAGTTTTTTTTTATTTTTATAGCAATCAGACATGGGGGAATTTCGTACTAACCAAAATTGTTTCAATATGTAAAAATAGAATAAAAATGAATTAATTTAATTGATTATTAATTTCGACCTTTTTTTTATATATATTTTACTTCTATATTTATTAGCAAGCAATAGGGTCTATTTACTTTATATACAAAATTATTTATTTATAAAATTCATCCGATATTTATATTTATATATGTGACGCGCAAAATAGAAAGGGACGTAAGGGTAAAAACCGGTTTTGTTCAGGAGAGCCATTTTAAAGATTTAAATACGTGTATCTTTGGTGTACCATCACTTTCATAAAACGCGCATATCTCTGGGAGGGAACACTTTTGGGACATGGGATCGGTCTCATTCGATGCTCAGATGCTGTCCACATCAAAAAAAAAAGTGAAAATTTATTTTTTACCCTTAGGTCCCTTTCTCTATGTGCTGTCACATATTTATAAAATGAATTAAATTAATTCTCGTATTCTATTTCATTTGAGAACTTGGTTAAATAGTTGATATTCTTTCCCAATTAGTATCCACTTTACATCAATTGTAAAAATGGACAAACGAACGCTGATGAGAGGTGTAGCGGCCTTGAAATCAGTATACTGAAACTTTCTGCTAATCTGATTGCACATGCTAATGTTTTTCAAAAATAAAACTCATAGTAATTTGAATTTTCTTTAATTCAATAAAACTGATCTTAAGCCTAATAATAATTATTTCTCATTTATAGAAAAATATTAACTCTTGAATATTAAAAGCTTTTACATATTAATTTTTTCTATATACTCGTACAGTTTGGTTCTGAAGAACACATATCACAAGAATTATTTCCGGGTAATTCTGCAAATATTTTCCAGTATTTTTTTCCGAATCTATAATGTACTTTTACTTATAAGTAACACTGTACTGCTTATAGCGGAACAAGTACGAAGAAAACAAAAAATTGTTAATATTTAAGGTAATAATTGAAAAATCAACATCAATTAATTTTAACATACACAACAGAACAGACCAACGTTATTTGTAGAAGTCGTCACATAATTCGGGTCATGTAGTTTTATGGAATGTGATTACAATACTCATAAATGCAAAGTTTATATGAAAAATTTAATACGATAATTGCTTTCCTATTAATTTCATATCATCTGTTATTTTATGACATTAAATAACACTGTTTTTATTAAATTGTTTTTTTAAATCCTAATTATTGTAATATGATTTTTTACTTACGTCAAAGTTTTATGTAAATAATTTTTAGTTTATATAACCATTCCTAGAGCAACACACATACATATAAACTGATACATGTATTCTAAAACTACATACAAATATTTTCATATATTCGTCCACAAAACACCCTACAAAACTTGATGTAATTTTCAGCCGTTCTTTTCGACCAAAACGAGAAATTTGGAGTGTGTTAAACATTTTATTATATTGCGCCTAATAAGCACAAGTATGCATTTTATTTCGCAAAAAATTTAGTGATGCTAAGAGCAATTATTATATTAATGTCATTTAAAGTTAGTCAGTTGATAATTTCGTTGAATTTTGTGACATCAAAATGACATTTTTATGCACATAATTATAATTATCAGTCTCGAAATTTTCATTTTTTTTTTCAAAACTTGCATGTATATTTTCATGTTATCTGTGGGCGTAGATAGGATATGATTGGTTGGTTATGTGTAAATGTGTGAATATTTGTGTGTGAGTGTGTATGTACGTTTAACTATAAGCCGGAATATTTGTGTGGGAATATGTGTGTACGTTTAACTATAAGCAGGAATTAATTTAGGCCACAATGGAAAACCACATTTAATGTTTTCATCCGTATTTAATATATGTATGCGCCAGCAAAATAAACTTAAGAGTATAAATAGTGCTGGTATGTATGCATGTAAAAATCAGTGTGGGTGTGCGTGTTTTAATAACACATTGAATGTGTATATGAATGTGTAAATATATACCTAAATATGCGTGTATATATGTATATAGAATCAACATTTTTATAAAGTATGTGCCTGTATAAGTGGTGTTAGGAATATCAGTTTTTAATATTCGCGAACACGAATACGAATATTTGAAACAATATTCGCCGAATACGAATATTATTTTTAAGGTTTAGAGCCAGATATTCGTATCTGTCATAAGTTTCACATCCGTGTGAAAGTGAATCTTTTCCGAATATTTTGGTATCCTGACATTCACTTCCGAACAATTTTTTCGTTTTACTTTCGACTGCAGTAAGCTGTGTGAAAGCAAATAGAATCTCATTTATTACACAATAAAACTAATTAATTTGAAAAAATCCTTTTTTGAACTTAAGTTTGATATCTTATCTACCTAATTCGGAAATAAAAACCAATATATGTTTGACACATGGAAAAGGAGATTTAAAAAAATTCCTACATTAGCCACCAATCAAGCAAAAATATTCGGAAGTATGCAGAACAACAAATATTCTATTTTGTGATTCGGAAATTTTCATTCTAATTGAATCGGAACTCATGACAGACACGGATATTTAATTTATTTTAAATTTAATTGGAAGAAATCCCTCCCTTAGAGTCAGTAACAATAAATTTATCAATATTATGACATTGAGATGCCGAATTCGAAGACCTCTACTGAACATTTTTAAATTATTTTACTTACATACTTTATGATTTCGTTTTTCTCACTCTGTTTGCACTTTTAATTTGTAATTCAGTGCTGTTTGGGCATATGGCGCAGCCCCCTGTGTCGGAGGACTTTCACATATTAAATTTTGGTTCTTCCACTTTTTAAGTCCAACATTTCTCTACTGAGAACTGAATACTAATTTAACATGATATAAGATATAACATACATATAAGACTTTAATTTTAAATTGCTGGTTGAAAAATATATATTTCTATCTGTTTTTAAAGAAGGTTATTATTATCTTGAGGCAAAGTTAAATGGGTTTCTTTAAATAAAAATTATTAAAAATGAATATGTTTTTCTACATACTCGTATTTGAGTATTCGTAACATCACTAGTTTGTATGTAATAACTTTTTAATATCTGTAGTAATTTTAACCTTTTAATTTCAGTTCGTTGCTCATGTTTACTAATGCATAATTTATGTATGATGGTATTTAAGACAAAAAAAAAATATATAACAATAATAAAGTTATAAAAAAAAATTTAAATACCACATCTAAATATAGTGAACAGCAACAGAAACGTCAACAGAACAATTAAAGTGTAAAATGATGTAGTTTTTATATAAACGTGCGGATTTTTATGACGCTAAATAAGTATTCATAAAAGACTACTTCAAACATGCACTTTTTAGAACTGGCACAACGCGAATGACATAATTATATAAGGATTAATGTTGGCTGAGGTGGTTAGCGCGTTGGGTACCTAACAAATAATTACCTTGGACCTGGGTTCAAACCCTGGCCAGAGCAAGTCAATCATTATTAATTTCTCGAATTTACAATGGTGTGGCCTTTTATTAATTCTTGTAGGTCTGTTGAATAGATGAAGGCATAGTACTTACTAATCACTAAAAATTGTACCGAAAGCGATTGATACTGTTCCAAGTTAATGTACACAGCATCGCCCTCTTGCAAATAATTAATAAAAAAGCCTACTCGTACAGCTTAAGAAAGTAAATGCGTCTAACAATAAACAAAACGCGCAAAAGCAGAGGTGTAAAAGAATAAAGCATTCTTCTAGATTTCTAACATCTGTTTTCTCGAGCCTATCCCTTACTCTCTCTCTGGTTCTGGCACATTGCATTGCATAAGTAGGGATTATCCCCTGAATTTTTCTTTTTCTTCCAATGAGAGTTTTTTATTTTATTAGCCCTTTTGTACAAACTAATTTTAACTCAAAGACGATATGATAAAACAAATAATGGGCTTGTTTATGACCCAAAAATAAATGAAATTCATGTAGAATTTAGTGTTTGAACGATTAGGATTTTTTCTAGGTGGACTTTTGAAGTTGTTTAAAAGTTCTTTTATGTGTAGTTTCCAAGAGGCAGAAATTCATAGGTTATGTGTCTGCATAATATAAAGGTCCTTCGATATTTCGAATTTTTTAAAAATTCGTTAGTAGTAGGGGAGAGACAGAAATTTAACTTTTTCTCCTATTTAAGAAATCGAAGAAATAGTTAACCAATATTCTTAAAGAATTCTTTATTTCCATATATAATTATTGTTTTCAAAATCGGTTTTGCCGTTTTGCATCCCCAGATGTTCTCAGCGCTCTCCTGACATTAAAATATGCGTTGTTTCACTGGAAAATTAAGGTAGTGCCATATACGGGGGAAAACACTGAAATGAGAAGCGCTTAGCGAGATCAAAAACCAATAAGCAAGGAATTTAACCACTATACAATTATATGAAAATATTGTTCATAGCCACGACAAATGGCGACCGTTCGCCACATTACGAAATTGCTATTTTGGGATAAACACTGAACTCGTCTTTAGTAAGTATTTATTTATAATTATGAAAAAATTTTTCTTTGAAAACCAAAAATTGTATTGTACTTTCTAAAATCAAGAAAATTTTACAAAATTTCTGTAATAAACGACAACTTTTTGAACTGCAAATAAGTAAATGTTCCCAAATATAAGTTCATGCTACACTTTAGATCTTACAAAAATTTTTCAAGTGATCTTTTCATTAGGAACTAGATTTCTTTAATGAATTTTATAGGAGGACTACGTGTTGCTATAAAATTTTACTTTTATTGTTTTCACGTCCGGAACTATAAAGAATGAAATGGATTGAAATTGATTGAAATGGGTGGCATGGTATAAATTTAATCTATTTAACGGTTTAACTTTGGTGCAAAGAAAGCTGCTTTCCACTGTTTCCACATGAAAGATGAATGATTTAAGTATAAACTTTGTATGAAAGGTACGCAGTTTTTGGTTCGTGCGTCTTGTGGCAACAGCACTTTAATAACATAAAATGTTGCCATTTATTTAATTTAAAATAATAATTAATTAAAACCATTTTCATTGTTATTAAAAATAAAACACACAAAAAAATCGTCACAGAAATTGTGCAAAATACTTTCTTCTAACAGACCAACCTAAATTACGACGCAAGGCGCTACGTAATTTAGCGCTTAGCTTTTACGCTGAAATGAGTAACCTAAATTAGAGCGTAAACGCTGCGCCAGAAACAGTAATGTTTACTCACTTTAATTAATAAAAAACTCTAAATAAATATAAGAAATAGAGATGAAGACGCTAAATTGAGCTGAAAGTAGCTAAAGTTCCATTACTTAACTAACAAAAACAATACTTTTGCAGCCAAGTTCACTTCTTGAAGCGCTGTCAAAATTGGATTTTCCAATTACAAAGCGTTGACGCCGCGTTATTTCGGTTGGTTTCATACATTTTGTATGGGTATGAGAAATTTTGACAGCCAGACAACGCTTTGCGTCGTAATTTAGGTTGGTCTGTAATAATGCTTTTTTAATTGTTTTTATTTTACTTAATTATTACATATATTCCACAGATAATTCATTGTTTAAGAGCAACAAAATTTTTGTTGCAAGTTATGTGAAAATTTGTGCCCATACATAAATTAAGTTTGTCCATAATATTTTGTAGGGGAAAAAATTTATGCATGCAAAACTATTTTCGAAATTGTATGACATTTTATGGTCACACATAAAAAATTTCATTTATGTTTTAAACATCACTCAGAAGTATTCTTATTGGGAATAATTGCAAATTATACACACCCATACAACTATATTTACACACTTATTATCATGTATGCATACGTATATACGTACATAAATAAATCCCTTACTGTACTACAGAAAAATCTACAATTTTATTATAAATAATAAAGGGCATACTGACAAATATACAAATTTTAACATTTTGAACTTTGTGCACTGTAGATTTAAACTTACAAATAATAAATCTTGTGAACAAAAACTTTTATACTAAAATTTATATTTCAAGACTCAAAAAACAGTTGCAATGGCAGTTTATGCCAAGCAAATTTTCCCACAAAGTGAAATTAACAAACATCATAAATTAAGTTTATCTGCCATTCTGGCTTTTGAAAATATAAGGGTTTTTCTGTAGAGAAAAAGACTGGGTTCCTTTTACAAATAAATTGGCATTCATAATAACTTTCTTTTAAAAAGTCAAGAAAATTTCAATTAATTAATTAATTTATTTAAAAGCATAATTCAATGAATACCACAAGCTTAACAAATTTTAAAAACCCTTATTTTGTTTTGCCTTCAAAATGGCTTTTGAGTAAATTTTGAATGTTTAAAATGTGGAAAATCTGAAAATTTGCAAAAGAAAAAACTCGGAGCTAAAAAGAAAATAATCATGCAGCAAAATAAAAAGAAAATATCAGGTTTTAACGGACGTCTATCAGCATTTTGAAACTTTACACAAATAATAAATTTTAGGAAAAGTTCACTTCACGCTCCCCTACTACCAGAATTTTTCTGTTAATCGGTATGAGGTAACTTGAAATCTTTACTTTATATTCAGGTTTCATGTTTTAAGAAACTAAAATCGATGTTTCGTTGCTTTAATTGAATTCCTGTTGGCATTACTAATAAAAAAAAAAAAAATCATATATCATGAAGTTTAAGGAAGCATATCGCTGGCCTAACATGCAAAGGCTCTTAGTCCACCTGTTTAGAAATTGCGATTTAAATGCATTAAAAATACATGAATTACAAAGAAAAAATATTACAGTTATCTCGTCTTTTATTGTTGTTTTGTAGTGATGAGCGAAAGCACTTAGTCCAACACAATAAAAAGCACTAAGTCCTTATAAAACGTACAATTATCAGAATTCAAAAATGTTTACACAAAAAAGTTTGATTGCTTTTTGTCTCCCCTCTAAAAGTTTTAAATATTGAGCCTTTGTATGTTAAGCCATCGATATGTTTGTCTAACTGTTTAAATAAATCTGATGGTGGTGTTGACTGAATTGGATACCGCGTTGACTAAAAAGCATACTATGGCTTTAGGGAATGTGTTCGATCCCTGGTCAAGGTCAGTCAATCAATATCATGAATTTCTGTAATGTGCGTTAGTGTAGAATTGTACTAATTGTTGTTGGATTGTTTAGCTGTTAACAGCTGTTCCGGCAGCGATTTATTCTGTTTCCAGCTAATGTACACAACAGTGGCTTCCTTTGTCGGTTAGCAGACTTCTCACATAGCTTAATGTGTCTATTTGACGGCAGAGGCGTCACAAGATTGCTTACTTAAGAAAAATGCTGTGCTAAAACAATGCTAAACTAACAAAAACGCGCAATAGCAGAGTTGTAAACGATTTCAGTCTTCTTATACATTTTTTACCATCTACCACCTTTCCCTTTCTTCCTAGTTCTGGCATAAATGCAAAATGCATAAGTTGGAGTCAACCTCTGAGTGCTGGTCATCTAACAAGAAAGATACAGTCTTCAAGGGCAAATTAGAATACATCTACAGAAGATATTAGGTTTTTTTTATCACATGTTACCATTCTTCTCTGCCTTTTTTTCTATCTCTAGGTCACAAAAATTCAATACATGACGATTTAATCTATTACGTTTGCCAAAAACTTCAGTAAAAAAGGTAATAAATTGTGCGTTCGAAAAACTATCATATGCCTTTTCTTGTCCCAACATTCTGATGAATTTAAATTATCTGCGGTACGCGGTACTGTGATAATATTTTGATTATCCCTGCAGGAGTTGCAACTAGTATCAAAGTAGTATTTTACCTGTACGAAAGTCACCAGTACTAGTTCTCAACTGTAAACTTTCCTATACAATGTTAATACTCAAATTAACATTGTGTGTGTCAGAAAAATTACTAGTACCATTGGTACTAGATGAGTACTAGTACAATTGATTCTAGCGGATACTACTAATATTGTTTTTAGAGGTACACTAGTGCCATTGATACTAGTCGGATACTAGTACAATTGGTTCTCCCTACATACTAAAGCACTTGGACCGGATTAGGTGCTTAAGAACCATTTTTGTACGAGTTATTTTGTATATAAAAAGTCCCTCGACTTGTTGATTTTATTAAACCTAACGAAATTTGTTACGTCTCTGTCTACACACGCAATTTTTGTGTCAGCAATTCTGAGTTTCTAAAAGTAAATGGAAAATATATATAAATTTGTAGAGAGCTTCATGTACATGTTCGTTCCTTTCAATCTAAAATTTGTCGTTTGAAAAAAAAGAAAAAAAAAACTTCAGTAAAATTTCAACATATGTGAACAAAATTGCAATGCACAAAGCAGAATTAAAGTGAATTGCTGAAGCAAAAATTGCCTAGACTGGGACTAATAAAAAGATTAATTTTTAAATGATTTCTTTTAATTTTAAATTAAATATAAAATTAACTTAACTGTTAATTTTAAAAATGTCACTCAGAAAGCCGCGGCATACTTTAATGTAAGAATAAACTGCAAAGTGACAGCGCAGTGAAAAATTACACAGCATAATGTTCTTGGTTTTAAATTTGAATTTGCTTAAAAAGTGTTGCAACAATTAAAAAAATTAAAATGGCAATTGCATTTAAACACCATCCAAAAATTGTGTATGAAATATGTTCATATATGTATGATTAATGATATGTGACAAATCAATCAACAAATGAACTAGTTGAAGTACTAGTACTTTCCTATATAAAATATAGCACCTTTTGAACTACTGTTTTTTGTACTAGTAATTGTACCAGTAGCTTTTAGACAATTAACGCTAAATCTCCTGCAGGGTTAGTAACGAAACCATGACATGAAAGCATGATATAAATGTCGCTAGAACTATTTCCCATAGAATACGAACGTAAAATGCATGTCAAAAATCATTTTGTGTATTCTACAAATTTTTACTACACTGGAAATTCTCTAGATATTAATTATTTCCATTATCATAAAACGTATATGAATGTACATATCCTTCCTAGAGGCAGTAGAATTTTTAATATTTTTTTGTTATAGTTTCCCAGCGGCGGAAAGAAGCACTAAGCACTAAGGCCTTCTTCATACTCATACATTTTTTACACACGATGTCCTAGCCAGCCAAGGCCTTCTAAATTCCCTTCATACACAGGCCTGATAGAGGGCTTATTCAGTCACAAATTTATTTTTAAATTACCTTTAGAAATGCAAAAACGAAGTAAAAACCCATGAAAATGCCAAAATATCAACGCTACAAAATAGTGATTATTGTATTATGTTGAATTTCAGGGTTAACTATTTATTTATTTATTGATGTATACATACCAATATTAAACACTACATATTTAGAAGGGAGTCGGTATGCCTTCCATAATGCCCTCGTGAGAAGGCAAGCGAGCATGAGTACAAAAATCTAAAAGAAGTTCTAGGAAGGCCTTACGGAGGAGGGCCTTATAAATGAAGGCCGCCGCCCCTGGGTTACAAAGAAAAATTTCATATACATATATAAAATAAATAATTATACATATAAAATAATAAAGTTATTAACAACATGAAACTTGCTTATATCATTGTACTATGCTTTCTTTTATTACATCATAATACTGTCTATTCTATAAATAGGAAAGAGGAAAACACAATTTCATGACTAAGGATATTCAGTAAACTTTTATTTCAGTCCTTAATGGAGTTTTAATACATCGTTTTTTTTCTACTGATTTTTGTATTGCCTACATGTATGAATTTATCGTTAACAAAATTAAGGATTTGTAGTGTTGTTACATATACTCCTATTTTTATTTGCCTTTTCGCATACTGTGCTGTCTATTGTATTGTCTTTATCATAAATATTTGGATTTTTCTTTTGCTAGAAATATTTCTACTTTTGTCTACGGGGTTTCCATTATTTCTTTAGCAAATAAATAAACAAGAGTATTCTGAGAAACAGGTGTGTATACATTTTTGTATATAATTGTTTTAGATACGGGGTCAGTATAATAAAAATTTTTAAAAAATTAAAATTTTACTGCCATATATTGGTTTCATATAATGGAATATTTGCATGTTTAAAATTTTATATAAATAATTTGGTTACTTACTTATTTGAATAGAATTCAACGATGCACATGTTCCAAGATACTTAAAAAATTATTAGTGTCATATTTATTTTTTTAAGAAGGAGAAGCACTCAGGGGATTACCTCTACTTATACCGTGCCATGTGGCAGAACTTGTGAAAAGGGATAAGGAAGAGAGTTTAGATGGTGAAATGTAGAAGAAATCTTAATTATATTATTACACTTCTGTTGTTCCACTTTAACTACTTCAGCCAACAACACCCTCAAAGGGGCAATGACAAGGAAATTTAATTGATATTTATATTCGCTAAAGTTCGTAACGTTAATTGTCAGAGAGATTTAGAAATTTGTTAATATTTCACAAGATAAAAGAAAAAAACAACCGTTGTTTACGAAAGAAGGCACTAAACCGTGTCAGCTTAGTTTATGTTAGCAGATGGCTATGAAGGGAAATTAGACTCCATCCAACTTGGGTTCTTATGTGGTCCCAGAAAGATAAGTAAAGAAGTAGAGAAGATGGGGAAGGTTAGACGGAGAAATGTCAAGAAAGAAGGGGTCGGAATTAGATGCAACAAAAGTAAGAAGATATATGGGCATACGAAGCCCGCTATTGCGTAGTCAGCGAGGGAAACCACCCAGTGCTTCTGAGAAGGGAATAGCAGTTTCCAAGTTCCGTTGCAGATATATCAGAGAGGATAATGAAGGATCTATTGCCTAGAAAGTAAAGGCGGTGATTCCCCAGAGCCTAACAGAGGCATAAAATGTGCATGATGTGAAAGGTGATCCTTTCACTACTTGTTAGGTAGATACTCGAACATGATTACAAATTCCATATAACCAATTCCCGAATAAAAATTAATTAACAGTAATTAACAGTAATTAATTTAATTTATTTTTAAGAACTTATAAATTCGATGGCTTAATTCCAGAGTATGCTAAGTTGACTTAGCATGTTTTGAAGGAGTTTGTTTATTTGAATTTGGATCGATGTAACTTGAGTCCTGTCGAAAGCTCGAATTTATCGGACAACCCTATCAAAAGTTATGCTCACAATTGTCCTTAGCCTACGACTAAAGTTTTAAAAAACTTCCATTCCGAAAAGGGCTAAGTACAGTCAGTATTGTTTGGAAGAGAACTGTAAAATTTTTTTGAAAACTAAGTTAACATAGCATTCTTTAGAAAGGGCATTTATTGTTGTTATGCTTTCTAAGCCTACTTAGCATACACTTGGTACATTTTTGAGTGTCGCTATGTGTACTTAGCATGTTATTCCCTGAATAAACAAAAACAGTTCGCGCGTGTAACTAAACATAGAACAGTTTAGTTTGGAGAAAGTCGTCAGCGTGTAAAAAGAAAAAGATGCTAAGTCCACTTGGATGAACAACGCAAAAAGTTTTGTACATTCTAAATTGGCCTAAGTCATTTGTAACCATGTTCTACTACCAGTATTTATAATTCGTACACACTAAAAAAATTCTACAATAAATATGATTTTACGCCGAAAAAAGTGAATTTCTATCTTATACGGCCTTTGAGAAATTCCAAATAAACTTGGAATGAAGCCATCGAATTGTGGATTGAGATCTTCCTTATTAGAAGAAAACAAGATCGTTATGAGACAATATTTTTCGTTATTCTATTCAAAATTTTCATTTATAACAATTATTCCATAAAAATACATTAATTTAAATTAGAAAGGAATGACCTGTCGCCTTAAAATGAAAAAGGTCTCTAAAGCCTAATGGCATCAGCATTTTAGAATTTTCATTTTAACTATTGTCTTAAACTTGTGAATGTTTAGATGTGGAGATATGCCTCTACAAACATCTTCATGCTTGTAAATGTTTATTTGAATGTACAAGTGTACTTGTATGTGATGCAAATTGTTTGTTTAAATATTTGTAAGCATCTTTGGTACATTTAAAGTTTGTAAAAGTTTGTTCATGTGCGGAGTGTCTTGGCAGAATTTACAATAGATGTTTTATTTTGACAAAAGTATGCTTCCGTATCAACAATTTTTAACTAGCATGCATACGAGTCCTGTTTTTGTGTTTAAACATTTTAAAAGTTTCCGTTTCTTCCTCTAGGTTCTTTAAAGATTTTATAAGATCGATTTAATTAAAGTTTTAGCTTATTTTTCAACGCTAGACAGACATCTAGATAAAAATTTAAATTTTCTATAACCCCTTTCTTTTATTCTGTTTTTATTGTAAAAAATTCTTGCCAACAAAGTGGTATAGTTGGATAATAATTTATCTACTATTTATTGTATGCAGTATAATCAAACAAACATTCATATTTTACAAAAAATTAAATGGATTCGAGGAGAATAGCAAAAATTTTTCTAAATGTAATTAGAATAACTTGTTTTTGTAGTTTATTTAAAAGTTTACAGACATAAGGCCAGACAGATGACCAAAATAGGTTGATGTAATTGAAATACAACTAATTGGTCGGTTTGTGTAGCTTTTTACTTTATATATAGAAAAAAATTAAATGGAGTTAAATTTAAATTTAATAAAGTTTTAATAAAGTCCATTACAGCGCTATTTGAGAGATAATGATTGGCATTGTATTTATATATTTTGGTATTCTTGAAGGTGGGAGACCTGTAAATGCATTAAATTCTTTCTTAAAATGGTCTGCAAATTATTTTTGGCAAAGAATTATGATGTTTTAAATGTAAAAAATAATGATTCGATATTAAGTTAGATTTTAATTAGTGTTGAATATTAGATACAGTTACTTCACAAGTTGCCTGCATTTACGTTAATATTCTTTAGCTGGCTGATACGCACATCCATAAAGAAGTTTAACATCTATCAAGCATTGCGCCTGTTCGTAAGTCAATCACTATGATGCCAATAAAAAAATCTAAATGTCCTAAGATACTCTATTGGTGCAGATGAGAGACAAACAAGTGGCAAATATAGAGTACACAAATGAATATGCCTTTAAAAATTTTAAATTAAACTGTATTGACAGTGTATGGATAACTAACAGGGCTACCTAACGAAATATGATAAAAAGGCGATTTGAAAATATATAAATAACCCTAATTAATAAATTTTAAAAATGTAATGATCTTTTGAAATAGTGAAGTTATTGGAAATTGTTACGAAAACAAGTTTGTCCTAGAAAAGAACGATAGATTGCAAATTTTTTTATTAAAATTGAAAACTATTGAAAATTTGTTCTAGAAAAGATAAAGCTATTAAATATAATAAATTTTTCCAAGGCTAAACATCGCATGAGCAATATTTTTTTATGGTTTAATACGAATTATTGATACACAGGCATTCTGTTTTGAAATCTGCACATTAGGGTGGTTACAGTTTCAAAGAAATGGATGATCATAAAGTTATGTTTTTAACATTTCGCTTTTTCTGATATTTTTATTTATATTTCTTACACCGAAGAACGACGATCAAATCAGTACAGAATTACCTTGTTTTTTTAGTTTTCAAATGTTTTTTTTTACTTTAATAAGTGCTTCTTTTTATGATATAGATCTTTATAGTTAAATATACATAATTATTAGTGATAAAATTTGTTCTTAATAGTTTTTTTATAAAGGAATTATTTTCTTTATGTGGTAACACTATCGCTGTTATGGTTGTACACTAGAGCCCCGATTTGCGTCGTATTGGGGACCGAAGAAATGCGACGCAAAACGAAACGACTCAAATCGGATCACTTTTTTTTAAGTGCAATTCTATTTTTGATAAAAAAAAAGTGAGAGTAAGTAGAAATAAAATGGGGAACTCCCACTTTTACATGCAACTTTATAAATAAAAAGTTCAATCATAAGTAGGTATTTTGCGACGCAAACCGGTATTCAAACGACGCAAAGTGGGTTCAACCAAATTTTAAAAAGCGATGCAAATCGAAACGAAGCAAAAAGGGACGACGCAAATCGGGGCCTCAGTGTATATAAAAACAAATTTGTAATAAGAAATACACACAAATTTTTTTGATTATTATGACAGCAGTTATTTGTTCGTTCCCATTGTACGCCACACGACGAATTTACCCAACGAAATTTTACCAACGAATTTGCCGTGCTAGAAAAAATTCGTCGTTCGTCCCAATTGTGCTCCCAGCATTATAATGAAAAATTTTATTTATTCAAACAGTCGATGCACAATTGATCGCAAAAGTATTTGGCAATAAACAGAGGGTTTTTTGTAGAATAAAATAAGGTTTGAATTAAAATTCCTTACAAAAAAAAAAAAAAAAAAGAAAATACAAATTATTATTAAGAGGTTTTAAAACTGTCCTCTTATATTAGTACAGAAAAATTTAGTCGTTTTTAACCAGTAATAATTTATCGTGTTATGTGGTTCAAATGACATTTTATGTATCACTAGGTAACATACCAAAAAAAAAAAAAAAAAAACACACGGAGAAACACAGTGCAGGAAAAAACATTGAAATAAGTACGAACATATCTAGTCAGAACAGCAAAAAAGAGCTTAAGAGACAAAAACAATTTTATCACAAACGATAATTCGCTGACACGAACAAATACAAACAAACCTTCAATGAATTCTTAAAATAAAATTGATTTTGTTATCAATTTGCAACGTTTCCGTGCGTGACCATGATATTATAAGATATCATGCAAATGTTGCCAATTATTTCATTTATTTAAAGAAATATTAAAAATAAAAACCTTATCGCTTAAGCTATTTTCGCGATTAAGGCTTGACATTTGGGTGCATACATACACACATTTATATGATCATATTCTAAATTTTGTTAAAGTAACGTACACATACAACTAATATTGTACAAAAAAAAAAAAAAAACACAAAATGCTTGGGTATTGGTGACCATACACTTTGTTAAATGTTCAATGAAAACCTACATACATGCATACATGCAACAAAACTCTCAAGCACCAAACATGAAAAACAACGAACTAACCAACAAACTAACTAGCAAATACTTTTACAATCCCAAACGCAGTTGTATGTCCCATAAATCAGGCTTTCGTTATTGCAATTGTTGTTAACGTTATTTTAAGTTTCTTTCAATTGCTTTGAAAAACTTTGTGTATGTACGTGTGCAGCGCATACATAGCCTCTCAACTATAGATACAAAATGCATGATTGTACATACATACATTATAAAACATGGACATATCCACACACACACACACATTTATACATACATCTATATATATAAACATGAATGTCTGTCTGTCTGTTTGTTTGTTTGTGCTTTATAGGAGGCCAAACCCTAGGACCGATCTTCCTGAAATTTTCACAGCATGTTACTGTGACTCTGGAAGGAATAATAAGCTATATGAAGTTTTGATTGGAAAAAGAGGCGTGGCACCGCCCATATAACCCAAAAATTTAAATCGCCATATTTTGGGCATTTTTTGACCTACGTCGATGATATTTGGTACATATGGTATTGGCATAATTTGAAATACGTACTAGGAGAAAAGTGGGTGGGACCAGGCCCCTTTTTAGGAAAATTAAAAATCGTAATTTAGTCTTAACTACTGGACCGATCGTCATTAAATTTTCACAATAGGATATATAAATACTTTTAATTTTATATTATAACGAGGGGTAGCGAAGCACACCGGGTTCAGCTAGTATGTTTTAAAAACGGATTCATAAACAAGTAATGCACAAAAAAACCCAACTAAACAGTAAACAAAAGCAATAACAAAACAAGAGAAGTAGAAAAACCACACATAAACAAGAATTTTGTTGCCGTTTATGTTGCTTTGCTGCCATTTTTCTACACATAAAAATGCATCAATATTTACATATGTAGGTGCATATATTCACATGTATGTATCTGTATGTATAAATATGCACATAAGCAATTTATTCTATAAAAACAGGCTGAATATGTGAATGCATGTGTGTATGTATGTTTGTGAAAAATATTTTTACCACCTTTGGCACACATTTTGAGTGTGAAGTATTATTGAAACTATTGTAAGGCTTTTTCTTTTTTTTTATTTATTTTCACTTATTTACCTTCCACATGCTTCCAGTTTAACTATTCTGTTAATGTATTCTATTTCAGTATCTCAGTTTATGCCGTGATAGAGATGTCTTTGTTTGTTTACAAAAAGAAATCTGAGGAAGAATAGAAACTTTGTGATGGATATCTACATAGATTTTATAAGATGATTTTTAGGCACAATATATTTTAATTTGCAAAAAAAAAAATAAATTGGAATTGTGGCTGCTACCTTTGCTAACAATAATTTTATTGTGTCTCTACATAATGAGCAAAATAAATCGCAACGATCAATGAATACTTGTATTATTGTGACTTTTCGAGTTTTAGCATATCGAGAACATCCTGCATTCAAAATTTGCTAAAATTTATTTTGCTCCCATTTTTTATATATTTTTTTATGATCTTAACTAAAACGTGTATAAGTTAAAGTGTGCTTTTTTTTAGTTCTAAGCAAACCAAACACGCTAACAAAAAATATAGGTATATTTCTAAGTAGTATCGAACATGCATTCAACCATTTGACTCGATTGATACTCGAACTGATTGGTTCGAATGCGCAATATGATTTTATTAACAAATTGGAATAAAATCCGTATTTTGATATATTTGAAACTGAATAGACAATATTAGTATTAAATTTTATGTGATTAGTTAAGCGAAATGAATTTGCTATGAGACCGGTTGCAGACCTGCGTATACGTTATATTAATAATACATACAAAGAATATTACTCATACGTAATCTAACTTTGTGGTTAAAGAATGAAAAAGGTCTGCAATATTGTCACCTATTCTGTATTTGGATGTGCAAAAATTTATAATTTCGATTATTTTCATTTCGTTAAGAATACTGAACGGGTCGGATATGAAACATAATAAATTAAACTGTAACAATTTGGGTTTGAGTGAAATTGTGTTAGTTTTAAATGCTAACCGACGAAGGAGAGCGATGTTGTGTACATTAGCTTGGAACAGCATCAATCGCCGTGGGAACAGTTTTTTTAGTGACCAGTGCTATGCCTTCATCACTGAAATAGTCCGACAACAATTAGTACAATGTCTCACTAATGTACATTAGAGAAATTAATGATGTTGATTGACTTGCTCTGGCCAGGGTTTGAACCCAGGCGCCAAGTCATTGTTTGTTTAGTAGTCAACGCGCTAACCACTTCAGCCAACAATGTCAATGAAAATATGTATAAAAAAACATGACCTAAGAACGCATTTTTAAACAGCAGAGCTACCTGTAAATAACTAACGTGTTTGGCAGCGGCTTGAATTTTTAAAAGCGGTGGCGATGGCCTGCTTTGAAGCGATCGCCTTGTTTCTCTGTTTTTGACACATAAAAACAATTTACACTAACAAAATGCCTGTTGTTTTTGTGACGTTGTATTTGTTTTACGTACAATGCCATACCATGGATTTAATCAAATTTAATGGCAACGATTTCAATAAATTTTATATTTTTTAAGGTTATAAATTTTGACATACAAAAATTAAAAGAAATACTCGTAACAAATTGTAAAAGAAAGAAATTATTGCTATAAAATCTGCTGTTTTTTTTTTTTTTTTTTTTTTTGTTTCTGATATAAAAATATTTATATTTTAAAGCAATTGACACATCTGTTAGTGATGTTCACATTTTGACATGTGAGTGTTAATATGTTTATAACATCAATGAAATAAACTGTCGAAAGTTATCGCTGTACTTACTTGTCATATAGAAAAATAAAGTCAGAAATGCAATCATGTTGTCAGCTGCTTTAAATTGATGTTTCCAAATTATTGTTGAATTTCTCTTTTATCCTTTTGTGTTTATTATTTATGTAGATATTTTAGTTGTTGTCACTTTACTTTATTTTATTTCCTTTATTTAACATGCGAACAATTTAAAGTATTCTCTCAAAAGTATACATTTGAATAGTGAAATTTAAATCACACTATTACTGTTCTGGATATAAAAACAAACACAATATTTTAGATATTTGGAATATGCTCTGATATGTTTTTATGTGTCTGTGTTTGCTGTGATTGTACGTGAGCAGGAGTAACATAAAGACTTTTTTATTGATGTTGTTTTTATATTCGTTTCATTAATTTCAAATAAAATGATGATTGTTATTGTAAGTTTTCTTGTACTGTTTTGAAATAACTGTTGTTGTTGTTGTTGTACAAGTATTTACGGGATTTTTTTTAACGTTGCTTTCTACGCAAATAGCAAACAGCAGTATAATATTGAAAGATGCTTTAACCTTTTGTGTTCAAGCACATACATACATATGTTTCATAAAGTTTTTTATGTGGTTAACCGTCAAAAAGGCAATGCACATATACAAAATTTAAATCGTATATAAATGTTTAGTGTATAAAACTATATTATTATTTTCTTATGCACTTTTTGTTGAAGGTTTTGATGGTGGTGGTGGTGGCTGTGGTGGTAGAGAGAATAGTTTGCAAAAAAAGTTTAAAGTTAATTATTTTTTTATCATAAATCTGTACATCGATAAGTTAGTACTTGTGTATATATATTGTTACAATTAAATTAATATTACTTTTGCACTAATTA
This sequence comes from Lypha dubia, assembly GCA_947311025.1. NCBI lineage: Eukaryota > Metazoa > Arthropoda > Insecta > Diptera > Tachinidae > Lypha > Lypha dubia. Next base: position 80,995,992 of record OX371263.1, on the reverse strand, counting down.
TGTTTTATTGTATTTAATTTTATTTTTATATTGAATTGCATGATAAATGAAACTTTTGCAAAATTACTTATAGAAATATAACCGCAACACACATGTTGTTTTCAAATTGATTTTTTTTTATTATATTTTTTTTTTTATTATTTTAATATCGTTCTTTTACGTTGTTTATTAATGGATTGCTATTAATTCAGCGAACTATATTTTTTCTTCGATTTTCACAATTATTTTCAATTATAAATTTTATATTATTTATTTTATTTATTTTCCATATGACTCGCTCGTTATGTTCAATGCGGCATGTTGGCATTTCTATTGATTTGTATGTTTTTCAAAATATTAACTAGTTATTGTTTTTAATTAATTATGCATTTTCAAATAGTTATTTTTCACAATATCGCTTTTCAGCATCTGCAAAGAATTAAAAAGAGTAAAAAATAAATTCAATACCTGCATGAGTTAAATATAAATTAAAATATTGTTGAGCAGATTTTGGAATTCGATTAAAATCGTTATGTGGTATGACACAATAATTAAAAATTAAATATATATAAACTTATTTTTTGCATTTAATTTTCCAAGCATTTTTAAAAACTGAAACTATAAAAGTTTTCTTGAAACTGTGTGGTTTTTAGACTCAATCAATACCTGCAGCTGATCACGCTAAAGTTTATATAATTTAATTTATTAATTGCAGTACGACCTCGATATGTGCAACCGAAAGGAAACACTGTGTTGTTGCGCTTACCCGATAAGATGCAATAACCGACCATAATAAAATTATTAGAAAAATTAAAACACTATTTAATTTAAATTCATTCATCTTTATTATTTGCGCATAAATTTATTAGATAATTGTTGTTTCGCATACAGACATGTGTATGTAAATCAAAAGCAAATTATTAAATATGATCTTCCCATTTGATACCTTCGTTAAACTGCCTTAAGCGCAATAAAGCCGAAAAAAATGTCACTTATCGGGTTTAATTTTTGAAGAAAATTTTTCTTAAAAAGCTTATCATGTAAAAAAGTTGCCTTCTGCGCTAATCAAGGAAGTTTGTAATAATCGCGGGTTGCTCAAATCAAGCTCGCGCTGCAATTAGTTATTATCTCGATATGATTATTTAAAAAAAAGATGATCCGTAAACTATTTGGGAAGGAGATGTGGCAAGGATGAAAACATAAGACTTCAATAGTTCATGTTGATCAGTATCACGGTCGGGTTATACCAAATGGCAAGTGCTAACATAATCTTGATGTAAAAGTCTTCTTCTACATATTTTTCTACAAGCTATTGTACAATGCTTAGTAAGAGTAGGGGGGTCATCAAGTAGGGTTGAGTGGTGGTCCTTCAAAAAAAAAAAGATAAAACAAATTGTAACAAAAATAACATTAACCCATCCCAATGATTACAAGATAGTCGCTATTTACCGATAACCAAAAAGAAGTCAGCTTAAGAATTTTAATTCGACGAAATCCAGCTGAAATAAATTTTATAGTTTTTGAAGTGAAAAGAAATTTATTGTATATTTTCATGCTTCGTTTCTCAATTGGCTGAGATGTTATCTGTCCTGTAAAAATATTTTAGAAGTTTTAGAAAATTTGGTTTCTTTACCGTGTGCTGCCATTTCTGGTTTTTCACAGAGTAGTAGCCTAGGTAAGGTTAGGTTTCGGGAGCTGTCACAATTTAGTAAGTCGCGGATCCGTTTTTTGGTCCTTTTGTGACAACCTATCGCAGACAGGTCATAGTCAGTTATTTAGTTGATTGCCTGTAGTTTCCGTGCTACCCAGTCAAACAATTCTGATATAAAGCCCTATATTTTCAAGACTTTATATATCTGAGAAAGTGCTAGTACTCAAATTGATAGTCCTTATGATACTTAGCGCCTGATATTAACATAGAAGATGAGAACTGTTTCTTCAGCTTCCTCATAGTTGCAACAAATACAGCCGTTGTTGTAACCTAGACCAAGCCTTTTTTCATGGGTCCCGATGCAACACTGCCTTGTGAGGACTGTTATTAATAGTCAAGTACGTCATTTACTAAGCCTGCGCAGATTTATTGTCCTTCTCAGGCCGTAGTGTGGCCTAATGGACCTGGCCATGAAGCAATTACATTTTTCTTCCCACCTCTGTTGAGCAGGCTTGTGTGACCCCTGCAGTGAGATAAAGGAATGTCTGTTAATTGACATATCATCGAGTTACTCAATGATGAGCCCCTTTTGGCAATTTCCTCCACAATATCCTTGCTAGTGCTCTCTGAGTGTCCCGATATCCAAACCAGTGTTACTATTGAATGTCCCGCAATTTTATTTAAATATGCCTGGCATTTGGTTGCAACGTGGACGTAGTGTATGCACCATTTATAGCATTATTCTATGAAAAAAAAACAAGTATTTTTGCACATGTTCTTTTTCAACTAAAAAAAAACTAAATATGCTGATGACAAATATGACAAAACTTTTTTAAACCACATATTGAATTAAAATTGTAAATATCTATTTTAAAACTGTTCAACGAATAGAAAATATTTGGACAGACAAATCAACAAATCCTACTTGTTTGTCAATAGTATTGTCCTTTTTTTTCAAGGTCATTGAAATAAACAAGAGAACCCAATAAAATAATTTTTCTATTTTCACATTTTATTTGAACCAAATATTATTAATATTTTATGGTACACAAATGTTTTTGACGTAAATAAAAACTTGGAAAAATTAAATTTTTAATATTTTATATGTAAATGTGTTGGTATTTTACATGACAGAACTTACACTAACTAAGGAAGTGTGTGAGCTTTACATATTAATTTTTTTATAGGATTTTTGAACACGTGTTTATTTATACATTTTATGTGCTTTTTCCCAAACAAACTTTTTAAAATGATTTTCCTATAATAAATGAGTGTAAAAAGGCCAATATTTGTATTGTTATTAAAAAAAAAAAAATCAACAATTATGTAAAATTAATATTTTATTTTGGAAAATTGAGTGTGAAAATGTGCTTTTGGCAGCGGAGAAGTATCACTGTAATTTTGACGAGATTGAATAAATATTTCCTTTTAATGTGAACACTCCGTGCCTCGTTTCTGCAAACTGTGGGAAGTTCTTACAGCACAAAATAAGTTAATAATTATATATTTTATTTATATTATTACGAATAAACGTAAATTATTATTCGAAATTATATTGATGTACCTATAAAAAGTAATATTATTTAGGCTCGAGTTCAGTTTTTATTGAATTAATGAAAATTCAAAATTACTAAGGGTTTTTTTATATGTTGAAAATATTATTACATCCAATTTGTTTTTTAGCAGAACGTATCAGTACCGATTTCAAGGCCGCTACACCTCTCATCAGCGTTCAATTGTCCATCTTTACAATTTTTCGCAAAAGAGGATACTACTTCGTTAATAATTATACTCTTCATCCACGATTTTTTATGACGATTTTGGCGAATTTTTTTTTTTTTTGCTTTTGCTACTTTTTCTCTTAAGGAATTCTCTTATTGAATTTGGTTGCAATTTCAATATTTGCAATATTCCATTTAAGGTCTTAAAAAGGGACAAATTAGTACCCTTTGTTTACTATTTTTTTTACATTAATATGCAGTGCACTTTTTGTAGGTTGGGTGGGGGGGAGTTTAACACAAGGAAAAGTTGTTACTTTTGGTACCTCGTTGTTTTTTTCGAAAAATTTGTTTTACACACAGTTTATGCCTTCATTAACATTTAGCATGAACGAAGTGGCGGTTAAAAGCGGAATTACCTGCTGAGTGAGTTACATATAATGTGTTGATCGTTAACTTAATTTGTACAAAAATTTTAACAAAAAACCAATAAAAAAAATAGTTTATTTATGTTTTTTATGTGTTTTTTAATTAATCTAAATGTTTTCTACACTCTACAGCACATTATAATATTTATTTCAACGTAAATATTGTGGTGGCACGAAATAAGCCCCAATGAAATAAGCCGCAAATCGAAAAATTAAATAAGCCCCAAAAAAATTTTCAAATATTTTGTTTGGGACTTATTTCATTTTTTTGGAGGCTTATTTCATATATTAAAAATTTGGGGCTTATTTCATATCCGTAAAATATGTAGATCTAAAAACATTTTGAGGAAAATTGCATGTTATTTTCAAGTGTCCACTGTGTTATAATAAAGTCCTTGCGCCCGGCCGTAGGCCGGTTATGCAGAGAATACTTTGAACGCGAAGACGGTGGTCGATGTACCATAGAAGATAAATTTCTTGCGCCCGGCCGTAGGCCGGTTATGCCGAGAATGCTTTGAATGCGAAGCCGGTGTTCGATATACCATAGAGGATAAATTCCTTGCGCCCGGCCGTAGGCTGGTTATGCAGAGAATGCTTTGAACGCGAAGCCCGTGTTCGGTGTTAACAAATTTGGGGCTTATTTAATTTTTTGATTTGGGGTTTATTTCATATTTTTTGGGTCTTATTTCGTAAATTATGTTTGGGGCTTATTTTATTTTTTTTGGGGTTTATTTCATAAAAATTTTTGGGGCTTATTTCATTTTTCGATTTGGGGCTTATTTCATTGGGGCTTATTTCGTGGTGCCAAATATTATCAAGAACAATTTTAAAATTTTCCTACTAAAAATAGTCTTATATTGAAATTTAATATTCTTGAACTAAAGAAATATTTCCATATTCTTAAGTGATTTTTTTCTTGTTGTTTTACAAAATTAATAGAAATAGATGACATCAATTTAAGTGATCTTAAAATTTCTGACTAACTGCCACTCAACACAAACAAGCACAAACAAAGTAGCATGTTCTTAAGTAAATTCAGATAAAAAGACGAAGAATAGAAAGTTGTAATCACCACCACCCACTTAATATTTAGCAACATAATTTATTTTTTCTTCTTATAGATGATTTTTTTAACATTTCGTTTAAGTAAAAATCAATCATGTAATTGAAATGCTATAAACTAAATAACATCAAAAAGTTGTTAAATACAGAATAAAGGACAATTCAAATAATAAGAAAAAAACAAACTATAACTAAAACTCAGAGAAAATCAAGTGAAAAGTTGAAAACTTTATTTTAATGGTGGCGATAGTAAAAGTTAAATAAAAACGAAATGAGAAAACCCCACACTTTTTGTGTATTTTGATAGAAAACTAAAAAAAAAAATAATGTATAATATTGTAAATGAGGTGTGAACAAAAAACAAGTGTCACAAACGTTTAGCTACCAAAACAAACAAAAACAACACCCAATAAAATGTTTAACAAAACACTACATCACACAAAAAAAAAAACAAAATTAAATCACACAAAGTTTGTGTTAAATAAACTTCTATTGACTACGGAAAAACATTTTTAGATTGTTTTTAATTAAATATATTTTTAGCAAAATGAACACAAGTTGACATTTTTTACAATTGTGTTTTTTTTATTTATTATAAACTATCGACTGAAACGAACAACTTTTTTCAAGAGCATTTCACAGAATTTAATAAATATAAAGATAAAATGCTTCAATTTTGTCAATTTTATTTTGGTTTATTAAAGTTTTGTAAAACGGAATTTGTATGGAAATTTACTTTTATTTATGAATCTTTAATAAATCCTAGAGAAAAGTTTTTTTTATAAATTACGCAAAATTATCGAAACCGACGGTATACAAGATTTTGTAAATAAAGTTTTCGGCTCTAATGTCTTATTTCAAAATAGAATCATTGCATATATAAACCTATAAAAAATACCAAAAAAAAAAAAATATATAACATGTTGCCACCTGAGGTGACTCGGAGGTGGTTGTGAACACTTTTGTATATTCACACGGTGTTAAGAGCACTGTTGTACACCTGTACTTTAGTGTGGCATTGTATTAATTTTTGTTGGACTGTGATGAAGGAATAGAACTGGTTACTAAAAACTATTTCGACAGCGATTGCTGAAGTAACTTACCAACCCATTCTTTTTCTCACTAGTTCTGCCACAATGCATTGCATAAGTAGGAGTCATCCCTCTTAATGCTGATCCTCAAAAATAATATTTTTCCATACAAATTTGTATTTTATTAAATTAAAAAATTTACAACTAAAGTTTATTGAACTGTTGTGAAATTATTCTTAATTTAAATCTTACTTATTTGAATCAATGTGTTATTCCCTATAATTTCCACACTCCGTGGTATTTTAGACATCGAGCATTTCCTAACCCTTCCTGAATTATTTAGCCAACAATCTACATTCTTTATTCTTGTCTCTTGACTATCCTGCTGATGTGTTTATAATCCTTATGTTTCTTTAATAGACCTTCAATATCAATAGCAATCAATTTCTATGTCAGACAATAACTAAACATGTTATTTAAACAGAATAAAGACCCAGTTAATACTTAACTTTAATATGTGAATGTGTGCTTGTCTGCAAGTGTGTGTGTATGTGTGTTTGCGAACAGTATTTAAACTTAGCAACGAACTCTTAATCTATTTTTTATTATATTTTATTTTTCTAAAAAATGATTGATTACTTTAGAAACACCTTTGTTGTGAAGAAGTGCAATGTACGCCAACACTTCAGTCAGTGTTGTTGTCTTTAAAACATTGAACTTTTTGTATGAGAATTTTCTTTAAGCTGATTCGTCTGCATATTAAATTAATCTAGTCATTCCGCTTAAGCCAGGAAATGAGAAAACAAATTGTTATATAAATCACAAACATTAAAATAAAGAAATTTTAAATCAGCAGATTTCTTCTAAACTACACGATAGAAGATAATTTTTTAGTTAGGTAAACTGTGATATGGGCGGCCTGCTTTTGTATAAATAATTGATATCGAAATTTCTATATATTGGCTAGATTTTTTTAAAACTTAATTTAGGCTCACGGTAGTGCGCCACGCCAAGTTCGGACACACAGTGTGAATATTTACACGAAACCATTCGAGCTGTTTTCACCCCCCTCATAACTTTGCACCTCTTGATCATAAGATAATAAAACATGAAACATAAGGTCTCCCCACAGAGGTGACCCGGGAGGATTAGGGTGCCCCTTCTTTATATGGGGCACTTCCAGTAGAGCTAGAAAGCTTAAATTTGGTATACACAGGTAGGTCCTGATGAGAAATTAACGAAAATGATTTTTAAACAGGCATTTTTCATCTGGGGCGACTATGGTGCCCCTTCTTTGTATAGGCACTTCCAGTATAGCTAGAAAGCTGAAATTTCGTACACAGATAGGACCTGATAAGCAAATAACGAAACTAGTTTTCAAACGGGCACTTTCCACCCAGGGGGACTAGGTGCCCCTTCTTTGTATGGGGCACTTCCAGTAGAGCTAGAAAGCTTAAATTTGGTACACAGGTAGGCCCAGATAAGCAATACACATAAATATTTATACAAAATAAAATAAGAAAAAAGAAGTGAGATCCGCACAAAATCACAAATGTAAAAATAATGCCAAGTTTTTATCCAAAATATTTTTGCCGTAATAAGTACTGAGATCAAAATATGGAACAATTTCATGATAGGTACAATTCCATCTCATTTTTAGGCAACCTCTGGCAGTAATGCGACGATTCTTCATAACAATTTTCTTCACTTTCTCAACATTTTCATCGGCTGTTGATGTTTTGTGTCATCCAGGCCGAGCATCCTCATTCAAATCTTCTCGACCTTCTGTAAAAAACATCTACCACTTGTAAATATTTTTATGCCTACGAGGACAATTGAAACTGTTAAGATATGTTTGAGACAAGTGGTTCAAAATAAAAAAATGTCCGCGCAATTTGAAAATGCACCATATTTTATTGGAACTATATTTCAAAATATCGTTGAGAAACACACTACGATAACAATAATTCTAGTAATGCTTGCAGCAATACGAGTACTACAATAATATCGTTTGCATAAACAGAGTAATTTAATTAAATTGGTATGATTTGAGATAATATTTATCATGACAATATCACGTTTTTCTTTCATAAGTAGAATATACGAACGATAACTATTTATATCAAATTAAATTGATTACACTTCCTGTTGTATATTTTGTGTTAAATTTATATTTTATTATAAAATAACCAAATGAAAGGAATGATGATATCATTATGGTGAACCCAGCTCGCCTTTATTTTTTCTATGTAATGTCCTTTTGTTGAATCCCTTAAGCTCTCGCTTCATTCACCATTGATTCAGATAGGACTTCAAATTCTTCGCTCATAGAAGGCTTTCCTGACAATGTCTGTCAAAAAGTCTTTGCTGAAAGGTCATATTGAAGCGATTTTATTTTAACACAAAGAGGTATTCCTCTTTCTATTCTCCCTTCTGATAAATTTCTTTTTTAGCAGTTAGAAGAAAAAAGGTGATTGAATAAAAATATTTCATAAGCAAGCCTTTAATAAGGCCTGAAGTAAGAAGATCTTCTGAGTTTTTCCGCTGAGAAGGTACATGAGCTACACACATACTATCGACTGGGGTCGGTGACCATTAAAGTGTTTGAGATCCTCAGAAAGCTATTCATCTTACAAATTAGCACTTAACTCTCTTATTTTGGCTCTTGAATTCCACACAGAACTTTTCACGAAACAACATAATTATTATATATTTAAGTCATACATAACAGTTTGAATATAGACTAACAGATTGAAATAAATGCATTTATTCAAACATATAGAAAAGCCTTAACTTATTCTCTTGATAGAAAATCTTGATAAGTCAGAGGTTCAAAATATGGGAAAAAAACTCGAATTAAAAGAAAAAAAGTTAAGGCGTTTTTATATTATGGATATGATATGAATTACATATACTCGTATGTCCTATATTTTGCTACCCAACTTGTATGTTAATAAGCTATCTGCAGATTAATCAACACTTTACGTTGTTTTTAATACCTACGAATCGTCCCAACAAATATTAAAGTTGCATTGCAATCTCTTCAGTAAATTTGTAATTCAAATATATTTTAAATATTTTGTTATTTAATTTATTTCAATATTCGCTACAAATTGCTTAAGCATGTGTTTATTAAAACATTGTTTAACTTGTTTAATTTATACCACTTTTAAAATAATCACCGAGAATATTATTGAAATTTGATGTAGTTTGATGTGAAGTTTAATGAACTTTTTCAACATCATTTCGTTTAATTCAACATAATTTAATAATAAATTAATTTAATAATATTTCTTTAAGCCGTATTTAAGCCATTATTTGTTTCAATTACAATAAAACAACAATAGCAATCATTGATATAAAATTTTTTCAATCATATTAATTAAAGAAATACTATTAATGTTTTTATTTGATTTTCATTTGATTTTTACACTTCAATAATCAAAGCGTTTTTTTTAGACTTCAATAAAATTCTTTGTGTAATTTATTTTTTGTTGTGACTTTTTGTATTATTTTATTATTGTTTTTATTATTTTGCTTTGGAAAAATTTATTTTTGAAATGAAACAAGAATGCACTTTTTTTTAGGAGTGAGAAACACAGACATTTATTTGAATTTTTCTTGGAACAGCATTTCTTTAATTTGATTAATTTACTACTTGTAAATGAATATGAAAAATTCTTTTATTTTAACTTAAAGCTTCTATTTTTAAAGAGTTTTACAACTCCATTCTTAACATTTTTTTATATATATTTTCAAAATTTGTTTGTGCGTATATGAGCTGCATACCACGTTAACATTGTAAATACAAAAACTAAATTCCTTAAAAAAAATTGGAGATGTCACTGTACCGTAAATGTGTTTAAAAACATTTATTGTATAAAATAATCTACGGGGTTACATTTGTAATAATTTTCAGCAAAGCCTTGTTGGCATTGGCGGTGAAGAATGGGACTACAATTAAATGTATGCACTTGTACTTATATTTTAAAAAAAAATTAGAAGTTATAACCCTATACCTCCCACGAGGAGCACGTTTCAACATCTTGGTGAGTAAACACACCTTGGTGTTGTGCTTTCTGGGGAAACAGGAAATTAGTTCTACTTTAACCATAAAACTTGTGCATCACCATCACTTATCAATCTCTATTACAATATTTACTCGCAAACGGAAAATGGGTAACCTCTCTAGTTTTGGCATCTCGGTTCTCCGCACAAAACCAAAGTCGATAGAAAATTAATCTACAGGGGTTCATCTCCGAGATTCGATCAGTAATCATACAATGCTGCTATGGGAAGCGATAAGCCTCACAGATGAATGCCTACTAGAGGGATATAAAAGTGTCTCTCGTATATTCGAATCATCTTACGATGAACTGATGATGGGCATCATGCTACCCTCAATGGTTGCAAAATTCTGTGACTGGTTTTTGGTGAGGTCTGATTTGGCAGTGCTACAAAAATGACTGTGAGAGGGTTTAGACAAATGACTGATGCTCAGCAAGTGTTACTCAACACGTTAAACTTGAAGACGTTCTGTCAAAATACCTCCTAAATGAACCTTATTTTTACAAAGACTCGTATGTATATTGACATGTAACAAGTTTTTTATCTCTCTATATGTTAGTTTAGGATCAATTGCCAATAGCAAAAAAAAAAAAAAAATATTTTCATTCGTATTATTTATGATCTCCTTAAATGTTTGAGAGTTATTACCAGTACTTCACTTGTTTTGGAAAAAGTACACAAAATATATTTTTCTGTATACTTTTATTTATTTTCTTAATGTAATTTTACTATTAAATAAAACATAAAACATAGAACAGATTTTCATTTAATGAAAATAATAAAAATAGTTTTCTTTTGTATTGATCCAAAGAAAATTTTCAGAATATGCAATGAAATAAAACGAAGTAGATTATTAGTTTACAATCGGATCCATGTTTGAATAGGAAATAGAATAAATTTCTTGACAAAACATCTTTTTAACGATCAGTAGGATTGCATACGGTCTGAACACCATGAAAATTTTTATACTTGCCTAATAATTACTGTCTGTTAAAAGCGTACAAATAGGGTTGAAAGCTTATCTATAAAGAGTTAATTATGAATTCTTTTCGCCATTTGCCACAGGTGCCCCTACAGATCTCAATGCAATAACCGCCTGTTCGTTAATCACAGCATGCTCCATTGGAGATGTAAAAATTTGGAATTTCTACAGAATATGTGGTACTGAGCCCGCTATAAAAGCAAATAGAAAAATTTGTGAGTACTAACGAAAAAAGTATGGTTTTATATGGAAATACATTTAGAGAATCGTTTACTATTTTCATATATTTCATACTCGTATTCCCGTTTAGCACTTTGTTCAATATCCTTGGGAATGCATCGGACAATATCAAATGATTTATCCCGATCTTGATATGCAGCGAGAAATTTTAACTTAACATCGATTCTTGGGTACTTTCTGGGAAAGTCTAAGAGAGATTTTTATTTTTAGCTCATTTTCGATATGGAAAAATCCTGTGTTACGAACGCTACATTCGTACGCGTTTTCGGATTGAAATATAACAATTTTTTGGTCTTTCAAAAGACATACCGTCAAGTTATACACGGTGTTTAGTGGGATTTGAGTGTACTTTCGAATGTCATCAAAATATTTTTTTTAACAGGTATAAGTTGCGAAAAATTTGATCTCAAAGTATTGTGACGCACGCTACAAAAAATGGAAGTAAGTTGAGGTATGTTTTCGTAAGTTTTAGCAAATTTTGCATAATAAATCAGAAAAATGAAATACCTAAAAGAGAGATGAATATAAGAGAATTCTAAAATAACTAATATACAGCCAAAAAATTATGTAGTTTTTTATCAATGGCCGTGAACACTACGTGACGCATGCTACATATTTTCTAGTAGCATATAAATACATAATTTTTCTTCGTCAACCGTATTTTTTGTTTGAGCTACCTCCTCCTCTTTCAAATATCGAAATAAATTTTTTTATTTATAAAATTATATATCTAGTCTAATATTCCATAAAAAAAACATAAAAAATATGTTGGATAAATTTCAAAGAAATTTGGTTGGTGGACTGTTTCTGGTATTGGCCCATATATAAAATTTTTTTCTTAATTTTGTGCCTTTAACAGTTGTTGCTTTTTTAATCATCATTAGATATGCGTTAGTATAAGTAGTTTTAAAAAATATATATAAACATTTTTGTACATATAGGACAAAATTTTTTCTAACATTATTTTTTTTTTAATTTGTTATGTCCTTGAATGCTACGACAGTATTTGAATTATTTGCAGAATGCTTTAAGATGATTTCGTTTTTACGCTACATTAATATGAACTCTGAACAATTTTTGAACATCTTATATCGCTCCTTAATTGCAACATTATCAAATCTCAAAACTGGTCAAAACTTGCAAAATCCAATTAAAGTTTTTATTTTATGAAAAGTGAAAAAAATGTTAGTCCTTTGAGGTATGACAATGTTGCTTAAAACAAACGGTGTGGTGTGTCTTTATTAAATGTAGATTTTTACGAAATGTTTTACTTTATTGTTTTGAAAACTATGAAGTGAGCATATCCTTTGAAAGTTTTTATTGGAATCGTATATTTTCAAATATTTTTTTCACTTGAAAAATTTCTTTGTGGTATTATTTACCTTTAATAAATATTTAACTTTCAATTTATTAATTATATATTTGTTTATATATATTAAATTTGTTATGGAAGCATATTAATAATTTTTTCGATATTATCATTTTCTTTTTTCTTCTATTATTAGCAGTAAAAGCAGCATATGTTTATTTAATTTTTCATTTCACTGAAAGATTTTGTAAATAAAACTACTTCCTTTTATTTCATTTTTATTTTGCATTTAAATTATTTTGCATAAAAAGTGCTTACTTTTATAATAACTTTTAAATAATTAAAACTTAATGACAAATTCATTGACTTTGATTTGCAAAGTAGTTTTATGTATTCGGATATATTAATTAAATATTACTTTTGTGTTTCTATTTCTCTTACACTCTATGCACTCTATGCACTCTATTCACTCGTTATTTACATCATCTTTATTAAACTTCTAAAGAAGTGATATTGGTTATCTGAACATTTCAACACTGTGGAACACAAAATTAAAGCCAAATATCTTAAAGATTCTACCTTTTTTATTTACATGTTAAAAAATATTTCTTAGGTATTGTATTTTCTGCAATATAAATTTTATATTTTTAGTTTTGTTTTGAAGCAATTTGAAATTGCTTTGGTTTTTATTCACAAATCACAAATATTTATATTGAGCACGTTACACACAAAGTATGTTGCACGTTGTATTCTATGTCATGCTTTACGCGTATCGCATCATATGAACGATGTTTCCATAATCATTGTCACGCTTCTACTAATTTTATGTTTTGGGCCTTGCACTTGTGCTTGTGTGTTATATTGGCATATTTGTTAGGCTAAAAGTGAAACACTGTGGGGATATGGAGCTGCTCCACCACAACAATATCTTACAACACACTCACGTACGTACACTCATATACGTACGTACATACATAGTTAAATATGAAGAATAAAAATAATTTCTCTGCAAACAAAACTCTCTCAAAGAGCATAATTTTTGTAAAATAAAAATGCTCCTTAATCAGCTGTGAATATGCTCAATTTTCTTTTTGTTGTGCGTAAATTCAGTATTATTGTTTTATGCTGAATTCGCCGTGCTATCAAATCTCATAGTTTAAAGCAAACGTTTTCATTTAAAACTCTTCAAAATTAATTTCAAGGAATTGAGAATAAAAAACCAAATCAGTGCGACCACTAATCAATTTATAATAAGCTGCACAGATGGAAAGGAGATTTCTGTAAAAGGTGAAGGCATCCGAGAAACTCTTAACAAATTTCTTATCGTTCAATGGGAATGGTTAAAAAAAGCAAAAAAACAGATTTATTATTCCTCCTAACCCTTAAACATTTAAAGATTATAATATTTATCAAAGTCAAAGTTTTATTTATCCGACATCTGAAAAGAAAAATTAAAAAAAAAATTCTAAAGTATTTCGATACAACATTCATTCCACCAGATTTCTTATGTATGTCGTTTTTGCTGAAAATTTATGAAAGTATGGATGATAGTTAGATTACACAAAATCAGATAAAAACGAAACCGAGTTTTAGTCTTGTGGAAGGAGCTTATCGCTCTTATTCAGCATTATTAACTTTAAATGAACGAAAGTCGATATAACTCATTACTAATAAAAAAGCACCGATTTTAAGTCTATTCAAAGATATTGAAGAATGTTTTCAGGAACACTACTTATATTTGTGTTAATAACAGCTTATATCAATTGAGACAATTTATTTTTTCTGCTAGTTTTGGCGTTGTTGCTAAGAGCTAAACTTGATTACATGACTATAACTTCCAATAGTCTTTTAATTATTTTTAGGTGTTATTTTACATGCAGAAATCTGCGACAAAAAGGTGTTATATATGTACATATATAAAACATAAAGCAACATTAAAGCTGAAATTCGTTCAATTGGACAATATAACAAATATATAAAATTACATCGAAACTAGCAAGACAATTCAAAAGCTGCCAATTTGCTATGGTCACTCTGGCTCCAACAAAAGTGTCACACATAATTTTTATATTTTGTTTTACAATCCTTCTTGTTTTTTCTGTTCTTTTCTTATCTGGTAACACAAAAATTTTTTTGTTTTACACTAGGGCTAAAGTATCTGATCTTAAAGTAGTTATTAGTTTTTTTTATCAAATATATTTAAATCTATTTGTGGCATAATATAAGAAAGAGAAAAAGTAGTAAAGTTTAATTACCGTCCTGAAAAGTAATCTTTTGTTTCTTACAAGTGCAATAACAAAAAAGAGAATTAAGCGTCAAAGCGGAAAAGGTTATAAAAGAAAAATAAATGTAACATTTGTGAGCACAACACCATTCATCGGGTTCAATGATTAAAAAACTGTAGTTATTAATCAAAGCAGAAGTAGAAAAAAATTATGGTTATGTATTTTTAGGAAATTAATTTAATTGAAGCCAAAGTGGGGTGATTTTTGTGGCTTAACAAATTTGCTTAAAAATTTAATTAATAAATTTATCTCCTAAGTATTCAAGAAAGATATTGGCAATTATGATAGAGAATGGCTAGCTAAAAATACGTGGCTTGCTTATTTTCTTTATAAGGCGTGTTATTTATTGCCTGCATAATCTTTATTTATTCCTAAAATAGTTTCCACACTCAAAATCCCTAACCGTTTTCCGATCGCAACTTATGAAAATGACTCAATCTGGAGACCAGCTTGAAAGAAAAGAAGAAAAAAGTTTTTACACATTTCTTTACCGCAAATTTTAGAAAATTATTATGAACTCTTCTTACAAACAAAAGTACTGTATTAAAGTGATGCTGTTGTTTAGACTACATAACACATACTCGTATATTTAATTACCCGCAAGGCAAATTCATCGGAAAACTAAAAGTAACAAAAACAAAATGTACCAAAGCTAAAAGTTCCAAAAGTAAAAGCATTTCTTCATGTTATTCCCCAGAAAGTATTAAGATAAAACAATTGTAAAATGTGGGTACTATACTGGCTGCCTTCCTAAACGTCTTTATGCAACGTCAAAGTAGTGTTAAATCAAGCAATTTTATATTACAGCTCTGCAGATCAAATGCATTATCATTGTAAACTTTTCAACTCTGTTGATGTTTAGAAACAGTTCTTTGCTTTGCATAAATAAAATTACAATGGCACCGAGACAATTATTTTAAAAACTTTTTTTGGACTTATGCAATGGAAAACATTCCAGGAACAACATAATTAATAACTTTTTTGGTTTAAAACGAAATCATCTTGCACCTATCTTTTTCCACCATTGTTGTTTATAAAAAACAGACACAATTTTTATAGTGAGCTGGTTGCGTTTATTTGCATATCAAGTTACGCAGTTGCGTTTGGGAATACGTGACTTTGTTGCACTGCAAAGCAACATGCGTTTAGGAAGGCAGCCACTATCTGACTACCAAATTTCATATCAATTCATTGAGTAGTTTTGGCGTCATAGTGCAACAAACAAGCAAAGATATAAACATCCAAATATCTTAAAATACAGAGACTAGTGCAAAAATTAGAAGTACCCCTTTAAAAGTACCAAGGGTCACATGCAATCTTTCTACCAAACTTCATCGAAATCCTTTGAGTGGTTTTTGCATTATAACAAACCAACTTTCACATATAATGGTATAGTTAATAAAATTCAGCATACGTTTGGTGGACAGTAAACAATATAATGGTAGGTACACACAATGCAACGCCTTCACGCAACCTGCTGTATATTGTTGTTGGTTGCATAGTGTGTAGTCGTGTTTATGGTTTCATCAAAATATTTTGATATTTTGTGATTTTTAATTTCTTTTACCTACATACTTTCAAATTTAGTTTTTCTCACTCCGCCCTTTTAATTACTAATTCAGTGCTGTTTTGGGAGAACATATTTTCGCAGATGGCACAGCCACTTGTGTCGGTAAAATTTACATATTTAATTCTAGCTCCTCTATTTTTGAAGTACTGAGAATTTATTACTAACCAGATAAGAACAAATAAGACTTTAATTTTTAAATGCTAGTTACAAAATACATATATGTGTCTGTTTTTAAGGAAGGCTATTATTTTGCGTCAAAGATAAAGGGTTTTTATGTGCAAATTATTCGAGAAATATTGGCTTGAATATGGCGAATACGAATACGAATATCTTGAAATAGGCGAAAAGTCGAATAATCGAATTCGAATAATACGTACAATGAGGTACATATGTATATACATACGTATGGTACATATGTACGTATGGAGGATAGTAAATAATATCAAGTATACGTACTGGTGAACAAACCAACTATAATGGCAAGTAGAGCTTACTGCCAATTTGCAGAAGACGATTGGAGATGAATAAAAAATTTCAATCGTCTGCATGTATAACAAAAAAAAAGGAAAAATTTGAATATGTTTTCAAAACACATCGCCGATTTAAATTTTTTAATCATCTTCAATCAGAGTTACAAAGTTCATCTAAAACTGTGAGTTTTTAACAGTGTATTTGTATTTTTAGCAATTTAAAAATGTTAAAAGCCTTTGTTGTCAACAGGGGCCAAGGTAGTGTTGTGTGGTATTTTATTTATATTAAATTTCTTTCTTTGGAGCCCATAATTATTCTATTACATGACTTATAATTCTCAGTCAGTTTGCTTATTCGAAATGCAATTGTGTTTACATTGACATATCGAATTTTTTTTTATTGTTTGTTTTTCTTTGTCTTATTTTTGTTTACTACAACGTAAAATTATAACATATAACTTTTGGGAGCATATTGATTCCAAAGCATTTATTTGGCTGGTTATTCAAGGATTACTAGATTTCACTTTTTTAACTTTAGATTAAAATATAATAAACTAGCTGATCCCGGTGTACTTCGCTACCCCCCTCGTTATAAAATAAAATTAAAAGTATTTATATATCCTATTGTGACGATCGGTCCAGTAGTTAAGACTATATTACGATTTTTAATTTTAATAAAAAGGAGCGTGGTCCCATCCACTTTTCTCCCGGTACGTATTCCAAATTATGGCAATACCATATGTACCAAATATCATCGACGTAGGTCAAAAAATGCCCAAAATATGGCGATTTAAATTTTTGGGTTATATGGGTGGTGCCACGCCTCTTTGTCCAATCCCGCCCATATTTGCAGCAGCACTAAAAAAATGCACACCAAACCGACGTACCAAATTTTGATCAAATACCGTTATCAGGAGCAGAAATAATAGATTTTTAATTTGTGGTTTGTATGAGAGGTACCACACCCCTTTGTCCAATCCCGTTCATATTTGCAGCAGCACTTAAAAAATGCACACCAAACCGACATACCAAATTTTGTTTAAATACCGTTATCAGGAGCAGAAATAATAGATTTTTAATTTGTGGTTTGTATGAGAGGTACAACGCCCCTTTGCCCAATCCCGCCCATATTTGCAGCAGCACTTAAAAAATGCACACCAAACCGACGTACCAAATTTTGTTCAAATACCGTTATCAGGAGCAGAAATAATGCATTTTTAATTTGTGGTTTGTATGAGAGGTACCACGCCCCTTTGTCCAATCCCGCCCATATTTGCAGCAGCACTTAAGAAATGCACACCAAACCGACGTACCAAATTTTGTTCAAATACCGTTATCAGGAGCAGAAATAATAGATTTTTATAAACAATTACTTTGTATGGGTGGTGCCACGCCCACTGTTTCGATACCGGGAAAATTTTTTTTTTTGCCTTCAAATCTCCATAAGAAGTGATATTACCAACTTTGGCGCAAAAAAAAATTTTTCAAAAAATTTATCAAAAAAATGCATAATTTTGACCCCAAAAAACCGGATTTTTGGATATATCTCCGCTACCCGTGAACAGATATTGCTGAATTTCAATAGCAAACACATGACCGATATTTATAATAGATTGGCGAAAAAAAAAAGTTTCTAAGTCAAGAAGTTTTCAGTGTGTAGAAGTTTATCTACAGCGCCACCTAGCGGAGAGTTACGGAAAAATTGATAGTCCAAAAATTTATTCTATGAAAAATTACTTATACATGCCAAGTTTCAACACGATCGGATGAGCAATGTAGGAGTTTATCGCTTACCAACCAACCAACCAACAAACATTCATTTTTATATATATAGATAATGTAGAAAAAAAATTTCTCATATATTATATTTGATATAAATATTCTTTAAAGTCATGTAACTAAAGAAATATTTAATATTTATACATGTATTTTGTTATTAGCTATTGTATATAATATTAAAGAACGATTTTCAAAAAGTTCAGCTAATTCTCCTTTAAAGCTGACTCAAAATAAAAAATATATAGAAAACATTGTAGGTTTCATCACCTTTACTAATAACTTTACCCATAACTTATTAAATATTGTAGTTCCGTGCCGTTTTGTGCTACGTAAAGGTAGAGCTATCAGATTAATTTTTAGCAACGATTTCCCATAATTACCTTAAATTAATTAATTAACATCATATTATGATTAGAAGACTTTTGAAATATGTATATTATTTTGTAGTTGATCAAAGTTCATGAATATATAATTAGTGTTGCCTGTTATCAAGCATAACAACAGTCATCACATCTTTTTGCACATTCTCTCTTAAGGCTAAAGAGATTTTATAAAAGTAAATCCAAAGAAATAACTCACTTACTGTGTTTTCGTTCAATGCAACTCAAAAATTTTCTGTATATTTTTGCTGATATATCTTTAAAGTTTTGCATAAAAATAGCATCGTTGTAAGTGTATTTTTTTTTTTTTTTTTTTTTTTTTTGTAGTACCAAAACCGTTTGGTATTATATTCTCTTTTTATATCACTTAAATTTTTCATAAAAAATTTTTGTTTTCAATGAAAACATTTTGTTTAATCAAATGAAAGTGAATGCTTATCTTAGACGTTTTAAGTTTTTAACGGGAAAAAATATTAATAACCTTGACATGAAATTGTATATTTTATTAGCAGTTACAAACATTTTGCAATTAAATTTTTGAGCAATGTGCTTTTTATATAATTTTAGCAACAAAATACATATAAAAATATAAGTTTAATTTGCCACTTAAATTATTACCCATGTTACACTAATTAAGCTCAACATTGTTATTAATTTTTGTAACTTTATTTTCAAAGTTAATTATTGTTTTTGCAACTACAATGTGCGATTCAAATTTCAGCCAACTTGTTTCAATAAGCCGCTATTTTTTTTAAAGAGTAATGTTTTTATTTAAGTTTAAATGAAAATAATTTGGAAAATTATCATCCTGTATCTAATGACGACCTGATTTTATAATTAATTGAATATTGAAATGTATGTATGTCTTGTAAAGATGAGGTTGATGTTGGCTGAAGTTGTTAGCGCGGTGACTACAAAGCAAACTATGACTTAGTACCTGGCTTCAAATCCTGCTCAGAGCAATTTAATTAATATCATAAAATGCTCTGATATGTATTAGTGTAGCATTGTATTATTTGTTGTTGAACTGCTTAAAGTGATTAAGGCATAGCACTGGTCACAAAAATTTTACATGCAGCGATTTATACAACTCCGAGGTAATAAACACAACATTGCCCTCCTCTTTCAATTAGCAGAATCTTAGGCGAAGTAAAGTGATTGCTCATTTAGCTTAAGAAATTTAATGCGTTTACTTAACTCGAGTGGCGCTGCAACACTGCTCTAAAAATTAACAAGACATGCAATAGCAGAGTTGTAAAAGAATTAAGCCTTCTTCTATATTTTTCATCACCTAACCTAAACATGGCATAAGTAAAGGTCATACCCTGAGTGGTGGTCGTACAAAACTAAAAAAAAAAAAAACAATGGATACAACAAATTTTTTGACTGTTAGAGGCCATATCCATTAACATTAATATATTAATATATTTTTTAAAATCACTTAATTGAAAAAATTTATATTTCAAACAAACTAAGGTATGTATTTCAGTTCTGATCGATGACTGTTAATAACAACCTGTTATAATGTCCTAAAAATTATACACTTTTATTACAACCTTCAGCTCCGAAAAAACAAAAATTTTATTTACTGATTTTTTTTTTTTTGTAGAACCTGGGATGGGAACATGGGATGTCTCCTACTAATGCAATGCGTTTTGCTATAACTTATGGAAAGGGATGAGTCAGACGGTGAATGTTGAAACCACTCTTATTAAAGAAGGATTAATACCTCTACAACTCTGCTATTGCAGCGCCTCTGGTGTTAAGTAGACTATATAACTTCATTAAGCTGTGTGAGCAGGAATTTTATGAATTGCTTTACTTCGCCGAAGGTTCTGCTAACCGACTAAAGAGAGCGGCGTGGTGTCTATTAGCTGGGAATTCTATCAATATTTTCCGGAACAGTTTTTAGTGACTAGTTCTATGCCTACATCACTTAAACAGTACAACAATAATGAATACAATGCCACCCTAATATACATTAGAAAAATTTATTATATTAATTGACTTGCTCTTATCAGTACTTGAACCCAGGTCCTAAGACATAGTTTGCTTAGTAGTCAACGCGCTAATCACTTCAGCCAATACCACCATTTTGAACGCTTCATGTACAAAAATTTAAATTATTTTTTCAAAACAAAAATGCCAACAAAATAAAAGAAAAATCTGTGCAGAGTTTTACCTACAAGAAAATTAACACTGCATGCACAGGACGTTACAACAAATCTTTATATATTTTGTTTTTTTTTTAAGTAAAATAACACATTTCTTCAAGCTGGATTCAAAAGCAATTAAAGCGGTATAGATTGAATTATTATAATAAAAGAGCGGCCTATTTATTATTTATATGTTAATGTGTATGTATGTATTTATGTTAATAAACATTCAAACTTCTTTGTACTTAAAAGCTTCATCAAGCACGTATCACGGCTTTACATTAAATGTTCAAGCAATTTAAAGATTTCTGATAGAAAATTATATACAGGAGCTTGTATTATAACGACACTGTTGTTAATGAATTGGAAACTTGTATTATATATATGTAAAATGTTAACATACAGCGTACAACTACAAATACATGTGCATTACAATGTTTGTGTCTACGATACACAATGACTACTAAATTATTTAAAGGAATTGAACTTTGAATTGAACATCCTAAAAATGTATTTGCTCCAAAATTGCTGTTAAATATTGTGGAAAGTATTTGCTCTTAAAAAAGTGCAAAACAGAACACAAAATAAAAATAATATTCAACACTCAGAATATTTGGTAAAATGCATATAAAAAAGATGAATGGACGTGTACGAAAAGATAAAAGATTACTAGAATATTTTAAGGCATAGGTCAGTGTTTTACATTTTTATATTTAAGAGCAAATTTTTAATCTGTTTAAGAGTATTGAAGCGAAAGACATGCGCGCTTATTATTTTGGGTTTTAAAATATAAGCTCTCTCTGTTGTAAAGTGTTTCCGGGAGCAAAAGGCGAATTGGGTACATTATGTATCAAAATCAAACAATTGAGCATTTTAATGGCCTACATATGCATAGCACACAAACACCAAAGTTTTCTTTCTATTATTTTTTGTTATTTTTTTATTATTTTGGGGTTTTCTTGTTTTGTTGTCGTCTTATAGTCCCAGTGTCCTTCTAGTGGCAATTTAATTATTTGGATTTTTTTTTACTTCTCTTAGTTGCAGTGGTAAAACATAAAAATTTAAAAGCAAAAAAAAAATAAATAAATGAAAAGAAAATTAAATAAAAAATACCAACGGCCACAAAAACTAGTTGATGACGAAATAAAACAGATTTTGCAATATAAAAATCTAATGCCAGCCTGCTGTTTTGTTTTGTATTTGTATTTGTGTGTGTGTTTTATAGGTTTTCATTTGTATTTGTGTCTATTCTTTGCCGTTCTATCATTGATTGCTTGTTGGTTTGTTTGTTTCGGTGAGTACTACATTGCTACTTTGTAATGCTAATTTCTTCTTACATACTTACATCCATACATATACACCCATTCTACTATAAATGTCCTGGCTGACTTGTGCTAACTCGTTAATGGTGTTAAAGCTTTGCTGGTTATAAACACTACATCCGGTTTATTGTATGTTTTCTAAATTTCTGCTTCTATACATTTTTATTTTATTTATTGTTATTGAATTTTTATTTTTACTATTTTTTATTGTTTTACTTTTTTACCATTTGACTCATAAATATAAATTAAGCACTTGCTGGCAAAAACCATTAAAACTACTTCAGTGCAAAAGCCAAAAATCAATTTTAAATTTTAGTAAGCCGTGCACGTTGCTTTCATACATTGTGTTGTTTTATGTAAACAACTTAATTAATACTGTTGTTTCTTTTAAATGAATTCACAAAAGAATATTTTAGCTTTAAACATAAAATACTTGTTAAATATTAATTTCAGTTTTAAAGTACTAGAAGAGTATTTGCAAATCGAAGATGTGCAATTTTCACTGGAAATTCTCGTTAAATTTCTAATAATTCCTGTCACGATCTATCTTTTCCATCATGATTTCAAACCAACTGAACCTCGTTTAGCACTGGACAGTTATCAATTGTTATATCGAAACTATAAACGTTTAATAAAAACAATATTATCAAATTTGATAAGAATGATCAATTAATCTTGTCAACTAGAGTCTCAATTGATCCATAATACTATAGAAAATCTACAAAAGGCTAAGTCCAATCACTTAAACAAGCAGAGCTTCTTAATACGATGTTAGCAGTACGTTGCAATTCATTATCTGAGGCAAGAGAGGTCTCCAAAATCCATAAAAATTTTTGAACCTTGAAAGTAGAAAGTTTGTTCAGTATTTTCCAGGAGTTCGTCTATGTTCTATCTTAATTGTTCTCTGGAATAAAAATCGAAATCTTTGGCCCTTCATGGATCTCAGCAAGCGATTTCGAGGTAAATTTATTTTTTATTTAGAGAATTGCTTCACAATTACAAAATTTACCGAAAGGGGAAACTTTTTGGGCGAAAATGTATTCATGATAGGGGTGAATATATAACTGTCACTTAAATCTATATTCGTTAAGTCTAATTACCAAAATTGTTCAGCAGATTTAAGTTAAAGTTTGTGAATATTTATAAATATTTTCAACTTATAACAATGAAACTGATAGGTGTCGCTGCTGTCGTTATATGCTTTTCATGCACTGTTTGGAAGCGCGAGGAGAAGTCAAAGATCACTCAGTTTATTTTTATTAAAATAATAAGTTCGTATGACGGTTCGTAACATAAAACATGATACAATATTTTTTGAATTAACGAAACAACGACGATGTCTTACGATGACATCACCACCAGACGAAGTTATACGATTTTATGGCAATTTTCATGACCTCGTAGTATTTTTTTATTTTTTTCTGGAACGCCAAACAATTTAGATATTTTTATATTGATAATAATGATATTTATTCCATTTCAGTGACTGCCACAATTTTATGTACTCAGTTTTCTTTATTTCTATACACTAACCAATAAGTTCAAGAAACTTTATATATACATATATTTTCGTACATACATATATGTGTTTGTGTAAACGATATTAATTTGATAAACATTTGCATAATTTAAACACGCAATCGTCTGAAATCATTTTGTATATTTTTATAGTTTTATTCGTTAAAACTAAGTCATAAAATGATAACAACATAACAACACTACTCCCAAAAAAAAAAAAATTAAATCGTATAAACATAACGTACAAAATTGGTTTCACAACAAACTCATAAAAAAGCTATATTATATTGATTATAATTTAATTTGCCTGGCAGTAGCATTGCTGTTGTTAACACGACGATTAGTTAAGTGACTTTTTAACCGCATACATATTAAGCGGACATTGATAACTATTTCTACAACTTAAACTTAATTTTAAAACAAATATATATTTTTGTTATGTAAACAAATAATATCAAATGAAATTAAAAATGTTTTTTTTTTTTTTTAATTTGATATATATTATTCGTCCTAATTTATTATTTGTATTTCGGTGGTTTTTGATTTACAGTCTTCAAATTCCCTTTATTTGGAATTTCTATTTTAAAATGATTAAGTTTTTTTATATTTTTAGGCGTTCGGTTAAATAGTTTTTACTAGCAAGGCTTACATTAAGCTTTTTCTATTGACATAAAAAGTTAATTTTTCTGACGCTCCCAAAATTATGCATGTTTTTTTTTTTATTGATTACTGCAAATTAAGTTAAAATAGAGAAATTCATTCAAAAATGGTTTGATGACAAACGAAATATTAGTTTTTAGTTTTCTAAAGACTTAATTATCCGAATTGAAAGCATTTTCGATCGAAATTGAGTTCTGTAACGTGGCTAAATGTGAATTTTATTAAGATGGTATACCCAAACATGTAGTTTTTATTCAGGTAGGAAAATTTAAAAAAAAAAAACTTTTAAATACTCTTATATGTAATTTGAGAAAACTAATATGGTATGAATTTAACAACTTTATTACTATCAATATAAGGGTACAACAACAGTTCGTTCTTTAAAATATTGAAGGAACAAAGCCTGTTTTAAAGCATTTTTTCTAAAGCGAATTATAATTAAGTTACTAAAGAGCATAACATGGTTGAACTGATATCATACGAAAATTGTTGGTATAATTAAATAACTAATATTAAGAGTAGTTTTTACAATACAGAAAATTGTCATGTATGTGATCGATTGAAAACATCGATTCATTTAGATACAAATGTTCTAAGCAAATCATTTTTTTTTTATTATTATTGAAGGTGCCCTTTATTATTATCAACTTACCTTAAAAATAGTTGTTTTTATATACAGAATGCATTGAAATATTTTCTAATTATTTCCTTTTCTTTTTGTATGTGCAATCAAACCGTTATACATTGTTTTCTCTCTACACAATACTTACCTTTTGTATATTAATTAATTTTATGCAAATAATCTCGTAGTTTTTGTGAACTCAAAACTACAATAAACTATTTAGAAATTTTGTTGAAACAAACTATATGATACTTTAGTATACAATTTCAAAAGTGCAAGCACAAACCTTCGACATCAATGAAAAAAAAAAAAAAACTATATAATTTTTCACAAATATTAATTTGCAAAATTAAGTCAAGGTTTTTATAAAAGTTTAACCATTTCGCACAAAATAAAAATGAATGTAAAAAATTATTATAAATATAAAAAGCATTCTTTACCTTTTTTTCATTTTTGATATTGTTAATATTATTTTGTGATTTATATCCGCTCTGCCAAATGTGACTTCCTTTCAAATGCACTTTTTGTTGCATTTTATTTACGCTTTAAATGAAAAAATAGCAATAAATACATAAAGAAATAATAAAAAAAAAAGTATGGTGCATATACACGAGTAAATATACATACATATACATATACATACATATAAAAATATATATATTTTTATTAAATCAAATTATACTTATACCACCAAGTGTGGCTGCACATTTGCTAAAAGGTCGAAAAAAAAGCAAAACGAAATATTTTATATGCAATAAATGGTTTATTGAATGGACAATATGGCTGTTAAGTATTTCTAAATATTTCATCTTAAAAAAAATGTAAAAATAAACTAATATTTTAATAATTGTACTGCATTGCACTGAAAAAATAGTAATTCCATTAAAAAAAAATGTTACAGTTAAACAATATCATTTTTTTACTGTACTTATAATAAATTTTAAATAAAAAATGCCACACAACATAACTACATAACGTGACGAAGGCTTTTCTACCAAAAAAGCATAGCCTTTACAAACAAATATAGTTGTGTTAACCATGTAATCTTTTTCAATATATTTTATACGGTTTATAACAAAGAAAGAAATAACCAGTTAGTTGTTTCAATAATAATGAAATTATTCAAGGTTACGATAAGCAAACTTCATAAATTGTGATAGTTTGTATTTTTGTGAGTTTGTATGTTGCGCTATAATCCCGAAACACCGCAATGGACGTGGATGAAATTTAGTAGTTGGATATTATATGACCCAAACGAAAATTTCGGGTTACATCGGTAATTTTAATAATTTTTATTTGTTCACTGTACACTGTATATATAAGCAATTAAAATGTATATAAAATGACAAAAAGTTGATACTTTTTTGGTACTTTTGGTACTTTTTTATTTTTGGAATTTTTTTTTTAGTTCAATATATTTGGTAAACAGACAGTTTTTTGCCTAAATTAATATAAGTGTGGTTAATAATATCAGTATTATCATGCATAACAACCGCAAACAGGTATGTATTTAACCTTTAGTTTACATTGGGTACATATCACCCCATTTTGTTATTTTTAATCATTTACAAAAGTAATTTTATACTTTTTGATCTTTTTTCTTTTGAATAATTTTATTTAGAAACTTTGGAACAAAATAGGAAACTTTTAATATTAACACTTTCAAAATTTCAAATAAAAAATTTTATATAACTAAAAATACTTATAACGCTATTGTAAAAATATGTCACCATTTCTCTTACAACTAATTTTCTCTCTCTGCCCAAATAAATTTTACAGCATTCTTGCCATGCAATTTAGGGTTAAGAAAAGGCTTAAAGGAAATTAGATGTAATACGTAAAAAAAAGAGTTTTAAATCAGTGGAACTTCTATATACCCATTTAGTACAGCGAAAGTTAATATTTTATATTTGAAAATAAAAAAAATAATGTCTACCTACTCTATTCTATTCATGAATCCAACTATGTATAGTAATCGTCTGATTCTACAAATACATAATTTGTTAACCTCCTATGATGGTTATTGCAACCATATTATACCAAAGTTTGCAAATAGTTCAAAATAATATATTGAAATACGATATACATCCAAGTAAACTATAGTTAGTTAATAAAACACAAAAAAGGAATTATTTTCGACAAAGTTAAGTCGTTTTTACAGAAAAATAATTGGTTATTTGCTCCTCCCATGTAAAAAATCATGCAGGGATGTTATAATGCATCACAACATAGAAATTTAAAAACAAAAACTAAATTTAAATCATAAATTTTACTACAGTACTGTACTACTTATAACTTGGTTAAATATGTTATTGTATCGCAGACTAAATCATGAACAGTCTCAACTTAAAAACCTCAAATGTAAAGGAGATGCAACATTATTTTTCCACTAAAATAAATAAATTTTCATGGTCGTTAGATATTTAATCTGTTAGCTTGGTTGCTGAAATAAAAAGTATTTTTTAAAAATTTTGAGCTATAACTAAATATTTGTGATTTAGTGTGCGATATGATTTAAGGCAATTTAAATACTCCATCTTTTCGTAGTCTAAAGCTTTTAATAGCAAATAAATCACTCTAATAAACACAAAATTAAGTTAAGCTGATTATAATCAATATTCAACTATATTAATTGATTGTTGTAATATAAGCAAGTAGCCAAAAAAAAAAAAAAAAGAGAAGCTGTAAACACTAAAAACTTTATCCGTATTTTAACTCCATGGAGTAAATTTATAAATTAGCTGACTAGAGAGGCATCAAAATAACCAGGCAAAACTTTTCAATTAACATAAAAAAAAAATGAAACTGAAAGGTCAACAGCCTCTTATTTGCTGCAAAATGGTTTGTCTGATTGAATACTTTTGAAAGTGGAGCTGCACTTTTAACATATTTCCTGTAGATGGATTAAGTATCTAATAATCGTTTTATTGTACATATAAATTAATTACACTTTTCTGCATTGAAAACTAAAAATCTAAGTGGAATATTGGAATTTGATCTGCAAAATTCAAATGCTTAAGATTTTGTCTAAAACGTACAGATTTTTTACATGAGCGTGGCTAAAACAACTACTAAAGTAGGCGGTTGCCTTAATTGCTTTCATTATTAACAGCCTCACTGTCCCGTTAATCACGTATCTTTCACAGTAAATCATTTTCACACACTTTTGCATCACATACAATTCACAATTGTTGTATTTATTAGCAAGAATATTTATTTAAAATATTTTGTAAATCATCAGTGATTCAGAGACGACTGTTTGCAAGTGATTATAAAAAATCTCTATGTATCATATATGATTCACACTTTATTTTTTTTTTTTGTTTAAGAAAAACCTTTAAAACAATACTCAATATACCTATTTTAAATAAAATCAAGATTTTGGAAGTACGGCATAGAATTTTTTTGTTCGGTTTAAAATTTTCTAACAGGGAAAGTTTTACAAGATGCTGCTACTGACCTCTTGATTATAAAACAAACCACCAGATACGTGACTAATATCATTAATTTTTCTATTTTACATTTGTGTGGCTTTGTGTTAATTAGTGACCCACCCCTTTACCATAAAAAATAGTTTGGTTTTTACTACAAAATAACAATAAATTTTTTATGAAACTAACAAATTCGTTTAGGATTCATTTAAGTTCATTTTGGGGATATTCGGATTAAAATTTTAAATCACAAAATGTACTAAAAGTAAACCTAAAATACTGAAATTTAGTTCTATTTTTTTTTCTTGTATGTACTGATCTGCGAAAATTTCGACTTGAGTAAACACATCTTTACTCAGCTTTCCCTGTTTGATGCTCTGTCTGTTAAATGCTTTCAATTAGTGGTATTTGAAAAAAAAAACAGTATATCGCAAAGAAACAATCGAAATAAAAGATTATTCTGCTTTGCAGTCTAGAAAACTCATAATTTAAATTGTTATTACCACAAGTACGAGTACAACACTTTAAATCACATCTCTTATAAACATACATATAACAACAAAAACAAAAAACATTCACAAGTTTTAACAGCAAAATGTGGCAATGCCAACAAATGTTTCTTTAGCACTTTTGAAAACGGGCGTAATTTAATCTGATATCAACATAAATTGAGAATAATGTCAGCTGAGGCGTAAAATCATCTTCATCATGTTTGACTGGTGTTGTATTAAATTCTGGAAAAGTCTCGTCAACATTTCAATTTGGTTTTTGTTTTGCACTCTTGCTTTTCTTTAAATTTGCGATTTTTTTTCACACCAGCAGCACCACCACCACCACCACATTTTGCTTGTAAATGTGCCTCATTGTAAAAGGTACAATTAAATGATATTTCATGCAGGTGTTAAGGGTCATAAAAGAAAAATATTTCGAAACAGTATAAACACTTCTATTAGGACAGAAGTATGATAAATTTTTGTAGTTTAGTAAAAAACACTTGGAGTGAACAAAACTGAAATGCTTTTATTGATGTGGTACCATTTAAAGCAACATTTTATCAGTTTTTCGTTTTTGATCGAGAATATTTTAATAGATGAAGAAAAGAACTAAACTGTTTTCAATAATTTAATTATGGCCTGAATAAAAATACCTCACAAATATCCTTTGTATGACAAAGAAAATGATTTTTGAATGACTTGAGTAAGCAGCAACTCCAAAACTAAAAACTAAAAAAAATCAAAAAGTATTTGCTACAATAGTCAGCAAAATTACATTGAGACACATGAAGCGTGTTATTATTTTAGCTCTTAAGTGCTTAAGTGGTTTTTAAGTGCTTCTTTTTGTTTAAAAATTTTACAAATTGTAACATATTGATTTCAAAAATTTAATTTAAGTAGCGTAGTGGAGCTTAATTAAACTTCATATATATATTTTTGTAGAGATTATTTTGCAAATAAATTAATCCTTGAATTCGATAAAAAAAATACACGAATTTACAGAAAAGATTGAAAAAGAATGCCAAAGTGATTTCGGACATACGAAATTAACAAGTTAAATGCAAATGAGTTTTATTTTTAATAAATATTACTCATACGCAACCATCGCAATTATACTGAATGTTTTCTAATTTATATTCCCATCCCTGAAAATTTTTTTATTCTAGTCTACATGACTTTACGGTGATTACTAGTATAATAAGATCGCGAAGATAAAAAACTAGGTATCTAAAACTAAGTGATCATACAAAAAAAGTAAACATCTATTTATTCAAATTCTTGTTTTGCAGTCTAGCTTTTTTAATAAATCTTGCAAATACGTTAACCTGATACTGTTCCGTCTAAAATATAACAGTAAAACATAAAATTGTCTATATATGGAAAACCATAGATATTGTTGTATATAATTTGAGAGTGTTTGCGCAGAATACATAAGAACAAGCAATCCATCATTAATAAAGATATGTATATGAGTCTATACATATATTATTTCTGTATGTTTTTGGAATTCTTTCACAAATTATATCACACAGCCATACACTTACACTTACTAACACAAAAGCACATTGTTTAATAATGAATAAAGTCTGCTTATAAGGACCCTTTGGGTTTTGTGGTGTGAAACATGACACATGCTTACTGATTTGTTTTTTTTTTTTCTTTTATCTACGAGGCTAAATGAATAAGTTAATCCAAAACTCTACGATTTCAAAACAAAGTAGGTATCTGAAAAATTTTAAGTTGATAATTAACCCATTAGTGTATGAGCTTCCATTGGAACTCTTAAAAAAATTTCTTTGTAAATGTGTTATTAAAAATTACTACACATAAGTATACTTAAAAAAAAATTAATTAAAAAATTTTATTTAGAAGGATTCTAGAAGGGACTTTATGCAGTATCGTCATAAGCACACGCAGAAAAAAAAGATTGGTTAGAAATCGGTTGTTTTAATAGAACTATATATCGTTTACCGCTATCAATATTCTGTGGATCCAACCAACACTACATGATCATAGCCAATACAAAAATTGTAACCAACATACGGTTGTGACAATTCTTAAATTGGATAGGTCATCCGAATGCATTCTTTTGCTGCTACTAAATGCCAAAATTTCGAGCACAACTAAATAATTGACAAAGAATATGGTTTAGCTGATACTCCTAACCGATTATTTGGTTGGCATAACCAATAACATTAAAATAAGTACGATTTTAAAATATGTACTCAAGTGACTGAGTTGTCTAAAGCGATGTGTTACAAACATGTGAGTTCTATGTTCAATGCCAATAATGGACAAAACGAAATTTTAAATTCAAATTAGTAAGTAAAACAATGTAATTTAGCTAAGTATTAAAAATATTAATTTAATTGTGATCCAGGAGAAAAATTAGCGTAAATAATCCCGATTAGATTCCATTTAAAATTGCATGGTTTTTAACGAATTTTACCGAAAATTCAGTGGTACTAAACGAAAATTGTAGTTGTAGTAACAGAATTTTGCCGCCACAATTCGGTTTTTTTTAATTAGAACCAGTACTCAGGGGATGATCCCTACGTATGCAGTGCATTGTGCTGGAACTCAGAGAGAGGGATAGGGTAGAGAAGATAGATATTGAAAATTTAGAAGACTTAACTCTTCCACAACTATGTTAATTTTTATAGCAGTGTTGAGGCGCAGCCGCTGTTAGGTAGACGCATTAACTTTGTTAAGCTGTATTAGCAGAGATTTTATTACTTATTTTACTTTTGTTGTGTACATTAGCTTGAAACAGCATAAATCGCTGCCGGAACAGTTTTTTAATGAGTAGTGATATGCCTTCATCACTTAAATAGTCCGACAACCAATAATACAATGTCACACTAATGCACATTAGAGAAATTAATGCTTTTGATTGTCTTGCTCTGGTAAGGGTTTGAACCCAGGCCCCACCAACTCATTGTTTGCTTAGTAGTCAACGCGCTAACCACTTCAGCGAACACCACCCTCATGGCACCAAATGCGGTTGCCACAATTAATCTGTGTTCTCCGTCAGAAATACGATGGTCCGTAGGTATTTTTTGTTCTTGATTTCATTTCCGAAGTTGAACGAGGTAGAAATTTTGCAATTAGACCATCTTTTATTGTACCATATGGCCATATTGCAGAAGATGATAAATGACGTATGTGAAACAATTATCAATAAAAAAATTTTTGATAACCAAACAAATATTTGTAGAGTACTCGTAAATAAATATAAATAATATGATTATCCAGATCTGTATCACTTCCCTCCAAAGGAGGTTTTGTAAATATATGGATATTTTGCAAATTATCATTATATTCTTTCAATTGTTCAAAAATTTGTATTTCTAAGGTGTTATGGGTTTCACATAAATTTTCTACAACCAGAAAAAATATTGGTTGGAAATCGGTTATGTCAATAGAAAATCGGTCACCGCTACCAATATTCTATGGATCCAACAAACATTCCACTATCATAACTATAATACCACAATTGTAACCAACATACGGTTGTGACAAATCTTAAATTGATTAGGTCAACTGAATTTATGATTGGAGCAACCGACACAATTCGGTTGGCAACAAATAATTTCTCGCCGTACTCAAACCCATTGTTTATATTATAGAAACCGCACATAAGCCTACAAATAATTTAATTTTAATAATCTTTTGCTTTATTACCCACTGTCCACGGATTTTGCGAATTTTATTATTGCCGTAATACTTTTTGGCAAAAATATTATCCACTTCACAAAATTACATTAAAGCTAAGAATTGTTGTTATTAGATCAACTGCTTACAACACCGTAAGCCTTATAATTTCCAAGCATTTTTTTATAACAGTAACGTAATCAGCTGACTAAATTATTTAAAATAAGTTTTATTAAAATATAAAGAAAATTAACTTTTGGTTGATAGATATTTCGAAAAAAAATTGAAAATAACTTATGTAATTTATTTACTTATGTAAATTATTTATGTAAACTTGAAGGCAGTATATTCAGAATCTGCACTCAATACTTTATTTAATAGACAAATTTTGTTTGTTATAAATAAATACTTAAAAAATTGTACTTAATTAGAGTATAAAAAATAAAGCTTAAGGCGACAAATAAATACATATATGCAAGATTCAACTAATATTAATATAAAGTAAAGTATTTGTAATCATCTAAGAATATTTTGCATTAATGTTTATTTAATTGTTTTTTCAGGCAAAAATCCTTTTAAGCATTTCATAAAATATCCTTAACATTATAGTAGAGTATAAATTAAAATTTTATATGTATATAGTTTTGTTTGTTTAGTTTGTGAACGATTCGGTTATTGGCTGTTTAGCTTAAAGTCTCACCACTTCAACACCCTGTGGGGCAAATAGAGTTTCTGCTGCCAATTTCAATTTTTCGTTGACCAATTTAGCAATTTTCGGTGTACGACGCCAGACAAATTCTCTAGTGCGGTCATGATTGTCTTTGCTTTCAACTTCGACCTGCAGTTGATAAATAATTGAAACGAAAATGTAGAGAAAAGAAAAACATAAAGATTTTATAATTCAATTTTCCTTTTTTATTTACAATAAGCAATTTTTAATTAAATATTTAATTATTAAAAAAATGTAGAAAATGTTTACTTCATGTTCCGTGTTCAATGCTCATGTCAGTGTTACCCGTAAATTAATTGTTAAACCAAGCCCTTGGGTATGGGTTACATTTACATTTACAATTACAAGCGCACACCGGCACCAACACACACACAAGAAAAAGTAAGAATTTGTTTCTTCCTTTTATTTCATTATTGAATATTAAAGTGATAAAGTCTTTGTTTCTGTAATACAGGCAAATGATTTGAGTAGAAAATCTATATGAAAAGCACTAAGTTTTTTTTTAACGAGTCCCTTACAACTCAAATCATTTGTTTATATTGTGGAAACAGTACCTACATTAGTTTTAATCTGTTTTAAGTTGTTAAGATTGTAATGAAATAAAAACAACAATTTGTTTGCATTATACAACAGCATGTTTTGGAAGGTCTAGTTCTACTTGACAGTTAATATTACAATTAATACAAGTTTATTCGTTTTTGAACTAAAGCTACTGATTGTATTTTGGAATACAGAATTTGAATCTCAAATAAGCTTAGGCACATAAACTATTACTATTATCCTCTGCGTTAGTAATAATTTTCAACATAAAGATTTGGGAGAAACAGGAATACAGATATTTTATGATAATATTCTTTCCCAAACAACATTAGCTCCTATTTCCTCATTCTCTATTTTAAAATTTAATATTCTGCCATATTTTTATCTCTAAATATGCCAAATATAAAATTCCCTATGCATAATTATGTAAAAATCGTTCATAGTTCACACATAATTTGTTTTATATATAATTTTAACATCTAAACTTTCAATCCTTAAATGAGAATAAACCGAAATTTTTCTTATTTACACTCTTATGCTGTGCATTCCAAACACACACATCCATAATAATTTACATATGTACAAGTATGTATGTAGGAAAATGTATAGCTAAAAATTCTGAACTAAAATTATTTTACCTGTTTTGGTTGTTGCACCTTAATTGACATCAGTGAGGCGCGATCATTAACTACACTAAACTTAATACGTCCGATCATTTCGTTTGTTCGTGCTGTAGCACTTTTTACATTTTCCACACCGGCACGTTTGAATGATTTTGCAACGCGAAGTATTAGAGGACCCAAAGTAAATTTAGCTTTAATTGTTGAATTGCGTCCTTCCGGATCAGTGGCCAATTTAACATTGCCGACACGCTTCAATGATGCTAAGCCGGACAGACTGCCTTCTGCTTTTAAATATTCAGCGGCATTCTTATTGCTGGCTTTCTTATTGTTGTTGCTGCCACTAGCCGCTTTAAGTTTTTGTTTATTTGTGTTGCTGCTACTGCCGTTGACCGCACTACTGCCATTGTGAACTTTTTTTGTTGAGCCATGCTGTTTGTGTGCCTTTGTGGTGCTCTTCTTTGAATTTCCTGATTTGACAACATCATTGACAAATGCATTGCGCGTTTCCGGTTTCATTTCATCAGTATATAGTTCAGTTGGCTGTTGTTCTTGTTGTTGTTGCTCCATATTTTGTTGTTCATTTGTTACAACATCATCGTTCCCAATTTGTTCAGTGGTTTTTACTTTTTTCTGTTGTTCCACGAATTGTTCCAACTGTTCTTGTTGCTGTGTTTGTTGTGACTTATTTAGTTGTTTTGGCTCATTTTTATTATCCTTTGGCATAGACTCTTCCTCAATGCTAGCTAATGTGTTGCTGTCAATGTTTTCGTTGTTGTTATTATCGTTTTTTGTGTTGCTACGTGGTTCCGATTTTGTATTTTTTCTATACAAAAAAATAAAAAATAAAATGAAATAAAAAAGAAATAAAAATATGTTGGAAAAATTTGGAAACAGAAATTACATACATATAAAATGAATTGAATCAATTTCAGAAAATATGTATGTATGTATGCATGAACTGTTCTGTATAGTGTATTTTGTAAAAATTTACACAAACATTTGTGCATACATATGTATGTGTGCGTTGTTTAAAGGAATAAAGTAGAGGTGTGCGCGTGAGTAAAAGTACGCTCACGATCACGAAACATAAAGATTTTTCACGCACGCTTACGCACGGCATGAATTGAACCTTTCACGATCACGCACGCTCACGAACACAATATGTTTAATCACGTATTTTCACGCACGAAGGGAATAATTTTGCACGCACGCGCACGGTGAAATACAAATTTTGCAATATGCTACAAAATTTTAATTTGTAATTAATTTATTTATTTACTTCAAGATTATCAATTAAAAAATTCAGGAAATGCTCGAAAAATTAGCATTACAAAGGATAAACTTAATATAAAAAATCTATCACTGTCTGCCAAGGCAGGTTATTTAAATTTATTACTTATACATACTTATGTAAAGGAATTCAAAAGGAGTACTAGTGTTATTAGGTTTAGGTTAACGCAAGATTTCCAAAGTTGTATGTATGCACAACGTACATGGATATGAATTCATCTACACACGAATGTCTGCATTTGTATCGGAGATTTTAATGTGTGAATCCATAATCATACATATGTACGTAATTACATACATATGTATGTATGAATGGATGTAATTTTAGCAAAGATCAAAAATTCAAAAGAAGAAAAAGCTTAACATAGACAATTGTTTTGAGTGCGTGAAAATTGTATTAAAAAATCACGCACGATCACGCACGGTATTATATATTTGAATCACGATCACGCACGCACGCGTGATTTTATCAATTTTTAATAACGAATCACGTGATTCACGCGTGACTCACGCATGACACGAACAATTCACGACATTTGCAAATCTCTAGAATAAAGTTTCACAAATGATCATCATATATATGTATTTTGTGTTACCAGTTTATACATACATTCATTCAAAATATGTGCATACATATCTATAAATACACATATCCTTATGTACTTATGTATATGAATGTATGCAAGTATGTATACATGTAATTTTATGTTACAATATACATATACTCAATTCGAATTATCGCAAAACTTACAATTTCTTAATTGATGTGTTGGTGGTTTGTGGTTTTGCGGTTTTAATTTTGTTTTGCTGTTTTTGCTGGCCTTTTGTTGTGGATGTAGCAGCCGACGCCTTTATTTCATGTTTAACTGTTGATCGACCATTCAATTGTACCACAAACGGGTCATAGTTATCGGATACAATGCGATTGATACGTGCAAATATAGCATCGACGAACTGATTATTACGTTCCTGGAAGGCATCGCTCGACATATCAATTATATTGTTTTTCAATGAACCTAAATGTGTACAAAAGCACACACACACACACGTATACACAGGTACAAAGTTGAAAAGATAAAATTGTAATTAGAAAATAACGAATGCAAATTTATTTCAATTATTTACAAGAGAAAATAATATGTGTGTATGTATTTGTGAAATATCTGCTAAGCCTAAAATTAAATTTATGTATTTATTTCACTTTATTTTTATATGGTTTTTATATGATTTTAAAACAGTTAAATTGCAAAAGAGTTTTATTGTGTATGAACTTAATTGGGTAAAATGAATCTAAATAATACTGTTTGTTAAATTTTCAATTCCAAGTCAAACCACACGTTTTATAAATAACTCTAAACACCATAAAGCACTTAATAAGGGAAATATAAATGGCGTTTGAAGTGGAATTTATGAACTCAGTTCTTATTACCAGGAAAATATAAAAACATAAAATTATTTAAAGTTTTTATTTAAATATTTTATTGAAACAATTAGAATACCTAAAATTTGTAACGACCCAAAACGTAAAATTGTTTTTTCATTATATATTAAAAGTAGATTAATTCCTCTAGAAATGTATACCTTAGTTTTTAGTTTTACTCAAATCTTATTGTTGTTTTCCCATAAAATTTATACTTAACCAAATTTCAATTCCTAACATGTTCTGTTTTTTTTTTATATTTTCGTTGTTGCATTCTTATAATTAACAACTACGAGAAATTCATTTTGTTGCTATCGGTAACATTCTGTTTTTACACTGCGAATCACCCAAAATATGGCATTTAAGTTTTTCATTTATGGGAAAATATAAATATGAAAAAAGGAAGGGCAGGAGTTGCTTCGTGTATTAAAATTTAAATTTTTCGAAATCAATTTTCGAATCGAAAGATAATCTGAAATGCTAAGAGTAGTATCTTTAAACAACTGGGAAATTATGATGAAAACTTGTTAGAAATGTAATGCAAAAATTTACGAAAATATTTCAATAACAAAACCATTTGACTGTATTTTTATATATTTTGATATTAGAATTCCTTGAAATGTGCTTGACCACAATTATAAAAATACTTTTTCTTATCAAATCTGATATTATAATAAAACTATGTGCTTGACCTACTTTTTGGGCTAACTTTCTTGACGTGATTTCAAGATTAGCTTTCGATGACTGTTTTTTCTCCAGTGTTATACTTAGGTAATTAGCACTAGCTGCAAAATTGAACGATATTCCATTTGGCTCTGGTAATTGAACATTTTAAATTTGGTATCGAGTGGAACAAGTTCCGTTTTGAAAGAATTAACACTCAGTACGCAAGCTGTGTTTCAGACGCAAAGCATAGTATGTACAGATTCATCGTTTGTGAGATTTTATCAAGTGCGTAGGTACATTTACAGTTCCCATGAAAAACTACTGCTGCGGCCGAAGCACGTTTGTAAGAGAGAGATGATTGTTGTTGTTGTGCCTCCTGCTACGAAAAGCGCTTCGAACATGCATGATTTTTGTCATACTTTGGAGCTCTTGTTTTTTACATAAAAGAGCGCTTTTTCTTATCATCCAAAATCAGCTAAAATCACGTTTGAATTATCTGAATTATGACTTCGTTTTACAGCGTCATCTACTCACATACATAATTCATTTGTAGGCAAATACACAAATATAAAAAAATATAGCGAGAGGCAGAGGCAGAGAGCATCTAAATGAAATTTTATCCTGCATTCGCTGTTTAATTTATTATTCGTGTCAACTATATGTAAATAGCCGACCAAGTTCAACGTGCTTAAAAATAAGTTGAGTGATCTCTGCGCCTTCTTTTTGTGCTGCCTCGGAAGCGCTTCAAAAATGCGCTTTTCGAAAGTATGAAATTTTAATACTGCTTCCAGAAACATAATAATTTTTTGCTGGATTACTAGTCTAACCAATGACCGACACAATCGACAGTATTCTAGATGTTAATAATTTTCATAGAGAAATTATCATTAAAAATCTCTTGCAACTCTTTTCTCATTTTTTCCTTTTAACATACATATTTTTAATGTGGTATATATATTTTTTTTTTTAATGAGTTGAATAGAGTGGTCATAACGGTAATCACAAAATACAGTCTTGCCTAATAATTATATAGATTTTTCAGAGTAGTGTGTTATATCCACACATATTCGAGAAGTGACTCTGTTTGTCGCGATTTTTGCAGATTCTGAACCCTTAGAGAATTTGTTGATTATGCAAAGGTCTGATATGAGTCAGTGGCAGTTTATCGAAAAGCTGTTTTGATGGAATCTGGCTTGAGGTTATTGAAGACCTTTTTTGGGTCTAGTAGAAATGATACTAATGTGAAGTTTTGAAAACCCATATACTTCTCATTGAAGTGGATTTGCCCGTGGTATAAGCATGCTGAGACGGACACGTACATAAATCGAGTGAAAATCGACATTTTAACCTGATTGTCAAATTCAAACTGTTAAGGGGCTGTGCACATATTACGTAACGCTGTTTTCAGATATTTTATACCCCCGTAACACTTTTTAATAACTTTTCAGTGAAAAATTTCCAATCTGTTACATATCTTTAAACCCCCTCCGCCAACCCTTGGAGCGTTACGTAATATGTGCACATCCCCTAAATGGAAAGAATGTCAAATCAATTGGTCTGAAATCCTAATCTAAAGTATGTTTCGAAATAATGATGACTTCGGAAATGGTCCATTGCTATGGAACCATTTTTGGCATTAGTCAAAGATTGATAGCGACAACGTTCTAGTTTTAAGTCGTCAGGTATGCTACTGTCCGGTCCCGGGGACTTGAACGGTTGTTATCTGTTTATTGTTTAGTGCATTATATCTTCATCTACCCCAATGAATGGATTAGATCTACTGAATTAGAGGAGTATTTTAATGTATCTCTTGAAATAAGAAAATAGAAAATAATGAACATTACGTCGATGAGCGCAATAATGTATTTCAAGGAAAAATTCTTATCAATGAAAATCTGGGTAATTTTTTATAATGAGCTTTTAGAAGGACACATCAATATGTGAAAATCCATCAAAAAGTTACGAAACGCTGTCCAAAGAATTTTAACCCTATAAATATATATTTTCCGGAATTTTCAGCCAAAGCTTTTTTGGTGATAAAATATATTCTAAAATTTTGGCAGTTGCTTACTATTAACAAATACCCTGTCTAACTGTCTAAAAAGATACAATATTTAAGCCATTCTCCATTTTACAGTTCTGGTCGTTATTCATGCGGAAGGAAGATAATCTGTTATTAAATTTGTAAAGTAGCATGATTGCCGGTAAGAGTTCAGAAGCGTTATATAACAGCGGAGAAGATTTAGGTGACTTTACAGGTAAACACCAGACAAATATCACCCTGGCATATTTTTCACTAATTTGTGAAATAGAAGATTTAGGACAATCAATTAATATATGTATTCTAGAGATTTCCTGTACAAACAATTGAAACTTGTCGAGTGTCGTGTTTTCTACTTATTTTCTTAAAAATAATAACTGTTAAAATTTATTTACTTTTACCGTTTTTCATAATCTTAAATGATAGAATTCTTATTAACATTTAACCACAACCAATAACAAAATAAATACTTACTTTAAAGGAAAGAAGTTGAAGAAAAAATAGGCGTAGTTTAAAAATGAAAATTAGAAAGGCGATAAAGTGACAATTAAAAAGTGATTTAAATAAAACAAAAAGCTACAATGATAAATGAGTAGGCTAAAAAAAACTACAAGGAAAACAAATGAATTCAATTTTTGAACAAACAAACGCTTGAAAAATACGCTTCGACAATCAAAGGATTCTTTTTTTTTATTTGTTTACTATACCACGCCTTATTTTTTTTCTGTTCTTTTTCACCATTTAAATTTTTAATAAATAAAAGACATGATTTTATTTCATTAATTTAATTTTCTTTTCTTTTAATTCTTCAAATGTTTGTTCTTCTTTTTTTTTTTAAGAAATACTGTGAACATTTTACTTTAATCCCTAAAATTACATGAAAATTAACTTAAAAGGATAAATACATTTCTTCTTTTATTGCTTGTTTGTTTGATAGTGTGTCTGTTGGATTTTTAGCCACAAATTTGAAAAAAAAAAAACAATGTCTGATACGTGTATTTCCGGTTGTGGTATTGGAAAAATTTAGACGAGGCATGTTTATGTTGGTTGATCAACTAAAACAGAAACGTGTATAGCTTAATTTTTTTTTTATAATAATGATTTATTAAAACAGAAAAAACTTATATGCCGGCTGGTATTTCTAAAAGTGTTTGCAAAACAATATATAATGGCTGACTTCCAAAACGTTCGTATACAAAGTTTGTATACAGTATTGCTACTGTATTTAAATCACATACATATGCAAAGTTCCGAAGCAATGCAACAACTATAAAACCGATGCCGTGTTTGCTTTCTTACTGCGTTAAAAATACTTGGCGGCGGCGTTTCGAAATGGTATACATTGGACAATTATTGTACAGCGACGTTATGAAATATGATGCTTTGTTCAAACACAAAGCAATTGACGTTTTGGAAGTCAGCCAATCAGCTCTATTGTGAAAGTTATAAAACAGCTGAAGTAGATTTTTGATATCAAACATATAAAAATAAGAAAGTTTGTCTCGCCGCGGTTGTAGTCGTCTGTTTCGATATTTCGCTCTACTCGTATACACAAAATGCATAATAAGTCACACATTTAATTCTGTAATAGCATTCCGATCGTTTTTAATTCACAGTATTCACATTCCGTTTTTTTTTATATCGATTTTACATTGATAGATTTTTTTAATTGTGTTTACTAGCAAAGCTCACATTAATTAGGTTTTTTTTTTTTAAATATTAGTTTACTGGCGATCCTAAAAGTGTGTATTTGTTTTATTGTTTACTACAAAGGAAGCAAAATTGGAAGGAACAACTAAATTTTTCATTCCATTTTGAATTGTGAAAGTAGTTTTATTACAAAAAAAAAATTTCGTTTTTCGTTTTCTAACGACTCAAATTTGGGATTTGAAATCTCATTTAGTTTTGAAACGCAGCTGGCAGATTTAGAAAATTAGAAAAAGATTATTTTTAAAAAAATTAAAGAACGTTGTTTGGAAGTTATTGAGAAATTCATTTATTTTGAAAGCGTCCCAAATCAATATTTAATTTCTTTAAACTTACAGTGTTATTTATCAAGAGAAAAAATTTGGTAAAAACTAGTACAATTTCTCAAAGTAAATTCTTTCGTTTCCAGAATAGGGCTGATTACAGAAATACCATTCTTCAATTTTTATTTTACACGAATTTTTCAAGCGTTGGTATGGATGGCATCGCCGCCTTCACCCAACAGTAATTTCTAAGTGTTAACATTATTTATCAAATATTTGCTTAACGATATTTATATGATGGAAATTTTGATAGAAAAAGATGTTGAAAAAATACAGAGTTTTAAAAATAATATATTTAGAAAAACATAATTTACATTTTACAAAACAAAATAAAGAATTTATAAATATTTAGATGAGTGTAGGATTTGTGTATGGAATATTGATTTTGGTAAGAAAATAATAATAGCAAAAATAATAAAACAATTATAAATAAATAAATAAATAAATAAATAAATAAATTAAATAAATAATTAAATAACTTAAATTTAGGTGATTTTATTTTTGATATCAAAAAAAGAAATTATTAAATTTAAGCTTTTTATGATCTTTTTTACAAATCTTTAACATAAACAGGCCACCAAGGAAGTAAGTAAACGAGGCTAACTAACACTGCTGAACCGTAAGATAAATTTACAATTCAGCAAAGTTCTTAGATCGTTCGTTATTATCTGATGTATTTTTTTTTTTCTAATAACAAATAAATGTGTATCTTTTTTATATAAATATGAAGATAAATACATAAATATAAATAAATAAAGAAATAATTTAGATGCATACTTTCAACAATTTGTGCTTTTAAAAGTAAAAAAACTAGTAAATAATTAGTTTGTTTGTTTGCTTGCTTGTTTAAAGCCTTGACATTCTTTTTACAATACGAGTATGAATGATACAAGTTTTGCTTTACAAAAATTTTAAACAATTTGTTGAGTTCAAATTTTTCTATAAAGTTTGTGCAAATGACAAAAGTCGTCTGTGTTTTTTTTTTTTTTTTTTTTTTTTTTTTTGCAAACAGAAATAAAAACATAAAAAGGGAAGTTTCTTTTTGTTGCAAATGTGCAGATTTTGTTTAAGGCAATATTCTTACATAGTTTGACTAGCACCAAACTCGTTATCATAATCAGTTAACTACTTTGAAAGGAGAAGAAAGAAAAACAAAAAGTAAACAAAACAAAAGTTAAATTTAAAGTTAAGTTTGCCCAAATAAACTTTTCTACGTACAATATTGGGGAGAAGAAAGAAAACGATCACAAATATAAGAGTCAAACTTTTTATAAATCAAAAGTCCTTAACTCGTTTTATGTAACATATCTGACAGGATGGATCATTAGATCTTTTGTGATATTTTTGAAATAAATAATATAAATTAACTAAATTACAGTTAGAAGTGTTGCAATTGGAAACAGCGTAAGAGAGAGAGAGATATGAAGACTGTCAGCTTGAAAAGTCCTTTTGAGGTCGTTTGTGTTTCGTTTTTTTTTTTATTTATTTTTTCTGTTAACTATCGCAACTGTAAGAAGCTTAATGTTTCAAGGATTTTTTACTCTTCAAAGCACTTGTTGATTTTTTGTTGCTGGTTTTTAAAGCAGTTGTATATTTCTTAGATGTTTTGGACTCACGTGCTTCACGTCTAGCTTCAATGACATCGTCACCAATGATATCATCATCGTCATCATCTTCATCGTCGTCAGCATCATCGTCATCATCACCTGTTAGAGCACCTGCAATATCATCGACTCCATCATCAATATCATCATCATCATCTTCTTCATCATCGTCATCATCCTCCTCATCGTCAGCATTGCCTTTGACATTATTAGCGACTGCCGCAGATGCTTGTGCGCTATGTGCGACACTAGCAGTTTCACTGACTGCAGCCGTTAATACTGTTGCAGGACTCTGAGACTCTGAGTAAGGAGACTGATTAAGAGTGTTTTTTTTATTAGTATTAGTACTGGATGTTTGAATGATATTTGGTTTAAGTTTCAATTTGTTTGATTGATTGTTTGTTATTAGCTGTTGTTTTAATTTTTCTTGTTGTTGTTTTTGTTGTTGCTGTTTTTGTTCATGTTCATGTTTATTTTGTTGTGTATGAAATTGATCTGAACTAATGCTATCAACAACGGAACTACTACTACTACCACTATTATTGTTACTGATGATTTTGTTATCGTTACTGAGATCACTACCAATATTATTGCTATTGCTACTACTACTAGTACTACTAATACCACTACTGATACCATCTAATATGCTATCTTCATCATAAAATACATTTTGTTCACCTTCGTTGCTGCTGCTACTTGAGGGGGCAACATCACTATCGACAGCATTTGACGAGGCCAAAGGTTCATTCGCGTTGCCACTTTCGGCGGGCAAGTCAACACCGTCAGAT
The DNA here is from genome assembly GCA_947311025.1 of Lypha dubia. Lineage (NCBI taxonomy): Eukaryota > Metazoa > Arthropoda > Insecta > Diptera > Tachinidae > Lypha > Lypha dubia. The sequence continues at coordinate 80,951,451 of OX371263.1, read as the reverse complement.
ATACCAGATACTGCGGCAGCAGCAGCTGCTGCTTGGGCTGCGGGAGCAATATCATCAATTGGTGCGGCAGGAACAGCAGCTACGGTATTTTGAACACTAGCGGCAGGCTCCTCGTCGTCATCATCGTCATCATCATCGTCATCTGTAATAGAAAACGGGAAGACAATTTTGATTATTTGAAGTTATGAATTTTTTTGTTCGAAGTTAATTTATTTTAGTACAACAAAAATATATGAAAAAAAGACTCATGATATTTAAAAATTTATTTTAATCTCTTTAAGTCAAGTGACTGCCCTATAACTCTATCAATAGAAATAGTGTTCAGGAAATTGTTAAAGGCTTGTTTACCCTCGTGAGCTAATATATGGTAACTGAAAAATAACTGGCGTGATATTTTCCTAGTATTTTTAAGTGAAAAATGTAAATAAGGTCCTTTTAAATATTTATCATTCATTAGCCTTTGAAGCATGTAAATTTCTAATATATAAAATTCTCGTGTGATGATGTTTGTTATCGAACTCCTCCGAAACGGCTCGACCGATTTTAATGAAATTTTTTTATGCATATTTGGTAGGTATGCGAATAGGTCCTAAGGTATACTTTAAATCGCTAGGGTACGCGAGGGGAGGGAGGTGGCAATTTCTGTATTTCCGAAACGGGTTGACCGATTCTTATGAAATTTCTTATGCATATTCAGTAAGTCTGAGATTCGGCTACTATATATTTTTCAAACCGATAAGGGAATGAGGAGGCGCTATATCCGCCTCATAATTATTTTTGTTGTTTAATGACAGTTTGTGCTACGTCCGCCTCATGCAGGAGAATCGTCGTCGTTCGTATTTCACACAGACCAAAATTATTGGTTGGTATTTTTTTCATCGGCGGTCATCGTCACACACTTACAACACATTCGCTATTTTTTATATAACCCCCAAAATATGTAATAGAAATATTTTGTATGGCAAAACAACGTTTGCCGGGTCATCTAGTATATGTATAACATTTAAATTGAGCAGCCTAGGCATAAATACATACATACATATGTATCCAAAGCTTTGGCCTTCATAAGCTAGAACATAAACTAAAATAATCCTATTCAAGTTAGACATAAAAAAAGATAAGTACAAACTTGGTAAGCTTATTATCATTCAACTAATAAATCTTTTTTTTTTATATTAAAGAATTTCATTTAATTCTTTCTGTCATTGAATTTGACAATTTCACATATCCTTACCAGTTAAGATGTCATCGAATAATCTATCCAAATAATCATCATCGTCATCATCTTCTTCATCGTCATCATCAGAGGCTGCTGAGATGGGAGCGGCTTGACCTTGTGGCCTATCTTCTTCCTCCTCATCATCATCATCTTCTTCATCATCATCGTCGTCATCTGAAAGCCCCGAAACAAAAATAACTGTGTTATTCATAGAAGTAACACATGAAAAAGAAAAAGAACGTAAAAATATTATGGTATGGCCAAACAAGGACGAAAAATACTACTCTTATTTACACAGACACCAATCGTAAAAACTGCCAGAAGTCAGATGGATTAACAATAAATATAGACAGAAAAAGTCATCAAAATACATACATAGATTTTTTAAAAGTCAAGTATCGTGTATCTTGTAACATCACATGTGGTTTATTTAGACTTGTTTGTAATTTTTGGATTTTTACTTAAACTGCCTGCTTGCAGAAGACGATTATAAATTTCCATTCGTCTATTAATGTTGAAAACGAAAATCAAATACAACAAGTAGTATTTTGGAAATTTGTAATCGTCTTCTGCAAACGAGCAATTATGCAATATTTTAAGACGTGCTGACTAGATTGGCGATATATACATATATAATTTTTTTTCTTTCTCATTAAGTTGGTGCTGGTTTTCTTTTAGATTAATTAAATAAATAAATAAAAAAAATAATAATAATAAATAAAGTACTGAAAGGAAAATATCAAGAGTACACAGTGGTGCTTTTAAAAAAACAATTATAAAAATATAATACATATATTCTTTGTAATTTTTTTATACTACGATTATGATCATTGCTTGTGCCAAGTTACCATAAACCTTTATGTGTATCTAATAATGTAGAGATAACAATTAAATCGAAAAGAGAATTAATAATCGATATGAAAAGAAAGAAACAAATATCGTACCATCATCATCGTCAATCAGATCTCCTAGATCGGGTTCATCGTCATCATCATCTTCATCATCGTCATCATCATCATCATCGCTAGCTTGCACAGCAGCGGGAGCAACATCATTCACTCCAGCGGCTTGTTGACGCGCCAAGGCACGTTGCTGATATTTGACTAGTTTGACGGGTGATGCTTCGGCATGTTGCAATAACAGTACACTAAGTACACACAGTAAAATAACAAATTTCATGATGATCTAAAATTAAAAAGCCAACAATAACAAATAATTAATTTTTATTTTGAACGCTTAATAGGGTGGAACATATTTCGATCAGCAGGTTTAAAAATTATATAAAAACTTGATGAAATAGTAAACATTTGGTAAAATGAAATTTGTATTTAGAAAAACTCTTTAAATTTATTTGAAAAGTCATAAAAAAACTAATTATTTTAAAAGCTATTATTCGTTTAGTGACCTTAATATGCAGGGACGTAACTCATTATTTTTTTTTTTAAATAGCGTATTTATCATATATCGATAGGTCAAAATGTTATCTAATAGGTCTAAGTTATCGATAATAACAGAAAAAAACGAGGTAGGGCCATTCTATATTTAGATAATTATATTCTATATGACCGCATTTCGTTCGATCATATAAAATATCGATGATCGAATAAAACTTAAAGCTCTCTACTGATTATTGAACACGTGCCATTTTATATTATTATTGTGTTTTATGCAAAATATTTTACTCACTGGTCTTATCTACAGGAATTTTGTTACTGATTTAAGAATTGTTTTTACAAAACGCACACAAAAGTAGAAAAAAATCAATTTGCCAGGGTTTGAACCCCTGATCATCTTCATAATAAGCAAAGAAAGTTGTTGTAACTTCTATAAAGTAGAACGGACGGTATATAGTTTGCGCTGTGTAATTTCAACACATTTCTATGTTTGTGCTCGATACATAATTGTTAATATTGCTGTAACGTCATGGTAGCTTATTGTCCAAAGTTTGAAGTTCCAATTTCGACCAAAAACACAGGGTATTTTTTGCAGACAAGTGCAATACCTCACAGATTGGCTGACTTCCTAAACGTTCGTATACAAAGTTTGCATACAGTATTGCTACTGTATTTAAATCACATACATATGCAAAGTTCCGAAACAATGCAAAATCTATAAAACCGATACCCTGTTTGCTTTCTAACGGCATTAGAAGTACTTGGCGGCGGCGTTTTGAAATGGTATACATTGTATAATTATTGTACCGCGGCGTTATGAAATGTGATGATTCGTTCAAACACAAAGCAATTGACGTTGTGGAAGTCAGCCATTGTGTGGATTAAAAAGTAAATCATTTAGTTCGTTATATGTGAAATTATTGACTTGGAAGCCAAACACTTTTCAATTTTACACGTTAAAAATCTTACATGAAGGTAAAAGAATCTAAATGATTCTCCAGATATACGATAACTTGTTATTAATATACATTTTGGTAAAACCTGTCTGACATAAATTGTAATAAAATTTTATATTTTTCGTGCATGATGAGAACTGTATGAAATAATACGAAAATATCTCATGCATTATAGCTGCAAGAGACCAAGTGCTTATGGGTCTGAGATTATAAAATAATGAATTTGTACACATATTTATATTTTAAATTTCAATTTAGTTTTGCATGTAACTTAACAATATGCTTTTGGCCTTGAAAATAGTTTCTGAAATTTGTAAATAAATATTAATTCGACAAAACAACTAGTGTGTCTACAATAAATATTACATTGTTATAAAAACTCTGTGTATAAGACTTTCGAATTAATTATTTAATCTTAATGCCACAATAGCGATGCGCACATCACACCCTGCCAATTTTATTTCATCTTTATTGATTCGATTCATCTTTATTGATTAACAACTAAAAATTTATTGGAAATATATTTCTTAAATTCGCTGCTCTGCTAACCAACATTTGCTTATAGTCAGTCCCAAAGTTTATATTCAAAATATTTAATTTGATCAGTAAAACGAATAACTATATGCAAAAAACCAACATAAAATAACAAAAAAAAAATATTTGTTACTTAATATAACAATCAAGCTGATGCAACGTATAACCAACTACTTTTCTTACTGAATATAGTGGTGTTATGCCTTGAACGTATATTGTAGTAATTTATTTACATATCACATTTTTGTAACAAAAAGTGTACAAATTAAAAATAAAAATGAAAAAAAAAAAAACGAACGTATTTAACATCAATACCGAAACGATGTAGACAATGTTCTCGATTGCAGACCAAAATTATTCCAGTAAAAATATATTTGCAATATTATTTCTGTTACGTATACACAGAGAGAAAAAATGTGTTGCGCTCACTTTAAATTCCTACTTAAAAATTTCACTTCCAGTAATATTTTGATTGCACTACAGAGAAAAAAAACGCAATAAGATTAATTCAAAATTCTCAGAAATCATATAAAAAAAGTCTTAAAATTTATTCGTGTCGAAGCTAAAGTAATTAACAACAATAAAATATATCGGTATAAAAATATTACACAGAGTCTGATCCGAAATTTCACTTGAACTAAAACCAAATAACAATCAGTGGAATTTAGGTGTGCATTGCAAGTTCGCTTTTGAAACAGGAGTTATTGAATTGTAATTTTCTTATGAAATTTCGTTCGGTTGAGTTGATTTTTCTTTTAAGTGCACATATGAGCAAACACATTTATTTATATGTGTTTACAATTTTTTTTTTTTATTACCGATGTGTACATTTTGCATGGTAACATCACATATTGACTGGTAATATTGATGCAGTTTTTCATTTTGAGATAAAAGTGGAAGGTTACATAGCTTCAATATAGTGTGCACTACTATTTCATATTGCAAAAGTATTTTATTTATTGTAAAAGAACTGGTATAAACTGAAGTATATTCTTGAGAAAAGAGTTAAAATTAACTGATTGCAGATGTTTTTGTTCGAAAAAGTACCTTTACTGGAATGTGTATGTGCAATCCCGTAATGAACATAAAAATGGAAATTTAAGAAATCAAACATCATTGATTTCAAATTTTTTTTTTAGGAAAAAGTGTCCATTGTACTTAAAATTTTTTGAGATATACCAAAAATTATTTTTGATTAAATATATTTACCAAAGAAACGACTTGTGGCTGTGGACATCTATTTTATATACAAACTTTCAATAGATAATAAATTTGCTAAGCTTTGAAAGCAACATAATTTAAATTGTTTCTGGTGCAATAAATATGAATAATAGAGCTAACTCCTGGTCTTTTTTGAATCCCAAGGCTATTCCTTTTGACATTTATTTGCACGGATGAGATTGGTATTGCACGCAGAGAATAGTCATGATTGTAAAATGTTCATGTCAACTAAGTATGTATATCTGCCACAACAAAATAATTATTTATTGAAGCAAATATGGTTGCATTTAACATTCTTCAATTTTTAAAATATTTGATGCGACAATAAAATAAACATTCTGTGTTTCGTCCCTTAAAAATTGAATGTAACGAAAAAACTATTTTTCGCTGCTACAAGAGTATCTTTTGCATAATAAAAGTTTATTTAAAATTAAAGTTTATTGTGACGATACATTGTTTATGTTCTGAAACGAAACAAAATAGCTGTCAATCGTATGTAACCTCAGTCGTTCATAGAACTTAATAATACGAGGAGCTGTGAAGTGAAATAATTAATGTTAAAATTATAATTATATGATGAAAGTTATTTAATTTTACAACAAAATAAAAGTGTACCTGAAATCTTCAACATCAGTGATTTAAGGTACACATACGAGTACATACTAATATGTGGAGTGAATTAAATATACGAATGTATATTTCTTTACAGCATGACGAAAAAAATACTACGGAACTACAAAAGATGGAAATTGGATTTTACATAAATATGCCGATAAATAAGTTAATTATTTTGAATTTTATTAAATTTAATTTGTCTAGAAAAGTTTATTCGATAAATATTTTCAAATAAAAATATTTATCAAAAATATAATTTGATTTAATTTAATTTAATAATATTTGTGTGTTCATTTTTCTTTTATCTAAGCAAATTGTTTACCTAACCAGGAAAATAACATTTTCATAGTTACTATAATGCGCTCAAATTTCTCAGCATTTGTAGAGCATTCTATGTTCATACAATGGTATTGTCAAAGGGAGATTTATGAAGAACATATTATATTCCTTAGATGGCAAATGCAATATATAGTAGCTGCAATCATTAATTAATCTGAACATGAAATGATAGTTTGCGATTATGATTACATCAACCATGTTTTTTTTTTGGGTGTGGCTTAATTGGTTAGCGCGTTGACTATGACTAAGGACATGGGTTCGATCTCTGTTCAAAGATAATGTTATGTCCGAGAATTTATCGAAAATTTATCGGAATTCATATTTTTGAAGAAATTTTTCTGTTTGCAAAAATTTTTTTATTAAAATTTTTCGCTATTCTATTTTTTTAGAACCAAAACATGGATTGAAGTCGTTTTCCAAACGGATTTGAACTCTGTAACATGGCTAATTAAAATAAATAATTTATTAACAAAAATATAAGTATGTATAGATGCGGCAGGGTTGTGTCAGCAACATTATATAATACGAGTATACTGGTTGAGGGAAAGAATTGATTTATTCTCTTAATATTCATAAAAGTTTCTAGATAGTTTAACTAAAGAATATATATTGATATTGGGTGGTGTTGGCTGAAGTGGTTAGCGCGTTGACTACTAAGAAAACAATGACTTGGGGCCTGCGTTCAAACCCTGGCCAGAGCAAGTCAATCAACATCATTTATTTCTCTACTGTGGATTAGTGTGACCTTGTATTAATTGTTGTCGGACTATTTAAGTGAATAAGGCATAGCACTGGTCACTAAAAAACTGTTTCGACAGCGATTGATGCTATTCAAGCTAATGTACACAACATCGCTCTCCTTCGTCGGTTAGCAGAAACATCGGCGAAGTAAAACAATTAATAAAATGAAAGCCAATACAGCTTAACAAAGTTAATGCGTCTACTTAACACCGGAGATGCCTCAACACTACCTTAAAAATTAACATAACGCGCAAAACAGAATTTAAGTCTTCTAAATTTTCAACATATAATCTTCTCTACCCTATCCCTCTTCCTGAATTCCGGCACAGTGTACTGCATACATAGGGGTCATCCCATCAGTGCTAGTTCTAATTAAAAAAAATGAAAGTAGAATCAATGGGCCTTACTACGGTTCTCGAATCGACTTCGAATGTTGTACTAGATTAGAGAAACATACAACATTTTTCTTTAATCTATTACAGTAGTCGAAGTCGAATCGAGAACCGTAATAAGCCCCAATATAATAAGATTAAAGAGTATAACAAGAATAATACCATTTTAAGACATTTTGTTTGCATTCAAACTATTTTATTATGAAACAGACATGGCCAACAGCTTTCAACAAAGTTTTTGTCCTTGTCCTTGGATGAATGATTTTAAGTGTGTTTTGCATTTAATTTTTTCACTTTTTATTTATTTCTGTACGATTTTTATAAAAATATATGTACTGAGAAAACAAAAAAAAAAAACAATGAATAAAATTAATGAAAGGATGCAACACATGGATGGAATAGCTGTCAATTTACCTTTTATTAGCAATAAATTTACTTTATTTGTAAGCAATAGTACTGTGTAAATTTTTAAAATTTTATATATGTATTGATTTAAAATCTAATGATAATATTGAGTTACTGAAATCAATTGAATTAATTATTGATTCAATTAAAATTATTAATTGAAAATATCTGTTTTATTTCTGAGCAAACAGTAATTTGAAACATATTAGACATCATTTTTTTCAATTAAACGATCATTTAGAGTGAGTATGTACAAATATACTGAGGTTGGTTAAATTGCAATAAACTTTAGACAAGAATATTATGTTTTTAACCGTTTTACTTTTAGACTAGTTAGGATTGTTTTCACTTCAACCATATAATTTAGTCAGTGAATGGTACTATTAAATTATATTTGTTTCAGTCACATTTTTCCTGAGGTTTGTTAAATTGAATCGGGATACATTAATGATACTTTGAGAGATAATTTAGGTAAATCTATTAATCCTCAAACTGATTGCAGTACGCCTCTTGTCATCCTTGTTAATGGTGTGTTGAATATGTGCTACAAAAAGTTTTACAATAATATTTCAAGACACAAGAAATTTCATTATCAAATTTGATAGTCGAATATAAATAAAAACTAAAAATGCGATCAACTGATCTTTATGAGACCAGTTTTTATAAAATATATATGTCTTTTGTAAAAATTTTTTTTTGCAAGTCAGCATACCGACTTCCTTAACCCCTGGCCAACTCTACCTGTGCAAACAATCTCTACTCTGTAAAACTGTAAAAACAAAATAACCCACAATTTAATAATTTACTATTGACCTTTATTTCTTTTAATATTTTAGAGCAATTTTTTATTACAACAATATTTTTATTTCTATATTTTTTTTACCGAAAGAATTTGTTTGTTTACACAAGTAAAAACCATCAATACCAATTTATTGCGACAGATTTTATTAAAACTTTAACAGCATTAAAAAGAAAGAGAGAAAAAAAAACAAGAAAAGTAAAAATAAGCTGTCTCCTCAAAAATCATACTGTACTATAAATTCGAAAGCAAACAATAAATAAAAACTTTTACTTTTTTGACACATGTTAGAGTGTCGTTATCTTTGTTGCATACAAAGATTGAGTGAATGTGTTGTGTGCATTGTATTTTTAAAGCATTCTTGTGCGTACAACTGAGTTTCACTTACTTGTTTTTCTTTTTTTGGCCAAAGTGACAATATCACACAAATTAACTTTCTTTTTGTTTCCTCCGTTTCAGGTTTTCTCCTATTCTTCTCTACTTAAAAAAGGACATTTTTGTATTCGTATGAAAATTCTCTAAAGAAATTCGAGAAAGGAAATGGAAGTAAACGAACCATGATGGTCTTGAATTGAAAGCAAATTAATGAAATAATGGGCAATTGATATATAATGCAGTGGATTTTTCCAGAAATAGTTAATTGTAAATCGGGTAAGTAGTTTGCTTATAAGATAATGAACAGTTGTTTATTGTACACAAATTTCACAAAAAAAAATTAAAACTAGTTGAAAAGCCTAAAGTCCTAAGTCCGAAAATCAAAAATCTGGCTCCGTGCTTTAAGTATGCCAAATTTCATACATACAAACATCCGGACATACTAAGAAATTATATATAGAATTGGTTGGGGTCTCCCCAGTTACACATGCAATATTTTTTCTTGTTTTTTTCCTATCGGTTAAAGCGGTAATATTAAATTTTATTTTGGCTGTTTTAGCAACACGCGTAAAAAATGCAAATAATTTCAAAACTTTGAAAAAACTTCAATAAATCAAAGAACAAACAAATTTTAAAAATTAAAAAAATTTAAATAAAAAAAAAAATGCTCAAAAAAAAATCCAACTACAGTCTAAGAGATTTCTTTCTAGTGTTTTGTTATTATTGTCGTGAAAATTGTTTTCCTCTTCTTATATTTCAATACGTTTCAAAAGTTGTTATTGTTATGTGGAACACGCCGAAACGTCTGCTGCTATTTTGTAAAATGCAAAAAAAAATATAATATAATAAAAATCTGTAAGTTCAAAATGCATTTCAGTTACTAGTGTATATATACAAGCATATACACTGTAAACACAAGTACATACCCAACAAACATTATTTCACTTAACAAGACTGCACAAAGTGTGTCATATATTATAGAGCTGCATGATCTACCTTTTACAAAGGCATGCTGATGTGTTCATTATAAAATGTCCATGATCGAACACAATTAGCTTTCTGAACAATTGTTAGATTTAACTCCGACGTCAGTTAGCAAAAGTTTGTTCATACCATCAAGTAGGGTTGGGACCGCCTGAGGGTGTGAAGCGATCCGAAACTGAGCTAACTGGAAACCTCGCGAGGTCAACCGGTCTGCAACATAATGAGTGAACGAACTCTGTTTATTAATAATTGAATTTGCTTTTGTTCTCATGAATTTCTGCCCGTGAAATTTTTATTCCCCTCGTAATGAAAAATGCTATCATGAATCTTATGTGAAAAATTATTCCCTCTATCAGTTTTCAGTGAATGTAAAAAAGAAAGAAGATTAAAAAAATAAAAGAAAATTTTGTTCAAAAATATACAAAGGAAAAATATATAAATAAAACTTAAAAAAAGCAAAGCTAAATATTCAGCATTGGAGCGATAGTTTATTTGCAGCGTTTGTTTATTGCATTCTAATTTGTGTGTGATAAAATAATTCGGCTACTTTTTGGAAAGCCAACAAAACGAAAGAATTCCAACAAATTAATGATGCACAAATCCGCAGGCAATCGACTTGTTGTGTTGCATTTTGTTGACCAATGCATCAGTTTGTGCCTTATTATCACATATTTTCCTTAAACTAAACTTTGTAAGCTTTAATATTCAAATTATAAGAAGAACTACATACATGTTCTATTATATTCCCCATCAAAAATAAAGTGAAAATATCAAAAGGAGGAGTGAAAAAATTCGGAGGGAAAAAAATATTCACGATAAGGGAAATTTTTTTCAGTGAACATTTTTTCACGTTGTTATTCTGGACTAAATAAACTTTTTCATGATTGCAAATACGTGAAAAATGAAAAAATTACGAGGGAAAAATTATTTACGATAGGGATGTCTGTATTTGAAATAATATCATCGAAAAAGTAAAGACCCTCACATCCAAAAGAACCCAGATTGTATAATCTTAAGCTGATGAACGAAATAGATCTTGCAATATGCAGGAAGACGTAATAAAAGTTATCTTTCCCTCTAAAATGTAGAAACTTGGTAGAATATTATCCGAAAAATATTAAAAATTATGTACTAAAATGATACGTAAGACCTAATAACAGTTTGTAAAATATGTTAGAAAATTTCAGACAACTCAATTGATTTTCTAATAAAATATCACAATTTCTTCTGACGTCAGCAAAAAAAATCTTCACTAGTTATATTCCGTGGTATTTTTTTTTTATTTGTCCCACCTGATAAACTTGTCGTAGCCTTCGCCTTTAGGCGCCACTACGGAAATCAGGTTACAACTGTGTCAATATACATACATATATAGTGGCACTCACACGTACATACATGCATTCATATGAACATATTTGAGTGTGCATCTTGCCACAGTTTCTATATGCGAAGAAAAGCCTAACAAACACTTCAACAATACGCTTATGAACATGTCTTTACACTTAACCACAAATGCACAATGGTCTGAAAAAATACATAAAATTAAAAAGGAGATATTTTTTAAGCCTTATCAAGACTACAACACCTTGTGACAGTAAGAGGTATCTAAAATATCAAGTTTCAGAATAGTAAGTTTTTGCGGTTTTATTTTATGCAGATAATTTTTTTTTCTCTATCAAAGCAAGGAAACATACAACAAACAGAATATTTACATGTAAATGGAAAAGAAGTTGTTGTTGTGACTTGTTGTGCTATAGATACCTTCACTTTTCTGAATAGAGTGCAAGGGTTTCGTAATTGTGACCGAAGATGGTAAATAATAAATATATCGAAGTTGTTTAATAAAAACTTTGCTTTTTTTCTGTCTCCGTTTGTAAGTCTTGTCATCTGTTAGCCAACAAAAACAAAACTCTACCTTTTAAATATTCCCAAGGATAAACTTAAGTTTGTACTTAATATGCACTTCAGAATTAAGCTCTACGCCTCAGCCTATTGTGATTCACTCTTTTTTCATTTATTTTTCTTTTTAAATTGAACTTCATGCTAAATGTGAGGAATTCTTATCTTACTGCACTCACCGTCTGCATATTTCACTTAAGGCTGCATCGATACACCGTTTTTTCAATAGGGTCAGTAAGAATACACAAAAAGTTATCAATATGCCATAAGGCTGTATTGAATATGAAATCAATTCATTTACAACAATATTTTTTTTTTAATTTAAATACGAGAATTGTGATACTAATTTAAAATTTATCACAATAAATCCCAGTTTTACCATTAGTTATGCATTATTTTTGCAAATATTTTTTACTTTTTAATTACGTGACGAGTTATACGTTCACGTATGTAACGATCTGAGCCCAGTTTTCTAATTTTCCACCCATTGTGTATCACAATGAAGTTGAAGTATTATATAGAGATATTACAGCTAGTAAATATTTAAGGTATGTCCTAAAAACCAAAAATATTTCGTATAAATCCAAAATCCCACATATGCCAGAGTCTCTGAGTGACATTGATTTTCAACAAATACCAGCACCACTGACTGACTGCTTGGTATGAGAAAAAAGTGAAAGCGGTTATAAGTGATTATATACCTTGTGCACAAATTAAGTATGTGGCAAAAAGGTGAGCTTTAAGTGGTGTGTTTAGTAATTTATTCACATACTTGTACATGTACAAATGTGGCTTCAACCATAAACAAGTGCAAAGATGTCATTTTATAAAATCTCAATTTTCCTCTAAAGAAACTAAGTAAAAGCAAAGAAAAAAAAGAAAAAGAAATAGCAAAAAAAAAAAAAAAATTGTTGTAGCTTGACATTGATTATACTGAAATAGTGGCAATGATTTCAATTTAATTTTTTACAAAACTGGTAAAACACAAACCAAAGCATAAATAAATTTTTACACAACTAATTTAACCTACTATTTTCTTGTTTTTTAAATTTGCGCTACATGTTTGCATAAATAAAATAAAAAAAAATTATATGGTGCATATCTGTCTTGTTTTCTTTTACTCTTTTCTTTTCATTTCTTTTTTGTTTTTTTTTTCTGTTTAATTTAAGTAATTACTTTAGACATACGATTAAAGATGCAGGTTTTGCTGCTACTAATGCTACTGCCACTTCTACGTGTAGTTGTTGATTATAAAAGTTTTTTATTACAAACTCTTAAATGGTTTTCTTTTTTTTATAAACACATTTTTATATGCTTTTCAATTTCATATTATTTTTCAACAACTTCTTTTCCATTTACATGTAAATATTCTGTTTGTTGTATGTTTCCTTGCTTTGATAGAGAAAAAAAAATAATCTGCATAAAATAAAACGGCAAAGACTTATGTACTACATCGGTGACAACATGGTAAGACTTTGGAAATATTTGTGTGTTTATGTGTATATCTCTCTATAGAAGAAAAAAAATATAGTAAAGTTTTAATCAATAATTCCCTGAACTAAAGTCTCAGCTGCAAACTTGTTCAAAGAGTTATAACACATAAGAACATACACCTCAACCTGTGAACATACATATACCTACATAGAAAAGGTAGAAAATCCTTTTTACCTTGCTTGCTATTATTAGTTTTTGTAGTTATTGTAGTTGATTATGTTGTTGCTGTTGTTACCATTTTCAATGCAATGACAGCTAACAATGTTGTTGTACTTACCCAATGTTGGGAAAGTTCAATTTTGTTAGTTTGTACATCGTTTGTCTTATCAAATAAAAGAAGAAAAAAATTTAACGTTAACAAACAAGAAAAGTTTTATGTTTTGCAACATCACGACGAATATCAAGAGCACTATAATACTTGAAATAATCGTTTGTTAAAATATTACTGCAATCATAAAGCAAATAAAATAAATCAAAAGGTAAAACTATGTTTCGACTAAAAATATCAGCCATGTCACAGAGATCTATTCCGTTCAGAAACGGAATTCAATCCGTATTTTGATTCTAAAAAAAAACGGACAAAAGAAATGATTTTTCCAAATGAAGCCATTTTTAAATTTACAAATTGAAAAAATTTTATTTATCTAAAAGTGGTTTTGTTGGCACCTAAACCTCAGTTGGATTGTGAAAATTATATTACGGATAGTAACTGGCAACTGAAAGCTGTCATTTTCAAGTGCTATTTAAGGCCGTGCTTCACTATCCTACACAATCGTACGATTCATTCACAGGAAAATCTTGCAAAAATCTGACCGACTTTAAAAAATCTGTCACACAGTTTCATTTTTAGTCCACACTACCATACATTTTTAGCACACATGTCATATTTTGCAAATCGCGCGACTGTGTAGGATAGTGCGGCACGGCCTTTAGTGATTTTTTGCCAACCAAAAATAATTATTTGTCGGCTGACAACGCAACAGAGTTCGGTTGCCATCATCATCGAGCCATTAATTCTGCTTGTGTTCCCGTCAAAATCAAGTAAATTTTTTTTAAACTAATTCAAAGTCTATTTTTTTTTTTATTAGGACCCGCAGTCAATTTAATCCATTATGTCAGAGCTATTAGAGAAAATGATAAGGTAGCGAAAATACATAGTGAGAATATAAAAGTTGACTGAGTTTCTTTGCAACTCTGCTATTGGGCGTTTTCTTAATATTTATGTATGAGAAGACATTTTATTAATTGGTTTACTTCGCCGGCAGTTCTGCCAACAGACGAAGGAGGGAACTGTGGAGTACACTAGCTGAGAACAGCAGCAATCGGTTTATAGTAACTATTTATATTCCTTCATCACTTGAACAGTCCAATAACAATTAATACATTGCCTCATAATTGTACAGTAGAACAGTTTGTGATTTTGATTGAATTGGCCTGATCAGGGATCGATATCTTAAAGTTTGCTTTGTAGTCAATGCTTCAGCCAGCACTTTCGCAAAAAGCATCGTTTTTATCAAAATTAACTGAAGTGTTATGTACAATTTTAAGAAATAACTTTTCTAGTATCCGTATTAGTGAGACAGGCTGTGATGCCGAAGGTCGCTAGTTTAAAGTCATCAATTGATAGACAGTAAAGAATTAAAATTTGTAATATAAAACTCGAATAAAATTTCTATCAAATGTTTATTAAGTAGAAACATTTAGTTATTTTTTGTACAGAACGGTGACAAATCGAAAGATGCAGGAAAGAATAAATTAGAATCATTATACAGCATCGCCTAACAAAAGTTACTGATTCGCAATTTATGGGACTATAGAAAAATCGTAATAAATTTTTCATCGTAGTGTTCAATGTTTAATTAACATTGAAATTCACAGATGACAAACTTCTGGTAAATTCAGTACATCTACTGGTAAGATGTATGGTACGAAAAAAAAAAACAATAGAGTACGTACACTTACTACAAACTAGGTTAAGTATAGAATGTACATTTACCAGCACAAGCAATATGTTTTCAAATATGCAAAGGAACAATGCTCATATAATATACACACATACATATAACTAAAAGGGCTTGGAATTTCACGGAACTTTTATCTTAACTCGAAAAAGGAAATTAAATATTCGCCTTCCAGGCAATTCTAGAAAATACCAGTAAAGCTAATTTCCTTAATTATGCAAATTTATGAGTTGACAATTTTCGATTGGTTTTTTTAGCAATGCATAATTTTTAAAGAAAAAATATTGAATAAAAGCGGAAATAGAGAAATTGCCGGATTTTGTTTGTTAGAAAAAATTTTAGTGATTTCAATACTAAAAAACTATAAAAACTTCAATAAAAACGGACAAAGCGAAAGTTTGAAAAATGTTTCATACATCTTGCATCATATCATTTTTATTTTTCTGCACCAATCCAAAATATAATTTTAAAAAATGAAATGAGTTTTGAAACTTTGCAAACATAAATGCTAAAGATCTACTGATGAGTTGGTATTTAGCACTGAACGAAATGCATATAGATTTGCTAACCCACAACAAATAAATAAAATATTTTAAATATATAATTTTAAAAATTAATTAAGCGAACTTTAAAGTGAATAATATTTAATTCATGACTTTTTTAATTGAATTCAGGTAGTCAGAGAAATATAAGGCCACCAGAAAGAATACTTGATCAGCACTACCATTATTGTTCAGTTGAAAACTTAAGTTTAATATTGAAAAAGGCATTTAAGAAATTAATTGCGCTTAACTTTTTGTTTATTTTTGTTGAAAGTTCTGTTGGCTTAAGAGGTTTGCACGTTGACTGACTACAGCGCAAATTGGGACTTGGGGCCTGGGTTCAAATAAGGCGTAGTACTGGTCACTAAAATAAGAATATACGAGTACTTTACAATATGACAATTAGTACTTGAATGCAATACTATTTCTACAAGAAAAACTTTAAAAATTTACTGGAAATTCAGTTTCCCAAACTCTGATATTTATACATACTCGCATATAAATCTGTGTGTACCCATGTATCTTCGATATTAAAATGCTTATGAAACTCCAACTGTATTTTATCAAAAACAAAATGTTAATTTAAAAAAACAAACGCAAAGTTGTGAGGAACATTATTCAGTTTGGGTAAATTTTCTGACAACAATAGCAAGTTAATGTCACATGATAAAACAACAACAACAACTACATAACTGATACGCGCTAATAATCAAACAGTAGCATTGCAGCAAAAACCATTTAAAGAGTAGAGAAGAAAAACTAAAGAAATTGATATTTTGCATGCCTTCGCAAATTAATGCAAAAGTGTGGTAATAGTCAATAACTGTATTGTAAGCTTTCAATGCAACAGGTTTTTTTAACTGCAGTTATCTTTTATCTACTCTTACCAGATGCTCTCTTTTATATATATATTTTATATACATATATATATATATATTTTCAAATAAATACATGAACATACATGCAATGATTAATATCTGCAAAAGTGATTAAAATGTTGACAATTACCTGCTGAAGTATATGACACAGTATTATAAAAACAAAAATATATCTCAGAGTTGCATACAATTCCTTTAAAGTGTGAACAATATTTTCCTTTTAACCATGGTAAATTTTTTCTCAAAAGGTAATATAAAGAATTTATATAAATAATAAATAAGTTAATAAAATTTCCAACTTTGTTTGCTTGAAATGTTAAAGCGTCGTTTAGTACTAAAGCGATTCTATATTTTTTTTTCACAAATTAACGTGCATATATTCGTATACCAGTTTTTTTACGATATTTTGTGCTTTCGTCGTTAATTAATAATTGAAAATAATCAATGTAACAATTTACAAATACAAATAATATGCGAACCTCCATTACGAGCCTCTAATGGTGACTGGGCAAGAACTGATGCTGAATAAGGTGTTCTTTTCGTTAAACACTTAGAAAAAGTGTTTACTCCAAATATTTCTGTTAATATTGCTGAACAGCCACCAGTCGTCTCTTTACCAGAAACACCAAAAACACCAAAAAAGCCCCAGGTATCGACAAAATAAGCAACAATAATAAGCTTCAAGAATTGCCATATATTGCAAAAAGAATAATACTATTCATTTTTAATGGTATTTTACGGCTGCAATACTATCCGGCAGAATGGAAGGTTTCGATGATTATTATGATACCAAAGCCCGGCAAGGATCATACGAAGGTTGAATCCTTTCGGCCTATTAGTTTATTGCCCAACATTTCAAAACTATTTGAAAAGCTTTATATGAGCAAGCTGATGCCTATAGTGAGTAGAAGTGGATGTATTCCAGATCATCAAATTGGTTTTCGCAGTCAACATAGCACTATTGAACAAACTCACAGACTTGTGAACGTAGTTAGAGACACCTTTGAAAAAAAGAAATATTGTTTAGCGCTTTTTATTGATATCGCGCAGGTTTTTGATAAAGTATGGCACGAAGGTCTTGTCCACAAATTAACACAAAATCTACCCGCAAACATCGTCAGGCTCTTAAAAAGCTATCTAGAGGAACGAAAATTTGTAGTTAGGGAAGGCAATTTTTCAAGCCCCCGCAGTCGATTGTAGCCGGTGTCCCTCAAGGCAGTATCTTCGGTCCTTTACTGTATTTAATATATGCCTCTGACTTACCGTTAAGCAGTAACATTCACACGTCTACATTTGCGATGATACAGCTTTTCTAAGCGTTCATGAAAATCCTGTAGAAGCTTCCCGGAATCTACAAGGGTACATCACAAAATTGGAAACATGGCTAAAACAATGGCGAATAAAAGTGAATGAGCAGAAATGTGTACACGTTACTTTTACTTTACGCAGGGAAACATGCCCGCCTATACAAATCAACACCGAGGCTATACCGCAACACACTGTAGTAAAATATCTAGGCGTTCATCCTGATCGTCGGTTAACATGGAAATCGCACATAGACGCAAAGTTGATCCAAATGAAACTAAAAGCAGCCCAATTGAATTAGCTTATTGGAAGAAACTCTATACTAAGCCTAGACTGTAAACTTCTATTATACAATGCGATCCTAAAACCAATATGGTCCTATGGAATTCAGTTATGGGGCACTGCCTCCGCATCAAATGTAGAAAAAATTCAAAGGCGACAAAACAAAATTCTACGTACTATAACAGCAGCCCCATGGTATATCCGAAATCATCGAATTCACAAACATCTCGATTTTCCGTTGGTGAAGAAAGTATTTTCTAAATATGCGAAAAAATATATTAAAAAAACTTGAGTTGCACCCAAATCCACTTGCGCGCAATATTCTAGAGTATAGAGGCCACACCCGGCTTAGGAGGAGGGGTACTCTTTCTATCAGCCGTACACGAGAGATGTAAAAACAACAAAAATCAACCGTTGAAACTAAAAATTTTGTTTAGTATTGGCTAAACATATATTTATCTTTTTTAAATTTAAGATTTGAACAACTTATTGGTGTTTCAATTAAATTGAAGATTCAATAAATAATAAAATTTATCATACAAAAAAAAAAAAAAATTAAATTTACAAATACAAAAATCTTTCGCACATATTACGGAATAATGTTTCGGAATTAATTCTATAATTTTACTGAAATAATAAAAAAATTTCGTTAAAGTTTTTCCTTTTTCCTATGAGAAGTA
The DNA here is from genome assembly GCA_947311025.1 of Lypha dubia. Classification (NCBI taxonomy): domain Eukaryota; kingdom Metazoa; phylum Arthropoda; class Insecta; order Diptera; family Tachinidae; genus Lypha; species Lypha dubia. The sequence continues at coordinate 80,932,436 of OX371263.1, read as the reverse complement.
AAATTATTTAGGCTCAAGTTCAGATTTATTGAATTAATGAAAATTCAAAATTTTTAAGAGCTTTTTTTATGTTGAAAAATATTATTATTTATATCCAAAATCAAAAAAGGGATGAATAAATATTAAATTTTTATTTTGTTGTTTGAAATATGTTAACAATGTTTACCTAATATTTCTCTAATTATAAACATTTACGAACTTTAGCCTGTACAAATATTAACAAATATTAATAATAAACAGTTCGTAGTAATATAAAAAAATTACAATTAATAAACATAAGATATTTAAATTATTTTAAATTTAATTTTAACTCAAAAATCCAATATATTATAACTGACTCAATTATCTGCAAATTCTCGATATTGTGTTAAGAGCTAAGTAAAATAGTTGTTAAGCTGCTTAAAGAAAGCATTTTCAAAACAAAATATTTCATAATTAATTTCAATACTGAATTTAGTAAGAATATTTTACTGACTCTCTTTGCTTTGAAGTAAAATTTTACATTTTTCCGTTTCTCTTGTGCACTAATTTCCTTGAGCAACTTTCATTTCGTTGTGGCTTTTTGATGCCTCAAGAAGTACTAGAAAGAAATTCAGCTTAATTTAAAACAATTGGGGTGTTCACACTGTTGCCATTTCAGTCATATTTTCATAATGTCTTATTATTTTACAATAGTTTAAAAAAATTGTTGTTGTGCTTCAAGCAAAAAAGTTTAATAATAATAAGACATTTTGAGGTATGTTTATGGTTTGTCATAAATTAACAGTAGAAATCTTAGTCGAGCATCTGCAACTCCTTATTGGGGCCGGCGATAATATTTACAAGCCGCCGCTACTTTTAAATAACACAAGAATGAAAACAAGGTAAATTCATTACCAAGTATATGCACGACCAAGGCGAATAAATTATAAGGTGGATGAAGTGGCGAATTCACGCCATTACATTACCTACACTGTCAAATTTTTTACATATTTTCTGGCGCCATTTTTATGTAATTTTTTATGCATGGAGAATTTTGACAGCGTAGGTAATGAATTAGCCGTTTACACAATCAAAATGCCTGTTGTTTGCATTGTTGTTGCATTATTGTAGTCGTAATTAATTTGCCTTTTGCACGAAAATTACATTAAAATGGCGCCAGAAAATATGTGTTTGTGTAAGTGATCTGCCTGGCAGCTTGTGAACGTTTTTCCACTTGCCGCGTCCAAAAAATAGTTCAGCTCATGTTATCGGCAACAGCTGCTTTTGATTATATGTATGTATTTCAGCTAGTTCGTATAGATAAAAAAAAATTTTAATTTTAATTGATAATTTTAGAAAATTTACAGGAAATTTATTGTTTTCTATATTAAAAATTAAAAAAATATTTACGTTTAAGCAAAAATGCTATAACTTTATAACGTATGCGCAATAATCCGACTAAAAATAGATCGTTGTTAAATGTTCATCAGCTGGCACAATTATGACATAGCACACTTATTTATGACGGGGTGTTCACACTTGTCATATTTTGGTGTGCTATTATTTTAAGACATATCACTTATGACTACAGTGTGAATACCCCAAATATGTATATCCACACTTATACAAATGCATTCAATGGTTGTTTGAGTAGTCAGTAAGCACATACACAAATAATTCAAGTAATTGCATGACAGAGTGTAAAAAAATGTTGTTACAAAAATAGATTAACACTGACATTGATAGAAGGGTGTTTATAAAAGTAAAATTAGTACCTATTCATAAATAACCAAATATTAGGGGCTGTGCACATATTACGTTACGTTGTTTTCAGAGATTTTATACCCACCCCCTTCGTAACGCTTTTTACTAATTTTTCAGTACAAAAGTTGCAATCCGTAACAAATCTTAAACCCCCCCTCCACCCCCGGGGGGCGTTACGTAATATGTGCAGAGCCCCTTAGCAGTATTTAATAAAACCAGCAACTTTTGCTACTTTAAAATTTTTTTTTACTTTTTGTTTTTGTATTCAATATTTATTGAAAATTTTTAAAAAAATCTTTTGCTCTGCAGCTTTGCAGCTTATTTTCTAATAAAAAATAATTTAACTAAAATGAATATCTAAAATTTCTTTGGACTAAATTTCGACTAAAAATTCACAACTTAATGTTTCTTTTTCTCGAGCGCAGTAGAAGATTTTTTAAACAAGAATTCACAAGAATTTAAATATGGTGCTCCCTAATAACAAGACTGCCAGAAGACATGATAAATATAAACAACTTTATGAACTACAAAACTTACTTAATATCTTGTATTATTTTTCTCCAAGATTTGCTACGTTGGAATGCCTGTGTGTGTGTGTGTGTGTGTATGTGTGTGTGTATGTGTGTGTGCTAGTTTGTGTGATATAACCTATATTTGAATGTGTTAGTTTACACTCAATGATGTTAAAATGTTTACAAAAATGTTTAACCCATCTTTTTTTTCTCATTCACTTAATGAAACCAGGAAACAACAATTGAGATAATTATTTGTTGTATTACGGTTTTGTTTCAGTCTTCTGATTTATCTGTTTACAGTATTTTCTCTTTTACAATTTTTTCTAGTTCAGATTAGATTTTTTTGTATTAATTTTTTTTAGTCATATTTTGCAGAGTGACCATTTAAGGTTCCTGAATTTTTTACAAGTTGAAGTGTACTAGCATATCCCGTTTAATTGAAAATTGAATTTTCTTGGCTTTAATGCAACCGATAAGAGATGAAATAAAAATTATGAAAAAATTGGTATGTATCTATAATATCTTCTGATATTTCTGTGGCAAAAAGGAAAACGAGCTTAAGTCGAGATAAGATAATTTTGAGTTATTATCACCATCATATTCTCCATACTCACAAGCATCTTTGGGCAAATTTGTATTTATAAATAACGAATTTTAACGAACTTATCCCACAATTACTTGGTGCTCTTCTTTTTCTAACTAATGATCTTATATGGAATAGCAGCTAAATTTGCCTTTTAACATATTAAATGTCATATTGAATACGTTTCTTATGATGGGCACAACTATGTGTTAGTAAATCACAAGTATCGAAAAACTGGTTATCAACTTAAAGTTTTTAAAGTAGTAAAGTAAGAAAAATATTATGAAAACCCACTCAAACCATTAAATGGCTTTTCTTTAAAACTATAAAAAACGACTTTAGCACTTTTTCCTTTTTGCCACAGATTTGTTTCTGATCCAGAATTTCTGAGTTCGTACTGCGCCGAAAGCTCCTTCGAACCGGACGAAGTCATTTATGAACCAAATTTATTTAACAAATAACTTACAGCTTATATGTAGATATATTTGTTTTTAAACTACTTTTTTTTATCTGCAGAAAAAATAATTATATGTATATTGATAGTTGTAGTTTTTACTGCCATTATTTTCTTTGCTATTTTTCTTTTTATAGTGTTTCCAAGTTTTTCTGTTGTTTTCTAAGAAAAGTGGTAGTAGTGTCAAAAAGGATACGTTGAAATTTCCTGCATTTCAACAATATAATAAAGAAGATTTTTTTTTATATTGTATAAACAATATTTTTAATTTCGTATCAACTAGGTCAACTGTAAGAGCTGGCAATAAGATAACTCTGCATGCTGTGCATACATATGTATTAATTTATATGTCCATATGTGGTGCATACACACTTACAAATGTTAACAACAGCAATAAAGAGGAGCTACAACCAGACTCTCTGCACTTAATAGTTAGTAACATGAATTCATAGAAAATCATAAAGATACCGATCCATACATATGTTTCAAACATATATTTTTTATTTATATAAATTTTAGAAATAGAAAAGTTTAAGTGTATCAAAGATGCAAAAAGTGTGCAGGGAACAAGTCTTAAGAAAAATAAATTTCTAAGAGGGAATTTTTCAACTAACCAAAAGCTGCGGCGGCAAAGCAACTGAAAAAAATTATAAAAAAATATTTTCGAAGTGGCACATAAAAAGCTAAAATCTTATATTGTTTGGTTGTAACATAACCCAAAAAAAAACTGACTAAATATTTGCTCCACATACCACTAACATTATAAAACAGCCAATAACAGATACTAACCAAACCTTAAATTGTTAACTCAACCCCGAGGGCTATCTGATAAATTTTTTTGATACATTTAAGTCTTTATTAGAGCGATACATATTTTAACGTGCAGTAAAAGTTGTTGTTTAATTAACGTTGAATTCTATAAGCTAACGATCGGAAAGTTTTATCCACAATGAATGAGATATTGGTCGCGTTCAGTAGAAAACCTGCTACAGTTTAGATGTAGCAGCTTTTGATTTGATTAATTTTTCTGAACGATCTGCTCACTTTTTTGTCAAAAATATCAAAAAGTTTGACTTTTCAATTAAAAATATTGAAATTTATTTTGTAAAATGATTTCACAATATTTTTTTGTGAATTTAAATGAATTAAAATTTAAAAATATGTATATTATGAAATTTGATTCAAAACCCAAACTGAACTGAAATATCGTAATTTGATGAAATATATTGTACTTTTTCTAAAAGAGTGAGCGCTCACTCAACATGTTCGCTCATCGCTCAGTAATCAACAGCGTTCAACAGATTTTTGAGCAACAGTTGTGTAGCAAACTGTGTCTGATGAACGCACCCATTGTAAAGGCAAACCCACGATCGATTTACATTTCAAAATACACAGCAGAATGTAACAACGTTGTTTCCGATAATAACCGTCGTTAGTGTTCATGTGTGGCATGGTTAACACTAGTTGTTAGTCAGGCAGTTCTGTTAAACCTTATTGAAAGAATTCTTTTTCTACTAAGTGCCTGTTCGCCGATATCGAAGAAGTTCTTTCTTTCGAGCAATTACATTTGAAACAAAAACAAAATTTTTGAATTTGTTTTTGTTTCAAATGTAATTGTTCGAAAGAAAGAACTTCTTCGATATCGGCGAACAGGCAGAAAGTTTATGTTAATCTGTTAAAACCAGATATAACAAATTTTACTGTTGCGATATATTTTACTATTATCATTTGCTATAGTGTGCCTCGAAAACGGTATGCCCAATTTAGATTAGCATTTATATTTTTAAGGTGAAAAATAATAGAACAAAAGTACTTTTAAAATATTATCAATAAAAATAGAATCAATATTCATACAAAGATGTTCATAATACAGTGAAACTTCGATATAACAAACATTGAAAGCCTTCCAAACAAAGAAAAAACTCGCTATTTAATAGTTTTAAATATAAAAATACTCTAAAACTGTAACGGAGAAATTCGGAGCTATACTCCTTTCGAAAGCCTCTATAAAGCAAAGTCCGAAAAAAATAAAGTCACAAAGTTTAATTTCCAGAAAAATATATATAATTTAAATACAACAAAAACTATAGTTTTAACGAATTCTTTTTCGTGTTCTTTATATTTTATGGTATAAAAACAAGGTTTGACTGTTATATATGTCCAACAAAATCTTATTTACATACGTATGAGCGTATTTTTGATCCAAATCGGCTCTAATTATTCTTGAGTTGAGATGAAATGTACTGCTACAGCAGTTAAATAATATTTAAGTCAATGGAAAAATGTGTTAGTAATAAAATTCTAAACGGACTTATATTTTATCGCAAAAAACCTTTTAAATTTACACACACATTTTATTTAAAAACCCGAATAATTTCTTTTTGGCCTCGCAGTGTTATTATTATAATTGCTGGATATTTTAGAGAAATCTCCGCCAGCATGATGGTAATTATTTTTTCTTTTAAGCTATTGGATAGCTTCTATCGCGTGATTTGAGGCGACCGAATCAAGAAATTTTGAAAAGTTTGTTTCTTAAGTCTTTTGTTTATGAAACATAAAATGCTGCCACTAAGTTTGTTTCTTAAGTCTTTTGTTTTTTGAAGTGAAAACTTTTTTTTTGTATAGTCTATGTATGATGACTAAACAATGTTGCCGCTTTGAAAACTTTTTTAAATTTCCACTGTTGCCACTTCTCCCGGGAAATTTTCCGGGATTTCTGGGATTTGAGGGAATTTTTGTCCAAGTTTTTGAGAATTCCCGTCCAGTGCTGCTACCTTTTCCCGTGAAATTTTCCGGGATTTCTGGGTTTTTGAGGGGATTTTTATATATGTATATAAAAGATAGTCGTGTTAGTTACATTATTTATAACTCAAGAACGGCTGAATTGATTTGGCTGAAAATTGGTGGGCAGGTAGCTTAGAACCAGGAGAAGGACATAGGATACTTTTTACCTGGGGGGACAAGGGTGCCCCTTCTTTGTATGGTCACTTCCAGTATAGCTAGAAAGCTGAAATTGAAATTGCATAAGTTGATAAAAAAATGCTACGCAATAGCTTTACCGCGGCAGTCCCCGAGTGCCACAAGTCTTTTTTTTAGTGTTCTAATTATTAGTTTGAGCTTAATTTAAAAAAATTAAAAAGAAAAATGGAAACTGCAGAAAAATTTATAAAAATAAGCTTAACTTTCCACTATTACAAATTCTATTTAGTTCTTAATACCGGCTTTGCAAAACTCAAATTACATCTCGACATTTTGAGATTCGTATAACCTCTGAAGGTCTGAGTATTATTGCAATGATGATTGTATGACTGCTCTCATGACTTTTCGATACAAGTTAAGGAGAAGTCTCTTTAATAATGTGATCGCTTATTCTTCACTTTTTAGCTTAACTACACCACCAATCGTTACAAATATTTGTTTTTTTTTTGTTTCATTGAACCAAACGATACGATAAAATTCAGTATTAATATTGAGATACGAAGTGACTTTTAAATTGTTTTATTTTTTATATGTTATGAAATTCACCTCATACTTTAACATCGACATCTTTATGTTTAAAACAGATTGCAAAAATGCAATTGAATTTATTATTTTTCTTATGATCTTGTTCAAAAAACTTCTATGTGTGTAAATTTCTTATATTTCTGATTTCCTTGCTTTTTATTGTTATAGTTTTTGCTAATTCACTAAGAAAATAATAAAAAAAAAAAATTTTAACCACTAAACAAGAACAACTAGTAGTGGAAATCGTAGGAAAATATTGAATGAAAAAGAAAATATTCTATCATAGAATTGTTTTACGAAACTTAAGTCTTTAGAAATGATAAAAGTTTATCAAACCAACTTATTTTTTTTTTTAGTTTTTAGCTTATATACACACTTTCATATTATATAGAATACATGTGTACATATGTATGTACATAAATAAATAGATATTTTCACAAAACTTAAGTTTCTAGGTTTTGTTATATTTTTCATTTCTATTGAACCTAAGTTTGTATCGTTTTTAAATAATATTTAGTGTGAATACAATAAAATCATAAAATAAATAAAAAGCGGACACAATAGATTTTCCTAAGTACATAAAATACAATATAGAATTTATTTCTTGATAGTGGTTTCATAAAGTTGTTCTGTTAAGTGTCGTTAAGTGGTTTGCAAGAGAACAAAATTACAAATGGAAATTGATTTTAATAAAGAAATTTTAAAGCGTTTATGGTGTGAAAGCATTTAATAGAAATTATATGATAATATTTCTTATTGTAAACGACCTTAAAAATTAGGAACCTTTTTTGATATTTTTAATTCTGCATTGTAGACACATATAAAGGTTTCTTCAGAAAATTTATATGGAATCCATAAAAACTTGGCAAAATACTTCTCTTACCAGTAAAGAAATGAAGTGGTATGGAATCTTGTACAAAAATATTACTCATAAAAATATTATGCAATTTCAGGGACACTGACGCTAGAAACTCATCAAATTTATGCCAGAAATCATTAAAAATTATGTATGTTTTTGAGGTTAAAATCGATCGTAGTCGTTAATGATATATCAGAAAAATTTGTATGGTTGTGATAAATTATTATTAATTCTGAATCTAAAAACTGGTGTTTAAGAAAACATCATGTACATGTTTCCTTATATAAAACCATGTTATTTTAATTCCCAAACATACTATGATATATAAGACTCTGAACGACATCATCTTATTGTTATACCAGATAACACAGTTTTTTTTTTTTTGTTAACAAATTTTCACAATAGTATAATTGAGTGCTATTTTATAATTTTATCATAGTATGTATGTTGGTTGGTCTCTCTCAGCCATGGTATTTCTTTGCGCGTATACAACAAAACAATATTAACTAAATAAAGTTATTAAAAATAAGTCATATGCAAAATTTCACTACAAAAAATAAAAAAAAAAGCTTAAGCCACCATAATTCCCTTTTAAAAAATGGATAATTAATTTAAGATGTTTAAGATTATTAAAGTTATTGTGGCCTTATTGCACAAAACCCCGTCTTTATTGTGTAATTTAACTTTATCAGTCGTTCATGAATAACGCTGTTAAATGACTTGCAGCATTCGCGTTGACCAAAGAGCTTTGTAGTCTTTGAAGTACACTTTAATAGTGATAATTTTAGTTTTTTTATTTCAGTTTGTAACCCCATTTTAAGAAAGTGGTAAAAAAATATTTCTCATGGTGTTTATGTGAATGTAGTGGTCTCTGTGTTACACCTTCAACGTGAAAATTGCAAGATTTCGAAACCGATTCAGCATAATAATGGAAAAAGAAGGGAACCATAATTTTTTTTTTTAATTAATACCAGATGTCGATACACCTATTTATATATTAAAGATCTTAGGCAGAACTAGTCCTTGAATCCTAGTTGTATATTTTTTTTTTCCTGAAATTTTTTGAAGAGAACCAGAATCAGCTGATTACTATGTATCACTATATATCAGCATAATGTCAATAACAAAGTTTTAGCGTATTGCGTCAAATATTTTCCTAGTATGACCACACCCTAATAACATTTTCGAATACTTTTGTTAAGTTAAATTTCTTCTTGTAAATGTTAGCAGTTGTTATCACAAAATAGCTTAAAGTTCTTTTTTTTAATATTTATTGAAAAAAAAAATCACTAAATGTTTTTTATAAAAAACCAATCAAGTACACATTTCTAACACATTCATTCACTGCACACGTACACGTACACTTATTCCTACATTCCATCATGTAACACTTTCTTTGTGCCATTTAAAGTTAATAAATTATTGCAAGAAATTTAACGCTTTAGCGGACAAGCCAATAAAGTCTATAATAGAAAAATTTTCAATAATTAATGTATTGAGGTTGCACATTAATACTTTTTTGAATAAAATATTTAAAAATTTAATTTTTTATTGAAAAAAAAAAATATTTATATAAAATAACTTTGTTATATCCATTGATAAAGTCTACCTGTTGGAGTTGTTGTTGCAAAAGAAAATAATTAAAAATTCCTGTTGATTTAACAGCAACTAAATTATTAATATTATTGATAAAAATGTTTTATTTTTATATTGGTTTCTTTATAATAATCCACAAAATATTTATCAAGCTTTCAAAATCTATTTAAATGTAGATATTTTTTTTATTTATTTTATTGTCTTGGTATGTTTAAATATCCGTTACAAATTGAAACTGAACTTTTCACTTGGTCGCTTGCAGCACGACTGATAATGTAGAAACTTTTCTCTAGCGGTTTTTAGTGTTAAGTAGACCGCACAATGTTCGTTAATGTTTAAACAATTTTTAATATTGAGGTGGCAGCAGAGCAACTAAGACAGGCTTCGAGCAAATGTATGATAAAACCAGCAATGGTACGCCAAATCTTAACAATTACCGAACGTCTCTTCTGCTTTACAAAAATAAAAGCTGAGCTGAGCTTAACTTAACTTAAAAGTTGAACTTGTAAATGTTGTTGTTGGAGCAAATTTTGCTGCTGACAGCGCTTGTCTGCAGCTAATGTTGGTCATACACACAACTTGTTTTTACTCCTTCTTTGCTTATTTGTTTATACCATTTTTATAATAATTTTGATTCTCTTGATATATTCTTTACCTTTTTTTTGTGTTAAATTTTAAAAATTTCTTAGTTTTTAATTTATATTTTTAATTCTTTGTTTGTGGCTTTAATATCTTTTTTTTCTTGTAATGTGTTTCTTGTGTGTTTAGCTAGTGACTGTTCACACCGCGTCACGTTTAAAATACAACTGCTTTGTACGACTAAATGTCTGCAACTGATCTTGTATTTATGTTATAAGTTACCATCATACTTGTTTGGCCAAAGAGAAATTTATTTTCTACCATATTCTTTCTTTCAATCTTTTGATATGGATATATACATATGTATATGAATATGTATATGTATACATATATGTGTATATATTTTTTTAATTATATTTCTTAAAATAGAAAAGAAAAATTCTTTTATAATGTTGGTCTTGTTTTCTAGCCACTACAGACATTATGATCATACCAAGAATTTAGCATGGACTTGTTTTATATGATTTTTTTATGACGATAACTTTGGTTTATTGCTCTTTGTTTTATTATTATTTTTTTTTTTTTTGCTGTTAAATACAGTTATTTTTCTGGTCTTATTTTCGTACTTACGTTTGGTGTTAAGTTATTTAACAGCCATTACAATAGATTCTTAGCAGAGATGAACTTTAAGCCCATAAATCCGTTAATGGATAGATTTTTAATTGCTGTTCATGCCAATACTGCAATTAACGCTTGATGCATTTAAAACTTTAGAAGGTTTTTTTTTTCTTTTGTTACAAAAAAAGAAAGTAAGAAAATAATGTATATTTTATACTTAATTTATTTTCTACAAATCTTAAGTAAAACTATTATTTATATAGAGTAACTACCCACTTCAATACTAAAATTAAATCAACCAGATTATGCCATCGAAGCAACTGTGCAAAAGCTTAAAACACGATATAGTTCGTTAATTGTTTTGAAATAATTCCCACGAAAGATTAAAAAAAAATTCCATTACAAAAAAAAATATTTAAAATCGGCCCATAAATACCGGATTTATGTAATTATCAAAATGTAAGGGGCCATTTACACATCTATGTACCCATCATTTTGGGCAACTTGCCGATTCGATAACAAAACAATTTAAAGCACTAAACTGCAGGAAACTTAATAAAAATTAATTTGAGAGAACTTCAAGAATATGCATATAAGAAAAATATATATACTCCGAAAAAGCAGAATTTTCCTAACCAATTTTTTAAATAAATATTTTTATATAATTTTTTTTTTAATTCTTTCTTTCCTCATATTTTTAATGAACTAAGTATTTTATCTTGTATATATAAAAATTGTTGCAAGTGTGTTGTGACTTTATAACTCTCGAGCGGTCAAACCGAATTCGATTCAATTTTTAAGGTTTGTTTGTATGATCGTGTAGATGGTATATCTAAAGTTTGCACGAAATCGGTCGACGCGTTCGTGAGTTGTGACTTTTCGTTTCATTACCACTAATACCCCAATATGCATACTACACAAATATGTTGCAATTTCAATCTGAAGTACTTGGTAACAAACGGTTTAAATCAGGATGTTTTTGGAGTACTTTTTTATCGCAATCCGGAGTAAGGTGGGCCACAGCAATATAAATACTGGCTACGAAAATATATATTACGTAAGTTAAAAAATATATGTGTTTAACTAGTTACGAGCACACTATTTATTTATTAAACTCAGCAGAGATAAACACAGCATAGATTTTTAAATGATATCTAAGAGAATTGTTGGAAACGACGCCAGTTTTTGGCTCAATACTGGTGATGTCAACATGTCCCATACAGAACATGGCCATTCGACAAGCATAGCCTAGAAGACCGTTTAATTGAAAGTTATTTCGAAGAGCCCAATGGTGATGATGATCAGTGTCTTCTAGGTATTCTAGACGACACTAATCTGGATCTTATTGGTTTTCTGAAAGACGATGCCCTCGGGTTGAAAGAAATTGATTAAAAACAATTTGTGAACACATCTGGTTCTATGTTGTTAAATTTTGAAATGTGGATTAGGCCTATTGGTGATACCACTGTAAAAAAACGCCAATCTTACTCTACTTCAAAGTGGTGTGGAAATTAGTTTTAACTATTTTAAATTATATCCTTTTTTCGCCTTGAATTATTTTGGCCTAAAAGTTACAAAGAATCGCAAATTTTAGACTCTAATAATCTTTATGAGAAAAAACACAGATTCATATCGAATAAAAATTGTTTGTTGTGTTGTTTGCTGTTTATTGTGCTTTTGCTTTAGTACTTCTCGGTTGTTGATTCAGAGTTTGTGAACACTTTTTAAGCATGTTGGTAAAGATCCTCTGATGAGCAGTGATTTAGCAACCAATGTTGTGCAGCATATAGATAAGCTAATGCACAAAAATAAATAAAATTTTTTAAAATAAATAAAATATTGCATTGTTGAAAAATTAAATTAAACGAATTTATTCGGGAACAATTAAATTCTTTTTTTAATTAAACATATTATTATTGTCCTTTTATAATTTTTAATTTTGTAACTACATATTTCATTATTACTTGAACGAATTGTTGAAGTTGGCAAAGGCAAATAAATTACTTTCCATGTGCAAAACATCGCAGCAAGACCAGCTATAAATAATTAATAGTAATACTGTTAATACCAACATACTTCAGATTACGAAATTTGTGAAAAAAAAGTCAAATTAAATTGAACATTAAAAGTGTTAAAATTAATTTCTGATTCAAGTATCAAAAGACGAAGTATGAAACCATAATACAAATATATTATATCGGACCTTTGCTGCTATAGAGACTTAACTCGAAAGATATGATTTTTCTTTTAGTTAACAATGTATCAGTAATTTTGAATCTTGTTCTTTCATTCAATTATATTTTTTACATAGAAAAACAAAATTTCCTTTTACCATAATCTTGTTAGCATATTTAAAGCTTTAAGCTAGTTTTCTTCAAAACTACAGTTGTTGAGTTACAACAATAATACAGCAAACGCTCGATATGTAATTTCGTTATTCAAAGTGAAATCGAGTTAAAACAGTTCTCTTATTCATGAAATATAATTGAATGTTGACTTTGTTCATTTTATTTGCAATTAAGTATGTACATACTTATATATATTTGCGCACATACACATGCAATGTTGGCTTAAAAGTTTGCTAAAAAGCTTCAAAACGTCAACATAGTATGGCATGAATTCCAAATGCAGATTATAGATTCTTATTCATATGAATGAATATAAGCCAAAGCGAAACTTTATTAGAGAATATGATTTGTTTATTAACATTTTAAAGCTTGTACACGATAGTATTTTTATAAACCGTATGATCCACCCAATCCTACAATAAAATATTGATTATTATTGAAAGGCCACAAAATCAGGAGTTTTGTTTTTTGCTTATTCTTCAAAAAAAGAAGGAGGGGTGGTTATCAATTCGTCCTTTAGCTTTTCCTAAATAAATCATTAAATAACTATTTTTTTATTGACAATCTCTCAATATTATTTTTGTATTCGCATAAGAATATCCGGGAATACGGAAAAATTTATAATATTTAAGTATAATTATGGAAAGAGCATATGTATGCGTAGCATGTGTTTGAGAAATAGTTGTGTAAATAATTTTTTTTTTGTCGCATATTTTCACTTAAAGTTTCGTTAACAAAATGCAGTTAGTAAACAGACATACATACATTCATCCAGTTAGTTAGCTGATTGTTGATTTACTCTTTCTTTTCATTATTATTTCAACAATTTTATTAGCTATGTGTGAATATATGTGTGTGGCGTTAATGTCTACATCAAATTCGTTTCTGCAAAAAACTTTGCCAACTAAATAAATACATTTCATACACTGGAAAATGTACATATGTATGTATATATTGCTGTATGTACAAAACAAACTTAACCAATATGTTCCACTTGATTTCTTGCACTTTTTTTTTTATTAAATATGGACTTAGTTTTGATAGTTCTTGTTATTGTGTATGCCAGTTTTAATTATATTGCTTTTACGCTATGACTTTTTAATGGATCATCGTTATACTTTTTTTAGAAAATTGTATATACATATGTAGATATAGATTGTTTGAACAAAAATTCCACTTTTTATTCACGATAGGGGTGAATATAAATTCCGAAGTAAAAATTTTTATTCTATTTACAAACGCAGTCAGCTAATGTGTCTGTTTGTATTTGAAAAATAATTTCTAAACGTGCACTCGTACATACAATTATCAATTAAAAGTTTTATGTGCAACAAAAAGTGTTGATGACGATAATAATAACAGTCATTATTAACCAGGCAAAGAAGTCTACTTTCTAAAGCAAGAAAAATAAATAAAACAAAGGAGCAAATGTGTCTAAACGTTAAAGAAAAACTAAAATCATTATATGTATCGTACTATGAAAAGTCTTTTATTAACAGATGTTAATGTATATGAACAATTCAATTAAACTATTTTTAATTAAATCTTTTTGCAATAAGAAGTTCTAAGTGTTGTATGAAGAGTAAATTTACTAGATGCATTACTCGTATGTTAAAGTTGTAAGAAGAATTTCTTATATAGACGACTATTGAAGTTATTCTGATATTTGTTTTCCTTCAATGATCGTTGACCTCGTAAATTTTAAAGGAAGGCTTTTAATGGGTGTTCATGAATAAATTTACTTAAGTAGTAGTGATGTTACGAATACTCGTATTCGTTCGTATTCGATTATTCGACTATTCGCCTATTTCAAGATATTCTTATTCGTATTCGGCAAATTCAAGCGAATATTTCTCGAAAAATTTGCACATACTTTCCAAAGAAAAAAAAATACTTCAGGTTTAAAAAAGTACATAAAATATACGAAATTACTATAGTTTTTAATTATTTTTATTTAAAGAAAAGCTTTTGTTATCTAAAAAAATATGATCTCCCAAACAGCACTGAATTACTAATTAAAAGCGCAAGCAGAGTTTCAAAGTCTGTAATTGAAATAATTTATATGTGGTCAGTAGCGGTCTTCAAATTCGGCATCTCATTTTCATAATAATGCTCAATATCTAAAGTACTGTGACAATTGTTTTCAATTTATTGTTACTGACAAAAAGGGAGGGATTTTTTCCAATTAAATTTGAAATATTATGTGGCTCTAAACCTTAAAAGTAATATTCGTATTCGTCAAATATTTTTTTCAAATATTCGTATTCGTATTGATATTCGTAACATCACTATTATTAAGTACCATTAACGATAAATCACAAAAATTCAATATCGACCTACATTCAAGAGAGAGAATCAAAGTATTATTTAGCAATTTCATTTTTAAATTTAAGCGAAAATATATCGTTATTTGGCTGAATTTCGAAAAGTATTCAGACGGCCACATAATATGAATCGCTAGAAAACAATACAAAAAAAAATATGAATGAATTTGCTCACTAATTCCATACTACTGACTCCACCACAATTTCCATGCTCATTCATTCATACATTCACAATGTTAACCATTTCAGCCCATGACAATGACAGTGTCAGCGATGACAACAAAAGTAACAACAGCAACACCAATACCAACAGCAATGAAACTACTATGAACAGTGTGATGTACACAGAAATTGCGGTAACAATTGAAAACTAATTTATTCATAATGTATGCTTTCAAACCACAAAAAAAAATCGCTTTTGGTTATTCCTTTATCGAAAATACTTGTCGGTATGAAAGAACTTTAATGGAACAATTATTGACTTTTGGTTGTAGCAACGGTTGTTGTATATATTGTTGCTACATCCAAAGAGCGTATGTATTGTTTTATCACATATGTTTTTGGGGCTTTGTTATTGGCAATGTATTGAGAGTAGTATGTACATTGTTGGTATTTTCATGTTTTTTCCCGTGCTCAATAATCAAGAGCTGTTACTCAATACTTTCTATAAAAATTGTGTATTTATAACTAAATCAAAAGAAAATATTAAGGACAATATTCAACTACATATGTCATACATTTGGGTTATTCACACTGTAGTCAGAGGTCATATGTCATGAAATAATCGCACACCAAAATATGACAAATGTGAACACCCCGTCATAAATAAGTTGGCAATGTCATATTTGTGCCAGATGATAAAAATTTAACAACACTCCATTTTTAGTCGGATTATTGCGCATACGTTTTCATTTTGGCTTAAATAAATGTAAATGTATTTTAATTGTTAATAAAGAAAACAATAAATTTCCTGTAAATTTTCTAAAATGTCCATTATCAATTAAAATTTTAAATATTTTTTATCTATACGAACTAGCTGAAATAAATATAATCAAAAGCAGCTGTTGCCGGTAACATGAGCTGAACTATTGTTTTGGACGGCGGCAAGTGGAAAAACGTTCACAAGCTGCCAGGCAGATCAGTTACACAAACACATATTTTCATTCAAGGCGAATTAATTATGAGGTGGATGCAGTGGTGAATTCACGCGAATTTATACATTACCTACACTGTGAAATTTGTTACATATTTTCCCGCGCCATTTGGAAATTATTAGCATCAGTGAAGAATAGCATATAGCATTTTTACCATTTCAACAGCAGAAGTCAAAGCCAAAACTTATTAAAATAAAAGTTCGTACATCACACATTGAACTAAATAGAGTTGGCTATAAAAATATTACAAATTATAAAGATGCATATGCGAAAATTATTTTTGGAAGTGATTATTGAAACATATAGAAAAATCTCTTTGTAAATACTGCCTTGAAAAACAGTAGATAATTAACTAATTTATCAAAAAACTTCCAATGGCTGTAATATTTTATATGAACAATCATTTCTTGTTGATACATCGATTGCCAATACAGAAGATGTAAAAAAAACAAAAAATTATTCGTTCATCAAATTTCGAACAAAGGCTATTCTTTTGCAATGCAAATCGGTGTTACTACAGAAATCATTAGTTCACACCAAATATTAGAGCTTTTAAGACTTTTTTTCATCGACAAAAAATGGATTTTTGTCATTTTTTGCAATTTTCATAAGACTATTATAGACTTTGCACAATTTTAGACCAAAAAATATTTTTTATTTTGTTCCATTCTTATGCAATGCGAATCGGTGTTACTACAGAAATCATTAGTTCACACCAAATATTAGAGATCACTAGTGGAAATTCAACAACACGAACTTAGGCGAAGTTATTTACTGTTGGCAATATCAGATTCAGTACAGTTTTACTGTGGTCATTTCCTACAGGGTACTGAAGTAAATCTATATGTTCTTATGAATGCATCAATGTGTAATAGTATTTTAATTGCATTCGATATGTCAAAAATATTTTTTTAATAACATGTTTGCTTGTATTCCAATAAACACGTTGGTATATGAAACAAATAAAATTAACACCAAATATTATTCTAGGCACGGCTTTACGGTACTTGTACATCTCTGCCTCACTGTCAATGGCTTGCTATTCGTTAGTCTACACTCATTTTAACATCGATACTTAGAAATGGACATATAAATAAAATTTATATTTTTATTAACATAAATGACTTGCAAAACGTTTTTGCTTTAAAGCGTTTTCATTTAATATTTGCTTGTGCTGTGCTGTGCTGTGCCTTGTCGTGGTTAAATGGGTATTGTGTTGCTAAATGCCAAATATAATTGGCATTATTATTTTAAAGTTTTCACTTTACGTTCCTAAAATTTTCAATTTCCTTTACATAATAAATACAAATGTATGTACTACGTGTATTTAAATTTTGAAAAGAAAGTTTGTAGTTTTTTCGTGTTGTGATTTTGCACCATATTATATTGAAGTGATTGGATATTTTATTAGGTGTTTAACTATTTGTTGATTTCTACTACAGTTCTTAAGTAACTATTGTTTTTTTTTTTTTAATTTTATATTGATTCCGTAATTATGATATAATTTTGGATATATTTTTTTTAAATTTTAATGTAAACAATATTTCACTATTTAAGAAAGTACTACAAGTTATCAATATCATGAACTTTTTTGATATAAATTATTGTTACATTGTATTAATACTTAAAAAAATTACTGTTTGCTTATCTTAAAAAATGTAATGCGTCTACTTAACACGAGAGACGCTACAAAAAAGAGATGACCCACAAGATCAGATGTATCCAAAATTTTATTTTTTTTTTTGCAATAACTATTTTCTGCATAGAAGTTTAAATAGAACATCACTTTTTTGTGAAAATTTATATCATGCAGAATAAAAACATCGCTTTATTTTTTTTTTATATATACAATTTTTTTTATATGTTCTGTTAATTAATAATTAATTAATAAGCAGGTATTAATGCTTTTAGTGCTGAGACCAGTAAAAATCTCCTACAATAAATTTTCCAAATATAAAATGAGTTATTATTGATATATTAAAGATTTGTATACGGAAGCTCCATATATACACTTCATTAAGCAGCTACTTCAGCTTAATCATATCATATTTTCATATTAAGGTTTCTATTGCCGCACAATGGCACAATTTTAAGTAATCTGATGTAATCAGCTTGTATTTTATATAAAATTTGAACTCCTCCTTTATTTAAATTATTGCTTTCAAAGAATATTTATTTATACATACATATTTCCTGAGACTTATTGCACCAAAGACAGTGTCCTCTTTTTACAACATGAAAAATATTGAATTTTCTATTGACAATGCGATTTTTAAAGTGCCCCAAATAAGAACGAACCCAAAGTGTTGCTTCATATTATAGTATATGAAAAATGTTCAAACTCATTTCGAAATAAAAGTAGGTTACATACATATTTCTTTTAAAACAAAATTATCATCAGAAAGACAAATAAAAGAAATGGCCAAGATGAAAAATATTTCTTCTTGAGCAACTTGTTTACGAAATTTAAATCAATATTTGCATGCTGTAACTAACTGTGGGCACATACCAAACTAATCATGAAGTCATAAAAAAAGTGACCATTCAAGAATCAATAAAAAGAAAAAGTTTTTTTGATAAATACAATGCGAATAGAAAACACAGATACGTTCATAAATACATACACCAAAATGTAAGTAGGTATATATACAAATACATACATACATACCGTTTTTACTTTCATCGGTCAATATTATCACGAATTTAAGATGAAAAGAGTAAATAAAATGAAAAAATGAGTATATGAGTATGTACGAGTGTATCCGAATTCAGCCTAACCCAATAAATTGTAGAAACACGAGTGCGCACAGGAAGGGAAAGCGTTTACTTTTAACTTTATGTTCGCTAAAGTTGTTTAAAGCCTGTGTGTCTATGTGTGTACTTATGTGCAAATAGTAGTCAGGCGTGAGTTACAACTTAAAGAAAAGCAAAAGTTTCTATAAAAATGTTTAATACACATATAGTACATATGTACATACATATGTATATTTATGTATGTACATCTACCTATTTATTATTTTACTTGTATTTTTTGTTATAAAAAGTAAAACGTTCGAGTTATATCAACAATAAATTGACATTCTTTACACTTTTTTATTTAATTTCTTCGATTCAAGTAGACACTAAAACTTGCTAGGGGCACTTTCTCTTTGCGATAGTAGTAGTAGATAGTAGTTTGTATGTGTGTGTGTGTATTCATTAATACTTATGTATATACATACTTTGAATATGAATGTGATTTGTATGGATTTTTGGTGATAAATATCATCACGATTATGATAATGATTATTTTCAACGATGATATATACAGAAGTTTAAGGTCTTAAGTGTTTAATACATAAATTTATAAACATACATATATGTATATAGATATATATATATATACATATACATATTTATGTCCATATGTTTAAATGCACATATGCACGTATTTACTTAGAAAGATTTTATTATCTGCCGTTTTTATAAACCAGTTTGTAAATTAGAGTTTAGTATTTTACATAAATACTATATAAAATTTAGGATTAATGTACATATGGATGTGCATATGTATGTAAGTGGAAAGGTTTGTTAAATGAAAACTATTTTATAATTACGTGCATACTACATACATACAAATGAAGTTGGGTTTTTTGCTATTCACTTTACATAATGACTGCGTGTAATATTACACAATCTGCTTTTATTACAATATATATAAACTTATAATTATACTTTAAAACGGCCCCGCGTACTTGTTATATAATTTTCCAAATATAAAGTGTTGCTATTACATTTCACAAAATAAAAACAATGATATTTTTTATTTGCTATTTCGCAAAATTGTTTGCACCAAACAGTGAATACCGCTATTGTTCCACAATACCGATAAAACTATGTTCAGATAAGCACCCTTAATTGACACAATTTAATATTAATGGGGCAATTAAATTTATTTTTTCACACATTCTCTATTTATCTTCCTCAAGTACATTTTAAAAGCAGCAAAACAGTGTTACATTATATGTTGACGGCCCCCTGCTCACTGTACATATGTATGTACTCGTATATATTTGTTTACATATGGCTTGTAATTATACAGATTTTTTTTTTCGCTGAACATACTTCTCAGACTTGTGTCAAGGGTTCGCAAGTAAATAAATTTTAAAAGTAAATATTACTTTTAATAATTCTTAATTCGTAATAAATAAATAAATATTAAAGAAAGACATAAAAGTTTTGGTAACCAATGTTTTTTATTTTTTTCTTAGATTCTAACATTTAATTAAATTCTATTTTTGTACATCGTCTACATTTAACAAAATGCATTAAATAATTTTGTGTGTTTGACATTATTTATAATTTATTTTCTTACCCACAAACAAACTGTATTCTTTCTATTAATTTTAATCAATTTATAACACATTTCATTACCAACCTACTTTGTTTTATTTTTTCATATTAAATTGTTTCTTTTATTGTTAGTATTAAGTCAACAACAGCAACACCATCAGCAAAACCGAAAACTTTAAGTATTTTTACAGCTCAATGTCCTGCAATGAATTTCAATTGTAGTTGCATAAATAAATAGTTTTTTTTTTAACCACAGTCAGTATAGAATTTTCTTGTTCAGTACTTTTTAAACATTTTATTTCTTATAGACGAAGACTTCATTGATTTGTTTTATTACACTCCTGCTTTTGGTGGAATTTATTTGTTCAGAATAGATTTTGCACAATATTATTTTTTTGTGTACTTTTATAACCTCACATATGCTAACCTATTTCCTTTTATTATTTATAACGATTCCACTTCCTCTATTATTTTAGAGACTTGGTTAGAAACAAATACCTTTTATGCGTAAGTGATAAAGGAAGTGTCTGCAAAAACCAATTATACTTTTTTACAAAAAGCTCAGCACCAAAGAGTGTTTTTTTAAAAAGATGTAGATTCTCCCGAATATACTGATCGCGCAAATTGCTAACCGACTTTATCTTCCAGGTATTATTAGTTTCATTAACAGCCAAAAACGAAGTTTGCCAATTATAAATCAATTTGATAATATTTTAAAATGTAGTCAAAAGTTTTTGCCAACCTTAAAATTATAATTATTATTTTCACCTGCAAGGATGCGTATTTTTCACTCTTTATTTCTCTGACAGCTGCCAAACAGACAACGAAGAGTTTGCAATTTCCATAGTTGAATTGGAGGATGGTACGAGTATCTCTAATATATTTGTATATGTTTTTTTTATATCGTACTCTAAATTCAATAGATATTCAAAAATACCTCAAAAGAAGAGCATGGAACGTAGTAGTAAATCCAGATGAATGTTAGTTAGTAACAGTTGAAGTAGCAACCAAAGTAGTTTCAATATACTCCTGTAGAGTCGTTATAAAAATACGAATGTTAGAATATATAATGACCTTTACATAGATACAAACATACAGACCTACATACATACATACATTCACATGTAAATTCCTTATGCCAGTAAAAGTACTTCAACATTATTTTTATTTTTCAGTTAATATTGCATTTGTGTACAATAAGTATGAAGCATTTATACATCTGAGCCACGTTTTACAAGATTTTCATTGCAACCTTTTACTATTGCACAGTCTGTATTGGTCCATAAGCATATAACTTTTCATTTTATGTACCACTTCTAGATATAAAGTTGTCACCAAATTGATTTTTCTATTAATCTTTTGTTGAGCACGCTGTATGACAATTTCCTCCGTCTTGTTGGAACCAAATATTGTTGCTATTTAGCTGATTCATTTTTGGAGAAAAAAATTCGATAGCGAGGTTTTTAGATAAAAAAAAAACTATTTAAAATATTAACAAATAATATTTTACTCTTCTATTTGAATAAAGCCAGTTAATTTAGTGATAAAAAATTAATATAAAAATATGTTTATTCTACTTTAAAAACAAAGGAGGTGATCTAAAATCTGAATATTTTTAATTTAACAATGAGAAGGAGAATCAAGGATTAGGTGTGCTTATATTAGGATTGACCAATAAAATGATTTGTTAATTACTTTCACTTATTGCAGGTTGTCGAATAATTGCGTTTATGTCATGGCCTTCTAAGACATTTTAAACCTAAATTTTTAATACTAAGAAGGATTTGTATACTTCGAAAATTATACAGCTGAGAAAGAGACAGCTTTAAAATTTTTTCTAAATTTTTTTAAGAAGCAGTCGCTCGAAGTTGAAGTAGGAAAAAACCATAAAAGTACTTTTAACGTATGCATTCAAATGGTGTGCGCTTCCTATTGTTTCTGTAGGTATTAGAAAATAATGTACTGCCATTTTGAAATTCTTTTTGATGACTTTAGTATTTATTTCTAACATATTGATTTTTATTTTTAGAAAATAAATTTTCTTTCAATAGCATCAATATATGAGATGAAAAAAATAAAGAATAAAATGAAATTGATAATAATGAAATTATTTCAGCTGCATAAAACTGACGACCTGAGGAATGATATTTAGATTAAGTCGATATGATGAATAAAATTGAATTAGAATCAGTAGTTTTCATTCATTATAAAGATTCTCAATTTTGTTACGTTTAATGCTTATTTAATATTGTATGAACAAATTTGTACAAAAATAAATTCACACGGAAAAAAATTGAGATAATATTTTATTATTCACTTGTAACGAAAGTCTTAAAAACAAATGTAAATTTTATAATTTATGTTCCAGGATAACTGATTATTATATTATATTATTACTCTTTGAAGGATAATGTAATCTTTTGTGTTTTTTTTTTTTAATTTTAATCTTAACTAAATTGTCTAAAACAGAAATTCCAAAAAAAAAAAAATAACATTTCAATTCACATCAAAGAAATCAATTGAAAATGTAACAGGGATATTTGCAAACCTCTATACATAAGAAGTTTTAAGTTAAAAAAAACGTATACTTTTTTTTAATAAGCTTCAACTACAAAAACAATTAATTACACTAAACCGCAATATTGCATGGTTTCCTCAACAATCTAAAGTTTCGCGAAACAGTTTCTGATTGTAGGAAATATCTAAACCTTCTTTGACCAACGTTGACAAAAAAACAACATTTACATATAATGATCACATAATTGGTCTCTATAGTATGTTACAGCATGGTTGCAGTTAACATTACAATAGAAAGTAATGGGTGGGTGATCCAAGTAAAAATACTTTTTTCAATAGCCTTTTTTATTGAAAGATGACGTGTGAGTCGTGTCATGCTGTCATGTTATTTTTGTTTAGTATTGTTTGGCATTTCATAATGGAAAGACTTACGCCTGAACAACGTTTACAAATCGTTCAACTTTATTACGAAAATGTACGTTCTGTGAGGAATGTGTTTCGTGCACTTCGCTCAACTTATGGTCAACATGATCGGGTTACTGAGCGTACTATTCGCAACACCATCACCCATTTTTAGAACTAACATTCATTATTGGATAATATCCGACTAGACCACGTCCAGCACGCTGTGAAGAAAATATAGCGGCCGTAGCTGAGAGTGTACACGAAGACTGTGGAGAGTCGATTCGGCGCCGTTCGCAGCAATGGCGACCGTTATCGTGCCATGATAACCGACTATTTGATGCCTGAAATTGAAGCTCGTGATCTCGATGACATTTGGTTTCAGCAAGACGGCGCCACTTCCCACACATCGCATCAATCAATGGATTTATTGAGAGAACATTTCGGTGAGCACATAATTTCACGTTTTGGGCCGGTCGATTGGCCACCAAGATTGTGTGATATCACAACGTTAGACTTTTTCCTGTGGGGATATGTAAAGTCTAAAGTTTATGCGGACAAACCCGCTTCGATTCAGGCCTTGGAGGAAAACATCACGCGTGTCATTATCCAGTTACCAGTCGAAATGCTCGAACGAGTCATCAAAAATTGGACTCAACGGATGGACCATCCGCGACGTAGTAACGGCCAACATTTGATAGAGATAATCTTCAAAAAATAAATGCCAAAGAATGTTCTTTCAAATGAATTCAATTTGAATTTTCTGTGTTTTTTTCTTTAAAAAATTAGGGAACCTCGAAATGGATCACGCGTTAGAACTGCAAATTGTTGCCTTCAATGTGATTTTTACCTAAAAATAATAAGTATGCTTCAAGAGCAAATAACTATTTATATCACCCTATATTATTTTATGTAGACAGTGTCTTATGTAGAAAAACGACATACCGACATACATACATATGAATTTTCACTGTATTTAATAACATGTCTTATTTTAAAGTTTTAAATTTAATTTCAATATTATAAGTATGTACAAGTATGCGTGTACAAGTAATTGTGATATCAATTTCACTTTATTATTGTTGACCTTTTAAGTAGATAAATATTTTGTTAAAAAATACACTTGCTAAAATAAATCGATGTAAAAGTCTAGCAAACATTTATTTCTTAATACGGTTAGAAAGTCTGCTTTCAGTGCTGAATTCGTATGCCAAGTAATTTTAAAATTTTCCAAAAGCTTATTTGATTGGCTCACTAGATCATTAATCCTTGTAAATTCAGTATTTTTTTTTTTTTTTTTTTTTTTTTTTTTGGAAAAATTCGTTAAGGAATTTTTGACGTAGTTGTTTGAGGTATAAATTTTAAAAATTTTAATAAATATACACTAAATTTTATTTAGAAAACCTTTATATATTATATTGTATAACAATAATTTACTCTTAATGTAAAAGCCTTAAAAAATTCCAAGAGCTCTAATGGTTGGATCGAAACAATCTTTTCTATAGGGAAATCAATGAATAACACAAGAAATTAAAATAATCAATTTTGTTACTTCTTTTAAAAGAAAGTGGTAAAAAATCTACATAAAATTATTTTTAATTTCTTGTCATCTTAATTGATGTCCCCGTAGAAATGCTAATTTACACCAAATATCAAACCTTTTTGTCTTTAATTAAAGCTGGAATGAAGGAATAAAGTTTCGTATGACCAAAATTAAATTATGTATTCCAAAATTAGTTTAATCTTGCTTGAACTATCAAAAAAATTTTAAAATTTTGGACACATACTAAATTTGTAAGATAAATGAAATCATTATACTGATACGTTCTGCTAGTCTGATTGTTTACATGTATGTATGTACTAATATTTTCAAAATAAAAACTCTTAGTAATTTGAATTTTCATTATCATTGATCGACCTATTTGTAATATTTAATTCAAAAATAACAGTGTTATTTTTGACGATCACTCAAACACATGGACGTTAAAATATTGGTTTAACTGTGTGTAAATTACTCAATAACATAAGCCCTGATGATGCTACTCGAAGTTTGTAGCGAAATATTGGCATAAGTGAATAATAAAAAAGATTATCACCAAAACTTGACCTCAAGCTTGAAACAAAAATTTTGTCGTTTTAATTAAATAATAATTTCTCATATATGTATACATAAATAAAAATTTCGTTCCGATATTGTGATATTAATCTCCAAATATTTGCGAAAATATTGAAAAATATCGTAAAAGAGAATTGCCGATCATTCTGATAAATATCTGCTTAACCCACAAAATATGACTTTGTACTTTTTCCTTATTGGCACTTATCGGCATTGGTTAACTGCAGATTGTCTACTTGATCAGTGGTGAGATTTATTAAAATTTAATTGATTACTTCTATTTAATCTAATATATAATATTCTCGTGTCACGATGTTTGTTATCGAACTCCTCCGAAACGGCTCTACCGATTTTAATGAAATTTTTTATGCATATTTGGTAGGTATGAGATTAGGTTTTAAAGTATATATTCAAAACCGCAAGTGGCATGAGGAGGGGAGGTAGGGGGCAATACCTGTATTTACTACACTATTATCCCAATTCGTATTAGAAAAAGAACAAAATTATTTTTGTTGAATGACAAATGGCGCTATGTCCGCCTCATAATTATTTTTATTGTTGAATGACAGAAGGCGCTATGTCCGCCTCATGCAGGAGAATCGTCGTCGTTCGTATTTCAAACAGCACAACATTTTTTTTTGGTATTTTTATCATTGGTGGTCATCGTCACACACTTACAATACATTCGTTTTTTTTATATAACACCCAAAATATGTACTAGAAATATTTTTTATGGCAAAACAACGTTTGCCGGCTAATCTAGTATTATATATATTTCTTGTCAAATATCTTAACAAGAAATGTTTACTGGGTTACTCATTAGACACTTAAATATTTATACGTCTGGAAACAGAAATTTATATTTCTACAAGTGTCTGGAAAAAACTAAAATTATGTTTCTGTAATTTAATACATTTTTAAAGCATACGTTATGGCGAAGACAAAATAATAATTAAGACCAACACAAACAAAGATAATATAAATAAGGTCCATTAATAGAAGAAGGAAAATTAAACAAAATAAAAGGCGTGTGTATATTGTAACTTCCAAAAAAAAACATAAACATAAAATGTGCGAATATAAATACTAAAATCTTGTTATTATATTATTGTTATATTGGTTTTTTTTCAATATTACAATTTCAAATAACTTATAAAACTTTCCTTAGGATGCTAACAAATTGTTAACGAAATATCGATAACAAATATAAATATACTTACATATATACGAGTATATATTGAAACAAAAAGACGTAGTGCTTAAATAAAACATTTAAATAAATAAAATTTAATATTTTTTAAATAAAATTTCAAGGTAACATGAATTTTAGTTTGCCCTTAGTTCCGGACTACATGTACTATTCACAACAAAATCATTGTATCATTAAACTTATTTAAATATGTATATAAAATTTAAATGGGAAGTTTGATTTGTTTTAGGAAGTTGTTAACAACAATTTATCGGAAATGAAATTTTATTTGGGACTAAAGTTTCTTTAAAAATTTGTTTTTGATAATTTTGCCTGCATATGTCAGCATTTAATTGACACTTGTTAATATTTGTAGGATATGTTTTTAAATTAATAATTTGTGGGAAATAATATATGTATGTGTGAATGTTTGTATATATAAGGAGCTCATCATGAAATCTCTAATATTTGCTGATTGATGTCTAAAATTAATTCATTAGCAATATTATAGAACGCACAATAATGACTACCAATTGACAAGAAATCCCAGATTATTTCCCAGTCTTTATTGTTTATTTACAGTCACTAGATATTAATTTGATTTGATTCAATGAATAAATAAATAAATAAATATTAGAGTAACAGTGAACTAATTATGGCCTAATATGAATGTTAAGTCATGTGTGCTGTGTAGAGGTCGTATACGATTTACCACGACCAAATAGTATAACCCTGTTGTTAATTAATTTTGAATTTCTCTAAACATTTTAGCTAACAGTCGATGCTTGGGAAATCTTATACATCATCATGAGAGCGTCTTAAACATAATATATGTTATCATTAGATTGTAATATACTCCAACACAAACTTCCATAAAAATATCATTTTGAACGCTAGTGACTGGCACTTTTGTCTGTTAAGTATAAGCAATATGATGTGGGGAAACAAAATTATCTTGTGGATTTGATTATTGTGTAATTATTACTGATGCTGTTTTTGTTGATTGTACTGAGGAAAGATTTAAAAAAGTTTTTGTTTTTTTTTTATCCCATATGCCTTAGTGAGGTTTGCTTAACTCTAATAGAGAAATAATTTGTTGAGGGATTACTTTTACTTTTGTTTTTATTTTTTTCATATAATTGTAAGGAAATATTTTTTAAACATGATGTCTATGTTCCAGTTAAAATTTCTACAATTGAATTGATTTTTGATTATGAATTAGAAAGAATTTGCTAAGATACCTAACAATTTTTTCTTCTAACAGAAAAGCTTTACATACGGTCTGCTTGTATCTCAATATTATTAGTGCCATAAAAGCTTCAACGATGCTACGCTAATTTCACTTGATGATAATTTCACTTGATGAATACTACAACGAAATTAATGTGTGGATGGCAATCACTAAATGACCAAAATTAATTTAGATGAAAAATTAAATAAAATTAATTTTCAAGTGATGACTAAACAAAATTTTCGTGAAGTCATGTTCTTATCCATGGCACTGTGGCTGGTATTTACATGCACGTCATTAGGGTGTATACATTTTTATTAAAAGAAATGATTTTCATACTCACAATAAAAAAATATTATATAAAATATGTATGTGCATGCATCTATTTATATGTATGTAATAGCTGAACGCCCGACTTCGCACGGAAGATATTTACTTTTATAAATTTCGATTTAACCTTAAAATGATTACTCACTGACATCTGTCAATGTGAATGCGTGTATGCGCTACAACGTGTATTTACCGTGTGTATAATGTCAGCACATAGTATACATGTTGTCAATTAAAGTTATAACCCACGAACGTGTCGACCGATTTCGTGCAAACTTTAGATAAACCATCTACACGACCATACGAACAAACCCTTAAATCTTAATCGAATTCGGTTTGATCGTTCGTGAGTTATAAAGTGATAACACACTTGCAACAATTTTTTATACATATAAATATAGATATAAAAATATGTATGATTTATTTGAAGCAACATTCTCTTCTGACGTCTTCAATCACAAATATTTTCTCATCGCTAATTATCAGAGAACGGAAAATAAAAAGTATAGAACGTTACCGACTCTAAACGGAACTATTTCAGGGTATTACCAGATAAGGAACGACTATTTTTCTTTATCCGAAAATACCATGGAATTTAATTAATGAAATACATATACTTTTGTAATGACTTTAAGTAAAAATGATTATCATAATATCGTTTGAAAAGAGGAAGTCTAAGTAAATGTATAGTTGTGTCTTGGCAATATAAAATTTCTTATTTAACACAATTTTAGGAAAAATTATTAAAAAAAATTTATTATTTTCCTCCTCCAAAAATATTCAGTATTCTTAGCGTTATGGGGTTTAATTTTAATTTAGTCGTATTTGGGTATTTTTTTTTAAAGAATTCATTCCCTTTAGCTTATTTTTAGTGGTGGTTTTGTGTTTTTTTTTTTTTTTTTTGTATTAGCGTGGGTATTAAATGGTGGCATAACAAATGTTATGATTATGACATTTCATTGGAGACATTTTTTCTTCATTTTCGTAAGGGCGTCCTTCTTAACGTTGATTACACATTTAAGGCTCATTGTTAAATTGTCGCAATATTTTGCAGAGCCAAGCAATCTAGTCAAACGCATAGTATAGAAGTATTTAAACATCTCTTGTGTGCGCCATTTTTTTCTTCTTTTGCTTCCGTTGAATTTCCTGCACTTTTAGTGATTTATTTCGGAAATCTTTAAGGATTAGTAATGTTTTCTTTGCCGTTAATATTCTTTTATATCTTTTATTTATTTCATTGCAAAAGAAAGTACGGTTTCCGCGGTTAATGTTTTTACATGTGTTCTTTTTTTTTTTTTGAAGCGACATTACGTTTAAATTACAATTTCCGTCTAATTAAAATGTTAAAGAAAAACTTGTTATATTTTTCTTCAAAATACGAGTACATGCAATACAGTGTTATATACAAAATTGTATATATGTTTATATACATATATAAAAATAATATAAATACTTTGAAATAACATTTAATAATATTTTGTAAAAACTGATGTAGTAAACATAAAGCTGGTCGAAAAAGTACTGAGAAATAATAAATGTGTTTTATTGTACAAAAATAAGCATATCAGTTCGTTAAAATCCGCATAGCTGTGATAATAAAATCCGCACAAAAACACAAATGAGAAAATAAGGCCAAGTTGCTATCTAAAATATTTCGGCCGTAAAAACTACTGTGATCAAAATAAGGACCAAATTATTTCTAATATGGGAAAGAATTTTTTAAAAAATATTGCCAAGCTTACAGGTTGCATAGAAATTTGATGGAATTGTACCTATCAAGAACTTGGTCCTTATTTTGATCTCAGTACTTTTTACGGCCGAAATATTTTGGATAGGAACTTGGATTTTCACATTTGTGTTTTTGTGCGGATCTCACTTCTTTTTTCTAAGTTGTTTTGTATAAATATTTATATGTGTTGCTTATCTGCGCCTACCTGTGTACGAAATTTCAGCTTTCTAGCTATACTGGAAGTGCCCTATACAAAGAAGGGGCACCATAGTCGCCCCAGATGAAAAGTGCCCGTTTTCAGATTTTTGTGGTTATTTTCGTTAATTTCTCATCAGGGCCTAGCTGTATACCAAATTTCAGCTTTCTAGCTATACTGGAAAGGCCCCGTACAAATAAGGGAACCCTAGTCCCCCCAGGTGAAAAGTGCACATTTAAAAACTATTTTTGTTAATTTCTCATCAGGACCTACCTCTGTAGAAAATTTAACCTTTCTAGCTATACTGAAAAGGCCCCATACAAATAAGGGAACCCTAGTCCCCCCGGGTGGAAAGTGCTCGTTTTCAGATTTTTCTGGTTATTTTCTCACCAAGACCTACCTGTTACCAAGTTTCAGCTCTCTAGCTTTACTGGAAGTGACCAATAATATTGATGAGTCAGTGAGTCAGTGAATATGTACTAAAATATGGACTTTTCACACCTTAATATCTCGGGAAGCTTTCACGGTAGAACTTTAAAATTTAGCCTGTAAGGTCACTTCTCTGGGGACAACTTATGTTTCAAGTTTCATTATATTGTGATCCAGTGGAGCAAAGTTATGAGGGGGTAAAAACAGCTCGAATGGTTTCGTGTAAATATACACAATGTGTGGCCGAACTTGGCCTGGGGCACTACTGTGCGCCTAGATATAAATTTTTGATTAAAATTTTTTAAAGGCAGTTACAAATATTATTCTAAAAAAATACATACATCCTATAAAATTTTACATGAATCCATATTTTAATCACAGTCAGTCTTTACTCTCGGTTCTAACGAAATTTTTCAATATGTATTTATATGAAATTTTACGAGTATTGTAAGGGAGTTTCAGTGCCACTTCTTCTACTATAGAGTAAAACCACAAATAGAATACTATTAAAATAACAGACTTTGATTATTTGTTTGAATATTAGTAAGGACCAATTAGAAGTAGAGGGTTTACAGACTAACCAAAAACTGCTTCAACATGTAAAAAATTGAACAAAAAGAAATTAAAAGAATTCTCAAATAATATTTCTGTTGAAATTTTTTTTAAATAGTTGCTGGCCTTTCCCAATAAGTATCCGCATTAAAAAGAAACACACGCTGATGACAGGTGAAACGGCTTCGAATTGGATACTCTAAGAAACTCCTTAAAAAGTCTTAGCAATTTGAGTTTATAAAATAAATTTAAATTTCCACTATAAAATAATTGTATTTTAAATATTTGATTTCGTATGTTTTGAAGCAAAGCATACATCTACAAATATATTTGGAATAAAGTTATCATCATCGCGTATAAAAATAAGTGACAGTTATCCAATAAAAACAAAGTGAATTTAAAATTTAAATATATTCTTATTAAGTTACATGGCAACGTTTTTTTTTCTGTTGTTTAGAATTGTTTGTTCTTACGACTAGACAAAATGTTAAAAGACTAAATTTAAGAACAAAACAAGAAATTTAGGAAAACAGGATATTTAGAAGTTTTCTTTACTCTATAGAGGAGGGTATGGGAAAACTTTTATGTCTTTCTATTTTTTAGAGCTTTGAAAGAGAACCTCTATATATTGAATTTGTATCGACTTTGGTCTTGAACAGAGACTTTAGGTATACCCTTTCACTTTCTACCAGACTAACATAGATTCACTACTTCCATTTCTACCTCATATAAATGTAATTCCGTTGCTCAGCTGTTTCACAGATTAGACAGTAACATATAAATTTTATGGGTTATTGTCCAAAGGTAATGTCTGGAATAGACAAATACCCTTTTCCCCAGAAGGCACAGCATCAAGGTATGGGTATCACCAAGATGTCAAAAGTACCCGCCGGGGGGATCGCATGCGATCAGTATTTAGTTCGGTATTTAAACACAATACAAGAACATCCTTTTCAAGTGAGACAATGAACAAGCATCAAAAAAACGCAATTATGCCAGAACATCTGAATGCAGGGTTTTTATTCTCAGTTTTTCATTCATATTTTCCTATTTTCTATTGCACGGATTACTTTCAATACATATGTTTGCTGGGCTGACAACATACTCACACACTTATGCACATGGTTGATTTTGTAAAATATAAAAGTTGATAGTTATGGAAAAAAAAAGGTATGTGTTTATTTGCAAACTTTCGCCACTTTTTAAAGCTTCTAGTTTGCATATACCTGATGTTTTTTTTTTCCTAAACAAAATTAAATATTTATTACTGCAGTAGAGTCAACAATGGCCAAGCCAGTGGCCGAAAAATACCAACACTAACTAACAACTAAACACTTGACATTTATTTGTTTAGTTATATGGTCAAATATTTTGCTAGATGAATGTCCCTTTTGGCAAATAAATCAATTTGGAATGATTTGGGCTAAAACTTTAAATAAAAAAAATGTAGAAACCATTCTATTCATTTGTTTTTATTCGGCCAACAAAAACTGCCACTTTAAAGTATGTATATGTATATGTACATGTATATATTGTATGTATGTATATATTATTCGTCTGTCCGTCTATCTGGTTTGAACAGGAATTGTTAAATTTAGTTCACATTCGTACGAGCACGAACATATTTCAAATTGCAGACCAACAAGTCAATGTTATTAACATGCAAACTAATACACAAGCTTGTACACATACATATGTATGTATGTGTATGTCTATATACTTGTATATACATATTAACGTCTTTATATATAAATGTGTACGTATTTAAATACTCACATCCTTAGCAATCAGCTCGGTTCTATTTACTAGGCTGGATAATAATCACACCAACTCTGCATATGCATGTGTTTATGTATGCAAGTGTAAGTTCGCTGCTTGATATGTATTGTATTAAAAATACCCAAATCCCTTGAGAAGAATATACAACAAAATATTTTGTTGTGGACCTTTTCTAGCTTCTACCAATGTAGGCTTTTTAAAAGTCAAATTGTGTATGTATGTGACAACTTTACGCAAAATGTGATTAAGTGACCGGGAAAATAAATTCAACAATTTGCTAAACTTTCAGATTTTTTAAATGTCTTTTGTTTTCCCAACAATATTTTATTTAGTTTTCTAAACTGTCCAGCTATTGTTCTGCTTATTACCCAGTAAACATGTCGATGTCAGCTTAAGTTAGATATAATTTTAAATCAAACTCGTGAATAGCTTTCGCAATAAATCGGTTAGTATGTTTCTTTATTTTTTAAATGTTATATTTCGTTCACAACAGTAGAATTGATTTATGTTTTCAAATCTTTACTGTTTTGGAAAAAATTTCAAATTTTGTTGTGAAAGCTAGACCAGGCATAATAAAGGTTATGCATACACCAAACGCAAGTACACATACATCATGGTACAATAAACTAAGTAAACAAATACACTTTTATTATTTATTTTTATTTTTTGTTAAAATGCTCGTAATTGAGACTATCGCGAAATATGATGGTTTCTCATAGAAAAACTTGCGGAAAGTTTGTTGTTGCTTTTTGGGTAGCATTTTATGTTTCACTTTGTAGGCATTTCTTAACGAGGTGGTGCACAATTGTTCGGTGTTTAATTTACTTGCTTGCTTACAATTATTTACTTTCCTGTACAATTTTTGTGGACTAAACATCTTTTATTTTTTTAATGGCTCAATGATGACACATTAAAATAAATTCTAAATTACACAAAAACCCGAGTTGAAAATGTTTTCGTTATATATGTATCAACGTTTACAGTTTTTCGCATCAGTTCCTGGTTAGTTGTCAAGAGGGTGGAGACGTATGAAGTGGGTCGCACATGTATGTATGTATTCTTGAAATTCGTTTTGTTCCTTCATTTGCCGTATGAAACATGAAGTGAAATATGGCACATTAACACACTGATTGCTGTATTAAAAATCTAATTTTAAAATCTCGTTGACACTGTCACCAAGAAGTAACCAAACTAGTCGAAAGGTGTGGTGACGTGAATACAGTTTGCTCCAGGCAGACTTTTAAAGATCTGTGTGTGTTCTGTTGTATCATATATAGTAAAAGTTGCTTGTAACGTAGTCGGTTATAACGAATTCTCATACAAAAATCCTTCTTTATAACGAACTCCACTATAACGAAAAGATACTCGTTTGTAACGAACTACTTACATTTTCATGGATTTTCACCCTTTTATAACCAACTAATAAAAATATGTAACAAATCAATATGGCAACCTGTTCCCCAAATGCCGAATGTCGCATCACTCCTTCCATTTATAGGAGGTTATTCGAAATTCGTTTGTTATTTGAAAGAGTTTGCATGCCCTTGAATCACAAACTATTTTTTATGGAAATTCGAGGGTAATGTTTACCCTCCACTCTTTGCACAATATATTCATTAGCGCATTACTCCGCCATTGATATGCCGATTTTCAAAATTCCCTTTTTGTTTGAAAGAGTTCACATGACCCCCTTTTCACCGCTACCCAACCGACCCAAAATTTTTGTGTGTTTGCAGTTTGGTCACTTCAATATTTTTTGCTTTTGGAAAACGGAGGGACTAGTGACCTTTCCTCCTTTTAATATATTGACGTTCGATCCACTCCAGCTTTAGTGCATCGGTTTTCAAAATTAGTTTTTAACTAGAAAACATTCTTTTAATCGGACTAAAAGGATGCTGGGAGAACTTTTGAAACCCAGTATTTTTGGAAACTTCCTCTTAGATAAACTTTTAACAGAATATCAATAATATAATTTTAAATTAATAAAAAAAAAAAATTGATTTTTTAATACGTATACAGATGCAGTTGATATTCCTTTGAAAAACTTGCGCGGCAACTTGTCGACATCATACTATTATCTCATGCAAAATAGTTATTACTTTTAACCAATTACTATCTAAAACAATCTAATCTTATTTAAATTTAGAAATATACGAAAAATAATACGTTTACTTTGTTAAATATTTGATTAGTCTAAAAACCAGGTATTTCAAAAGAAGTTCGCTTTATCTTTTATTCTGCCGACCAATGAAAATAAATAAATTTGAGTATAACATTTACTTTGGCTTTTTTAAATATTTATTTAAGGATTTTTTACAGATTTTCTGTATGTTCTTAACAGATATATTAACGTGACCCTTGTCAAGTAAACTTATAAAATTGTAACTTTTGTTTTAATGTAAAAATTTTAACATTTAACACATACATTTGCTTATTATATATATTCATACATAAATGTATATTTGAACATGTGAACATATGAATGTATTTGTATTTGAGCTGACATTTAGACATAATGACTTCACAGTAAGAATAATTGGATTTCACAAGTGCTCATATTATTAGGATCGGGTAGTACATTGGGCAGCCTTCCACAGAGATTTCAAACAAAGTGATTTATAACCGTATGACTATTTGTGGCAGCATTTGACAATAAAAACTTTTTCTCTTTCGTTTATTTCAATTTCATTTAACACTTTGATTTGGGTTATTAATTGTAAATGGCTTAATTATATTGTCAGCGTATTAAAAGCTTAACTTACATACATACTCGTATACATATACAACATACATATGTTTTCGTGTATTTTTAATAAAAATTTTTTTTTTAAAGAAACAGAAATGTTTTTTAATTTCGTATGTTTGGCATCGGGTAAATCACATACATAAGTTTTAATCGAAGTACATTATTTTGTCCATATGCTCTATATACATATGTTAGTATGTTTGTACAAATGTGCTGTGCGCGACATACAATTTAAGCTTTTAAACATATGAAAACGTTTTTGGCTGAAAAAGTTATTTGATTTTATTGATTAAAACTAGAGAAGCCAAACGGAACTGTTTTTTTTTTTGTTTATATTTCATGTTTTTTTTTTTTCTTAAAATCATGGTACATATTTATAAACAGCATCCTGAAATTATTTTCTTTCAATGCAATTATAATTTCTATGCCATAAATCAAACTTTGTTATTGCTAATAATAAAAAAATTGTATAAAGAAATAAATAATATGAAATAAAAAGGTAACATAAAGTTTTACTTCGATTTAAAACTTGAAGTCTTGTTTATTTTTCTTGAACAAAAATGTTTATTATTACTTGTAGCCCAATGCGCTACAGGTTAAAACTTTAGATTATTATTTTTTTTTTTGTTTACTTTTCTTCCCTTCTTATATTTTTTGCTATTTATATCTTGAAAATGAGAATTGCCGTATAGCTTCATAATGATCTGATTGTAACTTTTTCTTACTTAATCGACTCTATAACTTTTAACGGAAAATAAGAGGAGCAAAACATAAAACTATGAAGTAAACCTTTCGATAGTATTATAAGGACTTTTGAAATTCATATAAAAAAACTTTTTTCCCCATTTACAATAAGAGAAGTTTGTGATGCCCTTTCTAAGCCATGGAAAAACGTTTTTTACTTTCCGTTAAATTGCCTGTTGCCATTAAACAAAATAAAAAGAATAGCTTGTTTTATTTGTGTAAGAAGATGGTTTTGCAGTGAAGCAAAGGAACTCGTTCATTAAATTGCACATATATTTAATTTGTTTATATTTCTTAGAAAAATTTATGATGGTGAAATTTGTGCATATGAACTTTATTTTATTTTGCAATTTTTGTGCGGTTTTGGCACCTTGTAGGTTTTGGCGCTAATTTTTTTCAAAATTTTTTTTGAAAATTAAGTAAGTCGCTTAATAAATACTTTTTTTCAAGTACATAAAATCTTAATATTCATTATAAATACAATTCCTTTAAATACAAAATGATAAATTAACAACGATTTCACACTTTTAAATATTTCTTTTACCCACTTGATATTTAGCACAAAGAAATGTACGAAGTAAAAGACCAGGAAAATTATATAAATTTGAGTGGTTAAAATATATTGGCGCTTTGGGCACACTTTCGACTTGTTTTTAACATTATATTTTATTGCATTATATTTTTTTGCTGTTCTTATTACTTTAGGCTTTTCTGTAAGTTTTATCTAATTGAAAGTTTTCCGCCTTATTTCAAAAGTACCGTTTTGTTAAATCCTTTTTCCACAATATATTGTTTTTTTTTTTCTAAATGCTCACAAGACGTTGTTCTTTTTAACTTTAACATCATTTTAATGCATAAAATTTAAATTATGATTAAAAATACAATATAAAATATTTTTAAATGTTTTTTTTTTTTTTAATTTGCAAAAATTGTATATATTATGCAGGCAAGTTCAAGCTAAGAATGCTAACAAAGTAGTTGATTGGAATAAGAAAAAAAAAAAAACATATAAAAATGCTACAATAACATTTGGAAAAACACCAAAAACACAAATATTTTCGCCAAAAAAAAAAAAAAAGTACAGAAAATTGTATACGAAATTTTCAATCTGCCTTCAAGGATTTTATGCAAAACATAAATTTTGACCTAATTACAAAACTGTGGTGTAGCTCTGCCATCACCATCGCTGTAAAACTACGATGGTAAAAACGCAAATAATACTCTTGAGCAAAAACCCATAAATGCAACTACCTAATGCCCAACAAACACACATATTTGGTATTAGTGGAATTGAAATGCAATTGAATTATATTAATCGAACGCTGGTGTGAGGTGTAGTAGTAAACTGATACGGAGAGAATAACTTTTCAAAAAATATAAATTGGTTTTTTAACCACCATTTCGTTCCTTAGGGAATTGTGTTTGTTTTTCATAATGGCTTTCAGCTTTGGACAACCAAAAAGTAATTTTAACAAATTTTTTTCGCAAATTGCATATAAATGATTACTTTGACCTTTATTCCACTTTTCGTCGTTAATTTTGACTCAATACCGACAATTTGTTGAGTGATTAAGCAGTTTTTTTTTAGCAATTTGCGAGATAAATCGTTCTTGTCATTTGTTTTTGTTTCAACCGTTTTTCGATTTTTAATCAAGTTGGATGACAGTTTCTGGTTTTGAAATTTGCGCGTGAGCAGGATGTGCCAAATTTACTCTATATTAATGATTTTTGTAGACTTTTTTGCATTCTTCCAAGCGTCAGGGTTTTTTTTTTTTTTTTAAAGGGTGCGAATTTTGCAAACTTTTTGGCTTTCTTTCATTTTTTTAGCATTTTTTTTTTTTTTTTTTTTTGTAAAATTGTGAATTTTTAAGAAGTTTTGCAATTTATCAATTATTTTCGGTTTTTTTTTATCGCGGCGTGCAACAACAACATTTTTTTTGAGTTCTGATCATGCATCATATGTAGTAGTTTTAAAGGAGCGCGAATAAAACTAGATTTGCACTAATTTTACAAATGCCAAATACTCGACAGGAACTGATTCACACTAATCAAGATAATTAGCAAACCAATAGTACATTTTGTTGCTTGTTAAGTTATTTTGGATTTTAAATTTCCAATGTCTTGACTTCTCTGAGAAATTTTCAAGTTTTTTTAAATCGTTGGCGGAATCACCGCACTCGATATCAATCGAAATTTCAATATAATTTAAATGGAAATTTCGATCGATATCGAATGCCGGAATTTGCATACTGCTTTTTCGGCAATTAGCTGACGTTACTTGGACTTTTATTTACACTATTATATTATGCCAAACAAAGCTATGAAAAAAATGTTAGCCACAAAAATCTTTCTTTTAAACATTTTAGAGATAAAGATAAACCTTTATTTGATTCTGTTAAGTCTTACGAAAATTTTATAAGAACTAATAATTATTGTCACAAAATATATCAAAATATTTGCTTTTGAGTGGTC
Source organism: Lypha dubia (assembly GCA_947311025.1). Taxonomy (NCBI): domain Eukaryota; kingdom Metazoa; phylum Arthropoda; class Insecta; order Diptera; family Tachinidae; genus Lypha; species Lypha dubia. Next base: position 80,893,413 of record OX371263.1, on the reverse strand, counting down.
ACACTATGCTCACGTTGGCAACATTTTTATTTGTTAACAAATAATTTTGTTTTCACAATGGCCACAGTACAAATATTTGATATATTTCCTCAAAGATTTTTTCAATCGCAAAACGTTTGTTGGGCACAAATGTATGCAAACTTACTGTTTTTTATACATAGATGTATATGTATGTATATACATAGATGTATATGTATGTGTATACATATGTATGTACATGCATTTAACTGAACTAGTTCAAAAATTAATTTGGATGGTAAAAACCTTTAAATTTTAAGAACTTTACATAAACAAACAAATATTACGTGCGTTCCGGCTCCCACATTCCAAATATCGGAACAACAAACTAATGAAAATAACTTCTTAGTCATGATCATACCTATAAATATTATTGGCATAGCATTTACATAATATAGGGGTCTATATTTCGACAAATTTCTTATATATTTATGAAGTCACAATAATGGGTTTTCCTCAAAAATACTTTATGGTTGTGGTAAACATATTATGATGATTTAAAATCATTTGAAACTTTACCATAAACAAAATTATGTTTACATTTAATTATCACTTTATTGGCATTACTAACAATTAAAATATTGTTGCATTTAACAGCATAATATTGTTAATATTTTCACTACAAAATATTTTATTTAAAAATTCAAAAAAATCACCGCATTATTTTAACAAATTTTGTTTGTAATCCAACAAATTGAATGATGAGTTGGAAACAATTAACAAATGGGCTAACTCTAATGGGTTGTGCATAAATCCTGCAAAGTTCAAATGCATCTTAATTTCGAAATCCAAAATCAACTCTGAGAACCTAAAAATAAAAATTCAAAACAATGAAATTGCATTCGTCACCACTGCATCTAACCTAGGAGTCACGTTTCATGAAAGGCTCACATGGTCTGCACATACCAATATTGTCGTAAGTAGAATATATAGTATGCTTAGAACTTTATGGATAGTCAAGGATTCCACCCCATTCGATATATGTATGTTACTTGCAAAAACTTATCTTGTTCCTTCACTTCTATCTGGATGTGAAATATTTGCTAATTGCGACAGTCAAGACTTTCGAAAACTCCAAGTTGTGTACAATAACATAGCACGATATGTTTTTCAGAAAAGTCGAGATGATCATATATCTGCATATTCTTTTCAGATTTTTCAGATAGAATGTGGCAATTTGCTTAAATATAAATGTTTAATTTTTCTGCATAAAATAATAATAACATCTAAAGAACCGACATATATTTATAAAAGAATTATATTTGCAAGATCAAAACATTGGAAAAAGATAATTTAAACCAAATATAAAAGTCTCATATCTCAACGGCAATTCTTAATTCACACAATAAGTCTTTGGAATACATTACTAAATTTTATACAAAAGTTAGGCAACGCTAATACATTTAAAATTGAGCTAAGAAATTATTTATGTAATTACTATTTTCCTTAAATATGTCCTATTTCAATAATTTCTTTATGTTAAAATTATCCTATCGTCTGATATCTATATTTTTAACATATATTATTATTTTATTATATTATTTTATTACACATACTACTTATGTATATGTCTAGTAAACTCAATATATCTTAAATATGTCGTTGTTAAGTTATAAACACATAGACCACAGCAGACTTCACAACAGCAGTCTTCAAATGCAGTAGGCTTCAATTGCTGCCATGTAGTTAGCTACTGAATTATTTTGAGAACGACAGCAGCTGACAAATGAACTTGAAGTTTCGATATTATTTTTCAATATTTGTTTTACTATATATTTCAGAGCTGCCACATAAATATTTCACAAGAATAAAAATGAAATTACCACCTCAAAACGTTATATTATTGAGTAAAAATATAAAAGCACATCAATATATTTATTTATATTAATTTTGTTATGTTATTTTCGGTTAAATAACACAAAATATTTTTAGCTCTCATTGCTGTAACATTTTTATTATATTGGCAGCTTTGTATCAGCTTATTGCTGCTTATGGAAATAGAAATTGGTCTAATTTGGCAGCAACAGCAAAACTAGCATAGACAACAACCTGCTTCGCTGTCGTCAAAATAATCAATTTCATATAAACTCTTGTGTTTTATTTTTGACACATTGCTGCTTGCTGCTCGCTGTGGTCTATGTGTTTATAGCTTTAATGTTTACTTATTAATATGTTTGAAATTTTTTATCACTAGCACTGTCATTTAAAAATTATTATGTTTCTGCAGTTTTGAAGCGCTTCCGAGGCTGCACAAAAAGAAGGCACAGAGATCGCTCAACTTATTTTTAAGCACGTTGAAGTTGGTCGGCTGTTTACATTTAGTTGACTCGAATTGTAAACACCGAATTGTAGAAAAAATTTTATTAAGATGCTCTCCGCCTCTTTCTCTCACTCTCTTATTTATTTATTTAAACATGTGTATTTGCCTACAGATAAATTATATATAAGAGTAGATGACGCAGTAAAACGAAGGCATAATTCAGATAATTTAAACATGATTTTAGCCCATTTCGGATGTTTAGAAAAAAGCGCTCTTTTATGTAAAAAACAAGCTCTTCAAAGTGGGACATCGCGAACAAAAATCATGCATGTTCGAAGCGCTTTTCGGAGCAGTAAGCAGAACAACAACAATCATCTCTCCCTTGCAAACCTGCTTCGGCCGAAGCAGTAGTTTTTGCTGGGATGTAACATCTCGTTGTGCTATGTCATCTAATAAATACATAAATAAACTATGATTATAATAGAGACAGGCGTGGTTGATTTTTTGATCTCACAATTGTTTAAATACTTATCAGAATGTGACATTTCTAACAGTATGCATCAAAATTCCATATATTTTCTAGAAGTGATGCTTTGAACACGTATCCACTGAAAAATTGCGGCACTTTCCACCCCCCGTTGGGCACCCCATGGGAAACAATTGCACTTGCTGACTTAACCCGTTTATGGTACTGTCCAAGACCGTTCCAACAGTGAGGGTCAGTTTTTCAAATATTTTCGATAAGTGATTTTAACGAGAAACTTTTGCGTTTGAATAATTATTTTCATTTTGCCTTAATTAATTTTTACGGGGTTTTCTATGATGGCTTATGTTTTATCCTTTACTCTAATCTATACTTCTATTTACCTGCACATTATATGTATTTGTGTTAGAAAACAATCTCAACAACATCTAAGTTTCATGTTAACAGAGTGAAAGAAAACATCTTATATTTAAAATATTTTTATGTCAGGGAATATATATTTATTTTACTATAAAATAGTGTGTATATTTAACAAACATTTTAAAATGCATTACTCATTTAAAATGATGTTCCGAAGAACACGGATGATTTGTATAAAATACTTATTGTATTGTATTGTTGTGCAAATCCTTAAGCAAACTAGAAATATGTGAACACATGTAAGAAAATAATTGAGGAATAACACAATAAAATACTAAAAGATTTACATAAAATTTATATTAGAGCAAATTATTTTTAGATGGATTTTTACTAATTTTACAATTTGGTCTGAAATCGAAATATTCAATTCTATACAGCAGACTCGAAAAGTCTTCAATTTTGTCTTTTTATTTGCTTTAGCTTTTTTATGAAAATTCATTAACTTTAATTGTTTTTTAAGCTTAGTCAAGAGCTTATCATTTATGTAGTAAACCAAATTGTTATATCACTCTCAAAAAAATGCAGTTTAGGACACCATTAACACCACCGAATTATCAAGGCATTAAGTGCAATGCCTTCCACCTTTTTACATGGAAATGTACCATTTTTTTTTCCTAGAAAAGAAAACACCATTAAATATGCCATACATTATTTTTGAGTGTAAAAAAAAAAAAACAAAAATGAACTTGAATTTCTTTAAATGTTTGTCGTATGACGCCAATGCGGTTTTTTACAGAAATTCTTTAATGTTTTTTTTATATTCGAAAGCACAAATTTCGTCTTTCACAGGAAATTTTTCATAATTATAAGAAAATTTTTACAAAAAACCAACATGCTGAAAAACAACAGCTGAAAACTATCTTAGCAATTTTTTTTCTACGTTGCACTGCACCAAAAATTGAATTTTCAAAACTTCTTTCGCCTTTGCTCTATAAGAAATGCATAAGTCAATTTAGTTTCTTAATTACCGTTTTTTGTTTGTTCTGTTAAGCAAATGTGTCAAATGTAAGCTTTTTCGTTTTTCTTAAAAGGAACAAAAATAACGAGATAGGCCTTTTTATATTATGTAACGACACGTTTTTCCGCTCTGATGCCGGGATAACTCAGCGGTGTCCAGTGTCGTACATAAAAAAGAGTGGGTTGATTAAATATGGTCGATGTCACAGTCTGGTAAAAGCCATCCGTAATTGTGATGCGGTATTCCGCCTATGTGGTGAATGTCATCAATATGTAAAAATATTAAAGATTTTTCAACAAACTAAATATTAACAGTTTCTACTTACTAAGAGGAAACGAAAATAAATCTGTTTTCAGTAACATCAAAACCATACCGCATCTGGTAGGGACATATTGGGTTTGTTCCTAAAAATACTGCCACTTTTCTTATTAATAATGAGCTTGCGTACATATGTATGTATATTTATTAAAATATCAGTAAGAATTTTATGGATTTAATCAAATGATCAAACAAAACGTTGATATTATTATCATTGTTGTTGCATCAGATAAATTTATTTCTTTATTATCCGCTATTATAGATTTCTTCAATCTTGTGCTCCTTAACTAATCGCAAATTCTTTACACAAAAATCAACAGGTGTAACCACACACAATGGCTTTTGCCCTCTGAAGTATGGACTTTGAAGCCGAACATACGAAACTCTACGAGTTTCTAACCAATTCGTCATTTCATCCCAACATGGACATTGCCAAGGATTTCCCTCCAATGAAATTTTTTCCAAATTTGCAAAAGTAGCATTTGAATTTGAGAGAAACGATAAACGATTCTTATCCAATAGTAATTCTTTAACATCGGTTAATGATTCCAAAACGTCAGAAGTTATAGTTTCTAGAAGATTATTGCCCAAATGCAATTTTTCTAAACGCCTCATAGGGGCAAACATGCGAACATCCAAGCTGGTCAATTGATTAAATCCCAGTGAAAGGTACTCCAAGAATGGTAGCGATGTAAAGGCCAATGGATGTAAATATTTCAAGTTATTCGATTTGAGTATTAGCTTGCGTAAGCGCGGTAATGTGTTTAAACCAAATATATCGGCATTTAATTGCTCTAAATTATTATACGAGAGATCCAATGTATCCAAGGAGTTTAAGTTCGAAAAAGTATTGATTTGAATTTCTTCCAAGTCATTTTCATTGATAAACAATTTGCGCAAGTTTGTTAAACTATTGAAATAACTGGAATTAAGTGACTTTAAACTATTGCGACTTATATCTAAATATTGTAATCGAACTAAATGTTGAAATTGTAAATGTGCGAGTTCGTCTAAATTATTGGAATTAAGATCCAATTGTATCAGTTGACTGAGACCAGCAAAAACATGCGGTGTTAATTTTTCCAAACTATTTGCCGAAAGGTTTAGATTTTTAAGCTCCTTCATACTATGAAAAGTACGATCTTCAATTTGATTCAGAGGAGATGCAGTTATAATTAAGTTTTCCATTGCTTGTAAATTTTCAAAAGAATTTAAAGTCAGCTGGAAATAAAAATGGACGAAAACAGGAGGTATTAGTATATTTTTTGATAAATGTAAAATTCAAGTATGTATTTCTTTCTAAATTATTTATTTTCTTATTCAAATGCAACAATGAAAATTAAATTGCTGCTGATTTTTTACTTCTAGAAAAAACATGGTGGATGGAATCATAATCGCAAATTATCATTAATCACCATACTAATGATTGGGTCTACTAGAAATTGTGTCTGCCATCTAAGAAACATAATATAGCCCTCATAAATCTATTCCTAATAATTTCATTGCATGAACATAGTATGCTCAGCTGGTGCAGAGGAATTTTACCACATTATAGTATCTATAACAATATTTTATTCCGGTAGATCCGCACAAAAACATAAATATGAAAGTAAGGTCAAGTTCCTATCCAAAAAATTTCGGCCGTCAAATGTACTGAGATCAAAATAAGGACCAAGTTCTTGATAGGTACAATTCCATCTCATTTCTAGGCAACCTCTGTAAGCTTGGCAATATTTTTCCAAATATTATACCAAGCTCACAGGTTTAAAATTTTAAAATCATTTTAGTTAATTGCTCGCCAGTACCTGCCTGTGTATTAAATTTTAGCTTTCGAGATATACTGGAAAAGCCCCATACAAAGAAGGGGCACCCTACTCCCACTATGTGAAAAGTGTCCGTTCAAAAATCATTTTTGTTAATTTTAAATCAGTACCTACCTGTGTACTACGTTCCAGCTTTCTAGCTATACTGGAAGTGCCCCAAACAAAGAGGGGACACCCAGGTCCCCCCTGCGAAGAAAGTGGTCTTTTTCAGATTTTTCTGGTTAATTTCACACCAAGCCCTACCTGTGTACCAAGTTTCAGCTCTCTAGCTTTACTGGAAGTGCCCAATAATATTGATGAGTAAGTGAGTCAGTGAGTGAATATATACTAAAATATGGACTTTTCACACCTTAATATCTCGGGCAGCTTTTACGGTAGAACCTTCAAATTTCACCTGTAAGGTCACCTCTGTGGGGATACCTTATGTTTTAAGTTTCATTTTATAATGATCAAGAGGAGAAAAGTTATGAGGGGGTAAAAACAGCTCGAATGGTTTCGTGTAAATAAACACACTGTGTGGCCGAACTTGGCCTAGATAAACAAATAAAAAGAAACGAAATGAGTATCTTATTTGGGTGTCGAAAATTAAATTAAATAAAAATATAATTGTATTCCAGATAAATATTTTTATTTGATTTGTTTTAATCATTATTTTTCTATCAGATGAACAAGCACATGATGATGATGTCGATTGATGTTGAAGAATGCAACTATATTTTCTTCAATGAATAATTATTTTGGTTGTGGCAATTATGACTTTGCATCAAGATAAACCAAAATTTTCTTTTTGCGAAATTTGTTCACAGAAAAGAGGAAATTATTAAGTTTCCACTTCAAAATTTTAATGGTCAGATTTAGGTTTGAAATCGGGGTTATTTAAAAATATAAAAATAAATTTTAAAAACTCAAAACTCGAAACTGAAATTCCAATACTAGTAACATCCTTTTTCGTATACCATCTCTAAGTAAAGTTAATCAATAATCCTATACAAAAGCTTAGCTCGTTTTATGGACATTTTTAGAGCTGTTGCCCGAATTTTTGTTTGAATTTCCGAAATTAAGTTAGAATTTCAGAAGAACTGGTGCATTCAAAAATATTTGAAACTAAACGATCTTAAGCTTTAATATACGAGTATATTTACCTTTTCGATAAGATTTGCACTCATTGTTAAAGTCTTCAAACTGGTATATCCTTGTAGTCTTATATTTTTTAATTCATTGAAATCCAAATGAAGAATTTTTAATTTTGGCAGCTGCATGCCTTCCATATTTACCGTTTGCAATTGATTGTGAGAAAAATTGGCAACTTCTAGTGATTGGAACTCATCTTTTTTGCCAAAATTTAAATTTTCCAACAAATTCCAACTGGCATCCAAGTTTTCCAATTTATTCAATTCAGTTGAGATTTTGTTTTTTAGAGATTCAATTTTGCAATTCGACACATTAAAAGTTTTAAGATTTGACAAATAGACAAGACCATTTTTAGGTAAAATTAATTCATCAACATGTGAAAGATCGAGTTGTTCCAAGTTTAGCAATTGCTCAGGAATATCTGAAATTGTTTTTTTTTTTTTTTTTTTCTTTGTAAAGATTAATAAAGAAAGGTAGTTTACATGAGTTATTATTCGTCTTACCATTCCATTCGAATTGTTTGATTTCGTCATTAACAATATTAAGTTGCCTCCAATCATTGTTTGCTACGCTGCGTAAATCTTTAATATTCTGCACATTTTTGCATATAATTTCTTCTTTCTTTAGGGAATTGGGAAAACAATTTGGTGCGGAGCTGACGAAAACTTTTGTTATACTTAACAAAACCGCAACTAATATTAACACAGTTTTTTTATGAAGTGCATGTAGCATTTTGCGTATTTTGTGCTAAATAACTTTTATGAACTCACAAGTTCTGCTTCTGAGATGAGACTGACTTTGGAATATAAAGTGCTTGATATAAATTTTTATATGAATTCTCTTAATAAAAATTAAGAGCGTTAAATAAGGTCAACGAATATTGTGTATTTTTAATTGAGTGCTTGCTTGGTTTTATGAATAATGCTGGGAACATAATTGGGACGAACGACGAATTTTTCGTTGCGAATATTCGTCGTCAAAATAGAACACATGCATTCATATGAAAGTGAACACAACACCGACGTCGACGAAATTCGTCGTGCGTGACGAATTCTCTGATAGATTTATTTCTATTTCATACGCCGACGAACGACGAACAAATCAGTACAGAGTTACCTTGTTTTTATATTTTCAAATATTTTAGTGAATAATGTCAATTTTTACTTTAATAAGTGTTTGTTTTTATGATAAAGAGCTTTTTAGTTAAAAATACATAGTTATTAATGATTAATTTTGTTTTTAATGTTTTTTTTTAATGTTTAATTTTATAAAGGAATTATTTTCTTTATGCGGTAACACTATCGCTGTTATGTTTGTATGTATGTATATAAAAACAAATTTGTAATAAGAAATACACACAATTTTTTTGAATATTATGACAGCAGTTATTTGTTCGTCCCAATTGTGCGTCACACGACGAATTTACGCATGGAACTTTTATTAACGAATTCGTCGTGCTGGACGAAATTCGTCGTTCGTCCCAATTGTGTTCCCAGCGTAACACGGCTAATTTTCTCTCTTTGTTAGAGTACAGAGTTTCAAGATTCATTCTATTTGGGATTTCAAATTTTCTTCAGACTTTGCTTTATCACTTGGTTCATTTAAAACTTAATGCCTTAAATACAGTTGCCACCTCAGGCTACACAAAAACGTCTTCAAATACCGCTAGCTGCAGTTGCCGCCTTGTACCCAATTACTTTGTATGCGACAGCGATATAATATCATTGTATTTCAGTGATGTCACTTCAAATTTTTTTTAGCGCTTTTAATTATTGTGTAAAAGGCTATAAGAATACAACAAACAACTTTTTTTTGATGACCAAGTAAATTTTTCGTTGGGAGTGTCCTTAAAATTATTCAAAACCAATAACAATGGTCGGCAAAAAAATATGAAAAAAGGTGCTAATAAGAACTTTGTCATGTGATTTTAATTGATTTTATTGTACCTATGACTTGCTCTGACCAGGGATCGAACCCATGTCCTAAATTAATAATTTGATTAGTATTCAACGTACTAACCCCTTTCATTAAAACTTTTCTTATACATAAAATTTTAGGCATTTTGTTAAGTTGTTTCCTTCTATTTAAAATTCAAAAGACAAAAGAGAGTTTGGAATTTTACAGAATACGAGTTAGTGACCCGATTGGTTAAAACTTTTATCCTTATATTATATTACAAAGTTTTTTGTAGTATACTTATCGTAAACACGGGTAGCATAGTTTTTTTCTCAGTGTAAGCTGCCTGCATTGATAACATTTTGCTCTCTTAGATTTTCATGGCTTTAGAATTTTAAGTAATAAGAAATTGTTGTTTTTAGATTTAAAGAAGAGTATATTTGAAATCAGAAATATTATTACTGATAAAAGCAACAGGTCAACTGCGTACAAAAGTAAGTTGTTTCGAAAATGTTTGGGTTTGTGTTTAATACCGCAATCGTCAAATTGAATAAAAAAGCTTTTGAATTTTTATAAAAATAAATTCACTCTTTTATTATGTTTAACGAATATATATGAGCATATAAAAGTGTACTTCATTACGATAATATATAAAGCGCCTAACTCGTTATATTTTTCGAATCGCGTATTTATCATATTTCACTAGATAATCCTCAATGTTATCGATATAAGCAAGAAAATAAAATTAATTAGCACCTTTCTAAAGGTGCAACTTTCTGACTGTGTGTTTTCTTAATCGCTTTCTATCTTTAAATTTAAATAAAACAAAGTGTGTGTGAAGTATCATTGCAATTTTTTTAGCGTTTAAAAGGCCTATTGATGCCATTAAGTGTGTAATATAAAATCCAGTGAGATGCAGCAAGTGTTTAATTTTCGGGTATACATAATTATGCAGATTGATTTTTATGATCTAATCTTTTTTTTTTTTCAAAAGCAAAAATACTTGTTTACGCAACCCTTCTTTTCAAACATTCAGTTTTATTCACTTGTTGTTTTATGCTAACATGAATGTTCTGACTGTGTCGTTTCGCATCAAATGATCGAAATGATTTAAACTTGTTAATGAATTTTCTGCTTGTGCATAAAAAGCGAACGAGTATAAAATTGAATAATACTTATTTGTGTTGTTCTTAAAATACAACGTAAGGGAACAATCATGCTTGTTACAGCTCACTGATACACACCAAATACTGACTGCATTGGTCGATCTTGGACGATTAAGTGGATTGGTATTCAACAAGATTGTTTGTTCACTTTTTCATTCATCCAAAAATGGGTCTCATCAGTGAGGATGATTTTTCGATAAATATTAGGGTTATTTGCCAACAGCCATTTTGATAAAACAAATTTATTATTTGCCAAGTGCTGTTGAATGGTTTATCCGTCAATGTTGATTTGGCAAAAAAAAACTGCATAAATAAGGACTAATTTGAATGATATAGATTCAACAAAATGGCTGATTTTAACTGTCAAAATTCAGAAGTATCACTTGGAAGACCGTTTAGATTAGTCGTAATGGTATTGAATTGGCAACACTGTAATGTTTAATACGAGTATATGGTGAAAAATAAAAAGTCACCAGCTAACATCAATTTGAAACAGAGAAGTCTCGTATTCTATTTGCATTCGGAATATATAATCACGTCCAACAGAACTTCCTAGCAAGTAGTGAATGCATTTACACATGAATACTGACGAGTTTTAGTGGCTTCTACCAAAAACAACGTTTGTTTTGTGCAGCCGTTTGGTTGAAATCTAAAGTGATGTTCAGATATTAAACTTTTCTTTTGTTGCAATATCTAATATTTCTCTGATTATTATATTTACGAACTTTAGCCGGTATAAATATTAATAATTTACTATTTTATAAAATTTTACATGTTTTATTAAAAATACCTTGTTATGAACTTTTGTCTGAATATATAAATGTTTTTTGGATTAAAAACCATATAGAATGGAATCAGTCTCTTTTGATTATTTTTCCAATTACAAAAATTATTTTTATGTGAGAGTATTAAATTTAAATTTCTTTCTGCCTGACCAGATAGTAGATGATGTACAGTCCCTTTTTTGAAAATGTTTCTTCAACTTATCTGCTAATAAATAAAACAAAATTTATTTTTTTAGGTAGTATGTTTGTTTTTGTTTTATATATATATTTTGTATATTTTTCAAAAAGTTATATTTTGAAAATAATCCAAAAATTAGATGATAGAGAGTACATTAGCTTAGTTTTAAACGCAATTGAAGTTATAATTTGAATGAATTGGTTTAATTTAAATCTTGAGAAAATAAAACTTTTAAATAAATTTTTACAATTAATATTTATAAATTATACAAAAAAAGCTCTACAGTGTTAATGATACATTTAAGGTTTAACAAAAATTGTTTAAATTAGATAAAACTTAGAAATTAATAAACATATTCTAATAGTTGTCGTGAGTTATAAACAATTTAGATCTGGCTAATAGTTGTTTGTTATGACTTAAAGTTTAAAGGAAAATGAGAATATATGACCAATTATGTTTTAATTTTTTTTTTTTTTTTTTGTTTTAGCCAAATATTTGTTTATTTAATTTATTCACTATTTTACTAATATGATATCGTATTTTGGAATTTTTATTGTGTGTTTTAATTTCTTTGCTTATTTTTATTAATTAAATGGAGAGATAATGTTTAAAAAAATATTACATACGTTGTAAGTATATATTGTTTTAATTATAATAATAGTGTATGATTTAATAATACTCTTTTTTTATATATTATGTAGTTAATATCTTTTGTTTCTTGTTATGATTCTCTTTGTAGTTTTTTGTGTGAATGTATTAGTATTATTTATTGCAAATAATTAGTTTTATAAATATAATTTTTTGTTTATTTTTGGTTTGTATGAAAAGGCGACAATTGTGGGCAAGTTGCTGGAAATTTCTTTAAGGTTTTGATAAATTGCATTTTATATCAAATATCAGTTTACAATTTAAAATTAATTGCAATTTAATAGAATGTTAGAAGTATAAATATATCAAGTGTGCGTTAGGTAAAAAAAAAATTAAATCAAATAGAGAATAACAACCGAGTTTAAATTTAAATTCTCACAATCTTCATTTAACAAATTAATTTTAGAATTTATTATGATTTCATTGAAGACAGACATATATGTATGTATATATAGAAGTATGGAGAGTAAGAGTTGAAAGTGGAGAGTTTCATATTAAATTTATAAATTTCAGCCATCTGTGGAATCTATATCGGGTTCAAAATTCAGCTATTATCGCTAAGGGTTTCAAATATCTAGGAAAAATCAAATATTGATTGATCGACAAAATAAATTGCTTTGCATTTAATTAGAATTTAAAACTTTTCATACTCAAAAGAGAATATAAGAAGATCTTATATAGAGACATGAAAGTAATGTACGTCATATCTTATAGAATAACACTTTTAATTATTTAATTAAGCGGCTGTTTAAAAATTTATTCCCACTTTACTTAAAGCTGATCATTTGTTTCTCAATTCTTTTGATTAGTGTGAAATATAACATTTTATAAATCAATTAAGCCGTTATTCTATATAATGGAATATGGTGGCAAAATTTTGTTAGACGTCATTTAATATTAATATAAATTTTCCCGGAGATACTTTTGAATATGGAGAATTAACTCAAAATTATATTATCTCGACATAAGTACTTTTTCCTCTTTGCCACACAATTTTTATAAAATAGTGGATTAATTTAAACCGTAAAACAATGAAAACGTTATCGTTTTCTAAAATGAAAAAATTAAAGATAATCTCTTTTTTTTTTGCTTAAGTTAATATAAAACTCTCCCACACACACACAATTAAACAATTTACAGTTATTAACAGGAATTTCACATTTGTGGAGAATTTAATCCTACGATTAGTTTAGAAAAACAAAAAAATACATAACTACGATTATTTTAGTTTAAGTACAGAATTACATTTTAATTGTTGTTAAACTATAGTAACTGTTGGTTGTAAATTATTGTGTTGATGTGTTGCTGTTTTATAGAATTGATGCGGTTGTTGTTGTTGCTGCTGCAGCTTCTGATGATGTTCATTCATTTGATTATGATTATAATGATGCTGATTATTATTACTTATATTATTATGATTATTATTGTGTTGACGTTGATACTGATGCGTGAAAGTTTTACTTTTAATTTCATTGGCCATTATTATGTCCTGCAAACGTTGATGATTATTATGATGATAATTATGATGTTTTCCATTTAATATTATATTATTATGTGCATTTTCTTGCTGTGCCATTTGTTGACCTTTTTGATGTTTTTGTTGTCTATTGAAATTTGTATTTAGAAAATTTTTACTAATTTCATCATCTTTATTTGTATTCAATGAGTTTCCTTCACTTTGCCAATGTTTTAAGGGATCACCTATTAATGTGATTTTAACGGGTTTATATGAAGGTGTCTGCTTTTCCCAGGCAATTGAAGCTCTTCTTGGCGTATACCTTGGTGTCGACAATTGTTGATTGTAGTTTGTTAATGTCGTAGAAATAATAGTATGACGTCTGGTTTGATTATTCGCCAAACATGCAGGATTTTGTTGATGATGTTTTATAATGGTTGTGGAATCACTGCAAATTGCTGGAAAATATGTTGTATAGCTGGTGTATTCTGGTTTACTTCTAAATGGCATTTAATCGAAAGAAAGAATAAAATATTTTATTAACTTTTTTTATTTAACACACACTTACATATATTTTACATAAACCACATATTATGGAAAATTCATGAAAATAGCAAGAGATTATGAAGCGAAATGGAATTATATGCATTTTTTGTGGTTTTTACACTCATTTACACACGTTTGGATAATAAAGTTATACATATTTTTAGATTATTGTTTTTTTTTTGTAGAAATAGTGAAAAAATTTACCTCAATTTTCTATTTAAATTTGCAGCATGCAATTAAAATGTTTGTTTAAGTTAAAAAAAAAAAACTCTTATTTATAGAATTACAACATTAATAAATACACTATATGTATTAGTCTTAATGGATTATGCTCAATTTAATAGCAATTGATTTGATTAAACTTTTATTTGATATATATATATATAACATGTGCTGGATCAAATTATTTTTATAGTTATTTAAAACAACTCTTTATGTTAAAGCTAATAAAACGCTATAAGATTCTAGAAGTACTAGTGAGAAGAAAACTAAATAATTTATACAAAAAATTTTCGAATTATAGACTTAATCAAAAGATAAAGCTAGCTTCAATCAATTTCATTATTGAATCAATTACTCATGTGATGAAAAATAAAAATTTTCTTAAATCAAAAGTGGATAACAACAATATTTTTAAACAAATTAATGAATCCAAAAATTATTCGCTTTAAAGAAAATTGATTTTTGCTTTTCCGGTTTTGAAATAAATTAACTGCCTGGTCCACGATGTCGACCGCTATCGCTCGCTTGCTTTTGTGACGACAAACAGCTGATTTGCGCCCCACTAAGAGTTTTCAGCACGACAAGTCGATCGACAATCAAAGCGAGCGACAACGTAAGCATTCTTGTACAAATTTGCGCCCCGCTAAGAAATATTGTACGACAACAACTGTCAAAATCAGGCACTTGCTTTTTGGTTGTCGACTGAGAAATTAATTTAACAAAATATATAAAAAATTGGTTATTTTATAAATAATTTTAGAAATTTCATGATGAAAAATTGATATGTACTCGTAGGTATTCATGTATAGCAATATGTATTTTGATAAAAATATTCTTTTACAGCTAATAATTATTTATTACCAACAACATTTTTCAACCTTAAAAAGGCAAATCTGAAGCAGATGCAGGTTCTAGTTGAATTTGTAACATATACACAATATCAAAAAATTATTTTGCTATAAGTTATTTTTCACAAAATTGATTTATTGAAAACATATGTTTTGTGTTTACATTTGAAGCAAGGCATATTCCAGAGGTGAGCTGACTAGCACAGCTGACTCAGATAGCTTTAGATCAAATTTGCATACTAGCTGATACAGTTTTACACAAATACACAAATAATTGTTACAGTTTGTATTTTTAAGAAATTGTTAAATTTATTTGATTGTTTCAATAAAAAAAGCGAGTATTCTATACCAACAATATACTAGTTGTTTTTTGTTTGTTGTAATTCTTATCGAAGTGTGCATACGTGGTAGTTGTGCCACGTTCAAATGGCCATATTTATGGCTCAACTAACATGGAATATTTGATGTGGCAATATAGTCATTTGACAATGATTACGTTAAACACGTAAAGCCAGACGACCGACAAGTCGATATTTAGTGGGGCGCTTAAGCGATCGATAGTGAGTGACTTGCTGTCGCTCGCTTAAGTTGTCGATCGACATCGTGGACCAGGCAGTAAAAAAAAGAAAAATTTTTTAATTTTAATGAATCCAAAAATTATTCGCTTTAAAGAAATTTTTTTTTTAATTTATTTCAAAACCGGAAAAGCATAAATCAATTTTCTTTAAAGCGAATAATTTTTGGATTCAATAATATGTTTAAAAATATTGTTGTTATCCAGTTTTGTTGTTTTTTAACTTTAATCCTGAAGAAGCTACACAAAGGAGTAGCGAAATATCGATAAATAAAATTTTATAACGTTTTTTATAAAAAAAATTGACCTCAAGCCCATCAATCAAATATAAATAACTGATTATTTTTTTTAATTATAATTAAGGATAAACGATTTGACATAAATTATTTAAATTATTTTTATACACAAATGTTGATTTTATTTAAAGTATTGAAAGCTTAAAGATAAATTGTAAAGATCATTAAGAACTTAAAGCACACAAAGTCCTATTTGATCACTAGCAATAGTCTCACGAATTTCTTTTCAACTCTATACATTTTTAACGTTAGTCATCATCAAACTCAAACTAAATAAAATTTCTACTCTTGTTAAAGCCATCACTTTAATTTATTAAAGAACATTGTGTTTCTTTTATGGTCGCATACAAATCAATTGCCATTTAACTTTTACTTATTTATTAAACTTAAAACTATTTATATATATATTTCTTTTGAATGATTTCCAATCATAATGATGAATTCTTTTCTACACAATTGTAACTTAAATGCAGAACACAAATAATGTTAATTGCGCACAATAATATTATGGCCAAGAAAAAATCACAATATAATACCTTTTGTTCTCCATATTCTTGCAGTCTGTTTTATTGCATAAATTAAATAAATATGTTGAGAATTATAAAACCAAACCATACCATTTTTTTACAAGTGTTTGCATGAAAATATAAATTAGATTTTAGTGTATTAAATTACAGGCTTATTATTGATACAACTTTGCATGTGTGTATTTCTTAAAGAGAAACATGAAATTAACAAAACCGAAATTAATTTTATCTAATTTTTTTTTCTTGTACAAGAAAATTTATTAATTATTTTCGAAAGTTTCTATTTTATCTAAATTTAAATTTAAAATAAAATTTAATTTCTTTTAGACATGCAATCATTGCAAGAATTGGTTTTCCAAATGAAAATAATGCAATTCGTATGCAAATTAAACATGCATTTTGGATTTACATACAAAAATGTATGTATGTGTGTAAATTGTTAAGAAAAATTAACTAATTATAAAGATTTTAAGTGCAGAACGCAACGTTATAAAGAAATACTTTAGTAAATTTAAAAAGAAACAACATACTAAATATAGTGGCAATATTTAGGTGTTCAGGTGATAAAACTACAACTATTTTATAAATAGTTAAAGTAACAAAAAGTAGCAGGCCGATGCACTCTCAGAAGCTTCATTCCACACTTCTTTTGGAATGGCTTTTAATTTAAACATTATTTAATTTGCACATTCCTATTAAAATTTATTTATATTACAATTCACAACAGACGACTCAATATCAGTTTAATTGACGTAGAAAAATATTGAATACAAAATATTTTTCAAATTTTAAAAATGAATATTATTTACGTTTAAGTTCAGTTTTTATTGAACTAATGAAAATTCAAATTACTACGAATTTTTTAAGGGATATTAGAGTAAACAAATCGACTAGCAGAAGTTACTGTTTTCAAGGCCGCTATAGCTCTCATCAGCGTTCGTTTGTCCCTTTTTACCACTCTTGAAGGAAAGAATAACTATTTAACCAATTTTCCATAGAAATAATATTTAGGAATACTTTTTTTATTAAATTTTTACACGTTGAAATAATTATTCGGTAGTCTGAAATTCTCCCACTTTTGACTGGTCGCTACTAATATTCCCACCAACACTAATATATCGTTATTTTCAAAGTACTCTACTTTGGTAATATAACTTATTGTTGTGTAATTTTTATAGTCGCAAGTTTTGTACGTTCAATTGCCTGTGATCCTGTTACAAAGCAAAGGCTAGTGCCGAAACTGAATTAATATTTTATTATTAATATTTTTGTTTCGAATATACGAAAACTGAACTTAAGCGTAATATTTATATCGGCTAAAGTTCGCAAATATAATAATCAGAGAAATATTATATATTGTTAACCTATTTCCAGCAACAAAGGAAAAATTGAATATCTAAACATTCCTTTTAGATTTCAACTACAAGGCTGAATAGAACAAACGCTGTTTTTGGTAGAAACCACTAAACCTCGTCAGTATTCATGTGCAAATGCTTTCACTACTTGTTAGGTAGCTCCGTCGCGTAGGATTTGCCAACATGTATGTATATCAATTGTAATTTACATTTTCAAATAAATATTGAATAGTTCGAATAATAATTTCGAGTATTCGTTTACAATACTAAATTTCACAATTTTAAAATTTTTTTCAATATATATTAAAAATTTTACAAAGAAATGTCTACAAATACATTGGGAAAAAAACAAATTAGATAGAATTTTCCATTGAGTTAATTATAATCGAACTAAACAAAAGCTTTTCTACTAATAAAGAATTATATATTCCAGGAAATTCGCCACTCTCTCTAATCATTCGGAATAGTGCTTGCAAAGCGGTTAAACATTCCAATTAAAAATTATAAAAATAAATACATTATGTTATTAATGTTAAGTATGAAAAGAAAAAGTGAACAAATAAAATTAAAATTGCCTGAATAAAATAAATTAATAAATAAATAGTGCACATTAAGCAAATTTTCTTTAAATAATAATAAACCAATTGTTATTGAAAATAAAACTTTAACTGATTTTAAAATGATGTTTAGAAATTCTTACCTTGACAAACTTTCAGTACCCACTGTTAATGGTCTTGTCTGTAAAGAAGATATAACAATTTGTTACATTTAACATTTGATTTTTGTTATTTTGTATAGAAAAACACACAAACACACATACATACCCTTTCAGTTTGTGTTGCAGTATCTACACATTCCTTTGTGGCAATTTCATTAGCTGCATGTGGTGCTTTAAGTTTTTCAGCCTCTAATTTTTCAATGAGATTTTTTTGCAAACGTATTGTACGATCACGATCATCAACCTGACCCTGTTACATGTGGTTATTGTATATAGCCATAATAATAAAATGCGTTAACAGCAAACAAAAGTAAAAAAGGAAAATAAAGAGAAAAACAAGTTAATTTTCTAATTAAAACTGATCGTGTTGTGTATGGTAAAATTAAAAGTTTTTCGATTTAAATTAATAGAATTATTAAAATACAACATTCAATTGTGTTGAACTAAGAAGGCGAAAAAAATATATGTTTAATTTCATGTTTTGTACACATTTTATTCTTTTTTTTTTTTTCTTTTGGTTAGTTTTACATTCAAATGAACTAATAAAATATTATTTAAATAAATAAACTTAAATGAATTGTAGTATAAATGATTAGAAAATTTTTAAAAACTTAACACTGCTATAAACTTTTACATAATGAAGGACCAGTTGCATAGAATTTTCTAAAATTATAGTATATGAAAGTGGTAGTGTACATATGAGACATCAATAACAAGTGGTAAATTTTTGGGCATACTTGATTATGTACTTTGATTTTTATGATCTAATCGTTTTTGTTCAAAAGCAAAAAACACTTGTTTACGCAACCGTTCGCTAAAAACATTCAGTGTTATTCACTTGTTGTTTTGTGCTAACTTGAATGTTCTGACTGTGTCGTTAATAGTATGAAACTCATTTTGAATCGAAGTCAACGTGTTGTTAGCAGAACAAGTGTTTTATTCAGTTGTTAAAGTATTTTTCTACTCGTATTTCAATAAAAAATTATGACTTATAGTTTTTTCACAGTTTGAAAGATGCACACACACACATGTTTATACTTTTGACTTCCGAAATCAAAATTTACACCAACAAAATACATAGACTTATTGTTTTTTATATTTCTGCGTATGCCTTATATTCATTGTATCATGCAATCAGATCACGCACATTCCCATCAAATGGTGTTGATGAATTTTCTGTTTGTGCATAAAAAGCGAACGAGTATAAAATTTAATAATACTTGTTTGTGTTGTTCTTAAAATTCAACGTTAGTGAATAATTAGGCTCGATCATACTTGTTGCAGCTCACTGGTACATATACGAGTGCATTAAATACATTACATACAAATTCCAAATCTATTGATTTTAGAAAATAAATAAACTTAAGAAATTTGAAAATTTAATTAAAAATTGCCAAAAAAAATAGATTAAGTTTCAACGAAGAATGGCTAAGTCAAAATCTTCTCTAGCAAGTAAAGACATTTATTTTATTAAAAATATATTGTCAGAATATGACTAAATGTGTTAAAATTGTCACATACGAACGTAGTCTCTACTGAAGACACAATCGAACTGAATGAATGGAATGTTAAGGTTGTGATAGAAATACATTTTGATTGAAGATAAATTTTACAACAACGATTCAATTATAAAACAATTCGTATGAT
Source organism: Lypha dubia (assembly GCA_947311025.1). NCBI lineage: Eukaryota > Metazoa > Arthropoda > Insecta > Diptera > Tachinidae > Lypha > Lypha dubia. The sequence goes on along the minus strand of OX371263.1, from coordinate 80,873,139 downwards.
GATACACGATTCTGTTGGTATTTAATTTTATATATCACTACAATGTGAATGTATGTCAATATTTTAGGGTGTATTAAATCTTTTATACACCTTTGATAAATCTTCTACTATAATTAAGGCAGTAAAGCTGTTTGTATGTATAATAATGTATGTTTTTAGCATACGATAACAGTTTCTAAAGAAGCAACTTAAATTCATACTAATGAAACTTTGGCAGCACAAAATTAATAAATAGAAAAGAAAAGAAAACAAAACAAAATATAAAAAGCATCTACTCGTATAGGAAAAGAAATCTGGAACATGCTGTGTGACATTTTTTTTTTTTTTGTTCAAATATTTGTCTTAGTACGACAAAGAAAAAATTTAAGTTAAACAATAAGATTGAAAAGAAGAAAGAAAGTAATATGAATGTATATGAAAACTAACAATTATGTATTATAAATAGATTTATAGCAGTTCACAGGATATTTCGTTAATTATTTTGAAATTTTACCTTTCAAAACAAACTAAAATTGAACTGCAACTAAAGTTTGGTTTTATTTGATTTTAAATTTATATGTATCTTTGTTATCAATAGCTGACCTTGACAGTTTCTTTTAAAATTTAAATAGTTTTTTTTTTTTTTTTGTATTTTCTTAGTTTATAAGAAAAAAAAATGGTTATTTTCTTTATTTATTTTTCTTTTGCTTTAGAAAATTAATACGGCACGGCACACAAATCGCAATCAAAAACGAAGCAACAAAAGTAAAATTTCAAATAACGTGCAAATACCTGAAGATAAACCACCTGTCTTCGTAAATCCGCCAGCTCCTGTATGGGATCATCGGTTGTTGATGATGTCAAGCTGGCCAAATCGATGTCATCTAACAACTTGCTGTCCAAACCACAGGATGCAAATAGTTGTCCATTATCATTTTCAAATGGATTGAGAGTTTCGGTCTGTAATTAAATGTCTATTATTAATGATGATCTTTAAACAGCGCTAATAAATTCTATATATATAAAAATTAAAATTAAATAAAGTTGTTTAAGAGAAAATAAATTTTAAAGTGTGTTTGATTTACTGTAAATGTTTTTGTGTTGTTCATTTTGCTTAATGTGTTGACGCATTTGTTTGTAGTGGTCATCATCATTTAAAAATTGAATTTAAACAAATTTCTATCCGATTTTATTGATAAATTAATTGCACAAATTTTTTAAATTTCTTATCAAAATTATCAATTCATTTCGAATGATGAAATAAATATTTACGCAACTATTTATTATATGTGAAGATTAAATATAAATATAATGTATTAGCATAAGAATGAAACACAATATCATTCGTAGTACCACGACTGGCTCGGCAGTACCCCATCCGATGAACACAATTTTTCAGTACATTTTCCACTGTTTCGGCTCGAATCTCTTCATTGGCAACTTCGATTTTTTGTTTCCAAAAATTCAAGAGAATATCATGTAATGTGGTTTCAACTAGATGGGACCACATGTCACACAGCCAATGAAACCATTGGTATTTTACGCACTATTTTTGAAAATCGAATAATCAGCCGAAATTGTGATGTCAATTGGCCGTCTCGGAGCTATGATTTGAGCCCTTTGGATTTTTTTATGTGAGAAGCCATTAAGGATAAATGTTACGCAATCCATCCACAGACAATTGAAGCGTTCAAATATGAATTCGAAGTTGCCATTGAAAAGATTCAATCATCATCGGATGGAGTACTGCCGGGCCAGTCGTGGTGGTCATATGAATGATATTGTGTTCCATTCTTAACGGACAAAGTTCAACCTTTCCAATAAAACCAGAATTTTGAAAAAAATAATCAGTACTTTTTTTATAGCCGGTTCAAATTTAAAATTTTAAATGGCCCACTCTATATATTTCACTGATTTATGACTCAAAATTATTTCTCTGTAGCAGCAACATTCCTTGTTGACTCAACAGGTGTCTCATCAATATCTGCTGCAGCAATTTTTCAACTTGTTTGTTTATGATTTTTTTGTACTTCAAAAACTTTGTAAACATGGCCGTCTTCTTAAAGGCAAGATGCAAAGCACGTTTACAATGTATAGAGTTCGTGAACTCATACTGGACATTTTTGGCAGTGCCTAATTTTCCCTATTATATTGCAACTCAGTTCGATGAGTAATCATGCATCAATTTTATTTTGTCTGCAAGTGTGTGTCAGTCCACAATCGCCTTCCTTAACGCTGTTTTTATGCCAAACATTTCTCTGCAATGTAGGGTTGCTGCTAAAACATGTTTTGCATTGCACACGCACCTTTGCATCTTATACTTTGCAAGTATGCGTTTTGGAAGTCGGTCTATCTCTTGCTTGATTTCTGATATTTTTCTGTGGCTGATTTAATTTTTATTAATTTTATTCATGATGAATTTAAGATCACTTTTTATGCAAAATAAAAAATGATATAAAACTTTAAAGAAGGTATTTATGATCTCTAAAAATATAAATTTCTCAATTAAACACATGACTCCCATATGTGTTTCTTTTTAGTTATTAATTTTATAAGAAATAATGAAATCATATAAAATATACCCTCGTCAAACACTTTTCATTCATAAAAGAAAGAAACAATAAATAAAACACATCAATCCAATTATTCAAATATATATAAGCGGAACAATAACGCAAATACGAGTAACAACAGTATGATTTGTGTGCATTGCACAAGAGGGCAGTTGTGTGACGTAAAAGTGCCAGATATAAAAAGATTGCAACGTAATGATAAAATCAAAATGAAATAAATTGAAATAAATTAAAATCAATAGGAAATCAATAGAGAAATAAAGAAAATCTTAAGCTGCTAAAACTTACCTCCTGCAGTATTTTGCGTAAACGTAACAATTGCTTTTTGAACTGCAAAACATCTTGGATCATGGCATTCCTAAATGATTTATCATACAACATGAGATCGTCTGAAGAACTGTGCGTATCACGTTGATGAAAACTCGACGCTGTCTGATGATGATGGTGATGATAGTGATGATTCTGTGAAAATTTACGTTGCAGTGTTGAATTGGCTGAATTGTTAGTTTGGTTGTTGCTGCTGCTGTTGTTGTTGTTGGTAGACGATGCTGTTGAAGCACGTGAAGATGTTGTATTTGTTCGACGTCGAGCCGTCAGAGGTGATTTAGCACTATCGGAATCGTCGTTATTTAAAGTACAATGCTGTTGCATGCGAGTACGATTCAATAGGCGAGTAGCACGTGCGGGCAAATGTGCACTGAAAATAAAGATGTGCAAGAAGAAGAATTGATGAAGCACAATCTAAAATCAATTTAAATATTAAAACTATACGACATACGAGTACAAATAATTGAATTTTAGATCACTAATTTGAAAGTAATACAAAATTAAACCACCTAAGATATGTTGAGCCCTCGTGAGGAGCACTTGTCGATAGTACACGTGAATCATCTACAACATGCTTTGCTGACGTTAATAGAAAAATATTACGTTTTATATGTTTTCTGGCATTTGCAACAGTTGTCGTCGGCACTGCTGTTGAGGCCATCGGTATATTTGAACTTTTACAAAATTTCATTTTAATTCGGTCGCTACTTTTTACTGTTGCATTTGCATTGGCTGATGATTTAAGGCCAGAGTTAGTGAATTTTTCATGTACAATGGAACGACCCTGATGGTATAAAGCAGCCTGTTGTTGCGAGAAAGAGCATACTGTTGCTGTTGTATTTAAATGTGGCCTTAATTTAATATTTATGGGTGACGATATTCGTAAACGTGTTGGTCCAACAAAACTAGATGTCAAGTAAACATTATCGGAAGTTTTTAAATCAGTGCGTACACGTCTTGCACCAGTGGGTGAAGTGTTTATTGCTGTTGCTGTTGTTGTTGTTCTGGTTGACATAGTATATTTTAAATAACATAAACATGAATAAATATTTATTTATATACTTTTGCTTTAAATTTAACACAATTTCAAATGTTCGTTTATTTTTCACTCTTTATGTGCAACTTTTTATTTTCATTATTTAAATTTTTAAGAAGGATTTTTTAGATACTTCTTTCCTACAGCTTTGAGATTTTTAACTAAAATCGTTTTTCGTCCTATTTTTCATTTCTAATGGTATGACACAATCAAGTCTTGCGCACTACTGATTATTGAGTTTTATTACTACTACGACATCCTACATCTAGTGCAGCAAAAAGAAAATCGTAACGACTTTTAAACACCTTATTATTACAGTAAAAATTATATGGTAGCGTATACAGAATTTATTGAATATGCATACGAGGTCTGATCAAATATAAGGTGAATATTAATTTTATTTTTATCAATTTCTTTTTTATTCTCTATCAAAGCATAATTCCGTCCTTTCATGGGTCTCTTCAATCTAAGGAACTGCAAAAATATTTTATGTAAATTCACGAAACTTCAAAATTAACCTTATTTTGTTGAACAGTCCTCGAATATATTTACATACAAATTTTTTATTAAATTATCTTCAAGTTTATTATATTAGATATTGATCCAACTTGATTTAAATTTTCTGCTGTTGACTTTAGAACTTTAGACTTTACACTTTAAAAGTTAGAAAATCACTTAAATAGATTATGCACCCGGTTTCAAAAATCATTTTATTATTATATACGAACAGGCGTAGTAAGCTTATGTAATTCTCAGACGGTTTTTGAAAAATTTTGCATAAGCTAAACTGATTTTGTAACTTCTCACAAGTCTAAGGGTGATTTAACATAAATTTCAACGTCAAGGTCACAGAGGGGCAAACAACTCTATTTGAATATATATTTTTTGAAGCATTCTTATTATATATATAACATGCTTGCATTATTTTCTGTAGAGTGCATACCGTCAAACAAAAAGAGTTGTTTAGCACGTTTTTAATTTATCATTTCTTTTAGATAATGTTGCCATTAATTTCTTTATTATTTTCTCACTAATTGGAGAAATTTTATTAATTAAATTTTTTCATAAAATATCTGATATGAATTTTCTCAACATAAAATAACAGAGACATGAATTTATTCCCAAGTTCTTCGAATATAACGTAACGTTAATCGCATTTACTCAGAGAGGTTTTTAAATTTCTTGAACAACAGAGTAAAGCATCTATTTCGTTAAAATATTCCAGAAATTTTTTTAACGAAATTATACAAAATAGCAAGAGCTCTGAAAATGCTGTTTTTCATTATTATATAATTTATAAATTCCTCTCTCAACTAAAACAACTCGATCAAAAAATTTAATTAAACGGACATAAGTCGGCATATTTTATTTGTTTAAATTTTATGGCAACCCTCTTTCTTCCAGTTAATTTTATTTTACTAAAGTCTTTATAAGCTGTAGACATGATATTTGCATTTTAATATTTCAAATAATATTTATAGATACCATTCAAGATAAATGAGATCATACCAATTAATACAGAATTTATTAATAAAATTGATTTGTAGCAAACAAGAATGATTTTGCACAATGATTTGTCCTTTTGCTGAGGCGTATTGTAAAAATATTTTCAAATGGATTTTCTAAATATAATTTTTAATGAATTTTAACTTAATAAAAGCTAATGTCAAACATAATCACAGGTGCAGTTTTAAGTGGCATTTCTGTAGAATATGTACGTAAGGTAAAAATAAAACTGTATAATTGTTCAACGGAAACGAGACGCTTAAGCAAAAGATTAAATGTCAAGAAGTTCTAATAATAAAAAAATATATACTATTTAGATTCTAGTAAGGAAGTTCACTGAAGACTGATTATCAGTTAACGTACCTACGAGATTACATTTTTGAGAGTTTCACAAATAGTTAATTGATTCCTGTTTGATGTAACAGTTCGCCAAAAATTCAAATTTGCTGCCTGACCCACGATGTCCATCGATCGATAATGCAAGAAATATAAACGAAAAACAACTGAATTGCGAACTTCTAACCATCCATTTTATATTTTTTGTCCTGTCATGAATTTTCATTCATTTCACATGACCTGTGATTATTCGATTTGGAAAAACAAAAAATTATCAATCTCTGATAGGAATAAAAAGAAAATATTTTATACTTTTTATTTATTAAACCCAGAGACATCCTGAAAAATAGCTTGGCCATGAAATATATATGTTCATATCTCACCATTACGTTAGTCTCGTTCTCATAATGAAATTTTTTTGTTTTTCTATTCAAAAGCTTTAAACTACTTGTTACAAATAATTCACTAAAAGCCGTAAAAGCGTTGTATGTGTATGTTAAGGTTTTGAAAAAGATTCAACCGCAATACCATTTACATTGAACGTAATTATCAAGTTTACTGTTAGACATCTATTGCGGAAGCACGAGTATTACAGCACAAATTATTCACACCAGCTCATAAACATGTATTTCTAATAGAGATATTTAATAACCAATATGTTAATAATGTTGTACTGTGACTACAAAACTTTCAGATGCAAAATTTTGATAATAATAATATTGAAATATTAAATATATGTTTGAATATTGTCACATAATTTTGATGCACTCATATTAAAGTAACTGCAAACTGCTTTTGCTAACAAAAAGCAAAAAAAAACCTTTAGTGGCTTAAACCACAAAACCCAGACAAGTAGAGTATTCAATTAATCGGTATTTTCATTCAATCGACGAATCGATGATCACAAATCACATATATGCTGGAAACACAATTCGGACGAACGACGAATTTTTTGGTAACAGTTCGTTGAGTAAATTCGTCGTGTGGCGCACAATCGGGACGAACAAATAACTGCTGTCATAATAATCAAAAAAATTGTGTGAGTTTCTTATTTCAAATTTGTTTTTATATACACTGGAGCCCCGATTTGCGTCGATCCTTTTTGCGTCGTTTCGATTTGCATCGCTTTTTGAAGTTTGGTTGAAACTGCTTTGCGTCGTTTCAATTCCGATTTCTATCGCAAAATACCCACTTATGATTGAACTTTTTAACTGAAGTCATAATTACAAGTGAAGATTTTATAAAGTAGCATGTAAAAATGGCAGTTCCCCATTTATTCTCTACTTACATTTTTACAGCATATCACTTTATATTTTTTTTTTATCAAAAATAGAATTTTTGCACTTAGAAAAAAGTGATCTGATTTGAGACGTTTCGTTTTTCGTCGCATTTCTCTGGTCCCCATTAACGACGAAAACCGGGGCTCTGGAGTACAAACATAACAGCGATATTGTTACCACATTAAGAAAATTATTCTTTTATAAAATTAAACATTAAAAAAAGACCATTAAAAACCAATTTTATCATTAATAATTCTGTGTACTAAACTAAAAAGACCTATATCATAAAAAGAAGCACTTATTGAAGTAAAAATTAACATGATTTACTAATATATTTGAAAACTAAAAAACCAAGGTAACTCTGTAGTAATTTGTTCGTCGGCGTATGAAATATAAATAAATCTATCAGAGAATTTGTCGGTGTTATGTTCACTTTCATATGCATACATGTGTTCTATTTTTTACGACAAATAATCGCAACGAGAAATTCGTCGTTCGTCCCAATTGTGTTCCCAGCAATAATTCGATTAATTTGGAATTTTCCTCCATCGCCATCTCATCATATGTACTATTTTATGATAGTTTAAATCTGATCATTCTAGGAAAGATTTATTTAAAGGCTCATTCGTTAGTATTATTACTAAAAGCTTTAATTTTTTTACTTAATTTTTTTTTTAAATTAGTTGACACGATGAAATATTATGGGAAACTTTCCTCATGCTTCGAAAACTAAATGGCCGAACCGAACTAAAAAACAATACCAATATTTAGCTTTATACCATTTCCTCCGAACCAGCTTTTGGATTGCTGTGTTTTTCTTATTATTATTAATCAGATAGAATTTATCACTTTTAATCGTTCATCAAAATAAATCGATTAATCATTCAACGTTTAAAACAGACATCACTTCGATCACTTCTAAGCCGATACAGTGCGCAACGCATTGATAACCAACCACAAATAGTTGTAAGTTGATCCAAAAGTAAATTGATATCAAAACAGGAAATTAAATTAATTACCATGAAACTGCATTATTTTACAACGTTTTAAGACGTCAATAGTTACGATTTAGTTTTTCTTTTTTTTTTTTTTTTTTTTCTTTTACAATTCCAATGAAATTCATAAAAAAGGAATTACAGAAGTAATAAGAAAATTTTAAAACCAACAACTAGTTATATGTATGTATGTATATCTGTATGTATTTATGTGCATTTATAAACATTAGTTTTTTTAATTGGATTCTTTAATGCTGGCCACAGAAAGACACAATTTTATTCACATTCCTAAAGTGCGGTTGTATGATTTAGAGATTGCAGCCACGTTGTGTGTAAGCATTTTAATACTGCTGCATTAGTTAGTTGATTTGTTGGTTCGTTAATACCTGTGAATACCTACTGGTTGCTACACATTACGGTTTACGTTGGTAAACCGGCTTGAACATGAGATCGTAATAATCAAGATCAATGTACTTTTATGGCTTTCGTTAAGAGATATTCTTTTCTTGAGTAGATTTTCAAACTGACATGCCATTTATATGTACAAATAAAACAAATTTATGTAGATATGTATGTATATAAGAATGTACATATATGTATATAAAAATCTGAGGAATTGGTAATGTATGGCAGCTTATTTTTTATTTTATAGTCTGGGTTGTTCATACTAAAATATAAGAACAGATTTAAGATTAGAAATATTTTTTAGATGCTAGCATCATCAATCATCCTATTAAAGAACACCAAGCTACCATGAACAATAACATGAAAGCATTATTGGAATGGATTAATACGATACCAAGTTCGAGGAAAAAAAAAATTACATACCATAGTTTTCTTTCTATGAAGCACAAGGAAAAAATCTATTAAAATGATCGTAATGAAAAAAGCGACATATATATAATGATTCTAATCTTTTCATATTGTGTATTATTCACTCAATCATATTTTGGTTTAGCGAATAATAATATTGTGTAATACAATCATAATAAATTAACAGCACATTGATAAGTTATTATAATATGGTTGATATATAACATGTACTCGTATATGGTCTATAGTTATCTACATGAATGAAAAAAGGGGTTTTCAAGAAATTAATACTAGAAAAATCTTCATATTTATTTGATGGCACAATTCAGCAGTTGATTTAAACTATTATGTTTAAAAATTTTTATAATTTGTATGATTATATGAAATACTTCAAGCAATAGATGCGCATTAATGCAAATTAAAGCAGACACTTTTTAATAAAACTTAGCCAACTACACCGTGAATATTTACTGTTCGAATGGTAAAAAAAATGGCGATCTTCAATTACAATTTCGAAAATTCATATCAGGCTTCAAAGATTTGATCCTAATTTCGAATATTTACATTGAATTTAAAAAACTAGAATTAAATTTCGAAAATTCAAAATTTTACTTCAAGTCGCCGGATGTGAATAGGGAGAAAGTGATTTGAGTATGAACTAATATTTTTTTCAAACAATACATGAGATTAAAAAGATTTAAAAAAATTCTTTGGCATTTTTCCAACAAATTGTGAAAATTGGAAAATTACATAAATATTTTGTTCTATATTTTTAAACCAGTACCGCTGTAGAAAAACGTTGCCTATGTGGAATATCAGAGACCTTTGATTTTTTTTTAGATCTTTCGTACGAAGAAAAAAAATTTAATACACAAAAAATTGTTTTTATCGTTGATTTCTGTATCTAAAATTTATGGAACAGCAGGAAGATGAAATATTTGTATTATTTTGTTTTTTGGACCAGCACTCACAGGGTTGTGTACTTATGCTAAGAACTGTATCAGTCGCTGCCGCAATGGTTGTTAAGTCCCAGTGCTATGCTTTTATCTCTTAAACTGTCCAACAATAACTAGAAACACTGCCAAACTAGTGTACATCAGATAAATTTATGATTTTGATTGACTTTCCAAGACTAGGAATCGAACCCAGGTCCTAAGTCATAGTTTGCTTTGTAGTCAACGCGCTAACTACTTCGGCCAACTCCATATAATAATAAAGTTTATTAGTGAAAATAAAATGCGCTTAAGACGGAACGGTATCATTTAATATACAATTAATTCGAACTTAATTTCGAATATTCATACTAGATTTTTAAAATTATATTTTAATTGCGAAAACTCGAACTTAATTTTGAAAATAAATAAAAGAATTTTCAAATTAATACCAAAGTTTCATATTCAAATTCCGTTATCTGCTAAAACACTTCGTTTTCTTTACTTAAAACATTTTGTCACCATTTCCAATTTACAGTGCGATTATTTTCTTAAACTTCAACAGAAAGAGAATAAAACGATTTAAATTGCAGGGCGATTATTTTCTTAGACTTCACCAAGAAGAAAATAAAGCATGCCACGATTTGAGCAAAAATTTTTTTAGTTATAACGATACATAAGAATTAATCCAGGGAAATAGCGCATTATTATACTTTTGCGGGTTTTTGTCTGGGATTTCCCGAAATAAACATTAAGAAAGTCTTGAAAGTCCTTTTAAATTGGAAATATGATACAAAATTTCCTTAGGCTAAATATTCTTTATATGAAGCTGGTCACCTTAATTCAGTAAATAAAAGAATACTTCAATTCATAAGGGAAATCTTAATGAGTTCAAACAGCAAAAAATAATGCTTTTACAACAACAGCAGCTCAATAATTAACGTGTTTTGAATAAGAGTACGAAAAAATAATAATTATAAAATACAAGATAGAGAAAATAAAGATCATTCGTGTAGATAAATCATGGAATGTAATCTTCTGTATACAAATATTTTATTGTCTTTAATTAAGCTTAAAATTTATTAATAATTCATTAGTGTAACGTGGGAAATAAAACTAAAGTTCAATGTCCTTTAAAGAAAACATACATAAACGCATATACATGTTCATGCATTTTTTTATATGACAGTTACACATGTTCCGATGCATGTTATGTTGGATACGCGCATCCGCATAAATAAAATTTAATAATCAATCATTAGTTCAACTAAATTCGTAACATGTTTTAATGTCATTGATTTCTATCAAATTTTTTCTCTATTTTCTTTTCATCAAAGTCATCAAGGCATGATGATGTTTTCTGTTGTTGTGAGCACAGCGTGTATAAATGAATAAAGCAAAATTAATATATTTGTTGTTGTTATAACTCACCGTTAAATTTAATAATTTTGATGGTTGTTATTAATATTTTTTTCATTTTTGTTTATTGTTAAGAAGTAGTAAAACATAAAACGCAAATTTGATTAGTTAACACGCAAAAGTATCACTTTCACCATCACCAGTGATTCCAATACTCCTCACCAGATATCAAAAATTATTAAATTATTTTCATATAAAAAAAAAAAAGAAATTAATACGAAAAAGATTACATATGTTTGTACGTATGTATGTACATACATATGTATGTAAAATATTATTGCTGATATTATCTAATGCTTTAATTATAAGATTTAAGGGAAGAAAACAAAAATGTGTATGAAAAAAATATCTATGGCGGATATGTTTAAACGAGAACGTTTAACAATTTTTCAGTTCATTTCATATTTCAGCATTAATTCACAATACAGAAAAAGTTGAAATTGAAGGACTTAAATTTTCGTTCCATCCTGATAGACACATAAGTATATGTATGTACATGTGCATACACAGTTGCTATTAATGGCAAAAAAAATATATATATTTTGAAAATTTTGAAAACTATTTGCAATTACGGTTCATGATATTGTTGTAATAACATCCGTAAATTAAATTAAAATATTCATTTTTTTATTTCAAGCTAATTCATAGCGTAGTACTTAAAAGACTTGTTCATACTCATTGTCTTTTATATTTCATTAAAATTTTTCTTTATATTATCTTTATAACGACACGACTTGTTGATAACATGCATACGATATAATTTAAATTTTATTGCAATTTTAAATTATTATAATTTGAAAGACCCAAATTTAGTTAAAAACAACTCACAAAGAAGTTTATGTATGTGTTTCACAAACACATTTGCATGTTAGATGACATGAAAAGTTTTTTACAGCCGATTTAAGTGTGGTAACAGCACAGACTACAGCGGTACAGTGAAGGCTGGTGTTCGACAAGAATATGTTAAATCTCTCTGCGAATATCAAGTACACTCTTCTCTATGGCCGTAAAAATTTGAAAACTGGTGCTCGAGATATACTGAAGATCTAGGTGTTTGTAAACCAGAGCCTAAAATTGATAATGCGAATCTTTTGGCCAAAGGTAATATCTAATATCAGACTTGGGGAGCAAATAAAAAGACGCAAATGGAAGTGGATCGGTGATTCTCTTAGAAGGCCTCGGAATGATATCAAAGCCAATGCCATAGAATGGAAACCACAAGGCAGACGATGATGGGATCGCTCAGTCTATACATGGAGAAGACAAGTTGATGCCTAAATAGCACGTATAAGAAAAAGTATGGGCGAAGTGACGGCGTTAGCGCATAGGTAGGAATATGTTTAAGGAGTTCATTGAGGCACTATGCTCCTTATTGGATCGATAATGGATGGTAATTACTCCGGTCTGACACATTTTTTTTTTTTTTTTTTTTTTTTAATTAGGAAAATAGGTTTTGCGAAGGAGGATAAAGGGAGTAGTGTTTGTGGACATTCGATTTGAAACTTAACACACTGAAAGTGGCAGGAAAAACCTCTGTGGAGAGTTTATTCCACATACGAACAGTTCGACTGAAGTACGAATTCTCTTTGTAATGCGTAGTGGGGTTCACTGGCTTATCGACCGCAAAGGGATGTCCTCTTATTGAAGAGCGTGTTGTACGTGAAAAGTGACGGGTTTCGGGAACAAGTTCCCTGATTTCATTAGAACACATTCCGTTGTGTTAGCGATAGAACAATGAAACACACGCAATATTGCGTCGAAATTCCAGTGAGTCAATAGAATTGGCTACCCTACTGTCACCAATAAGCTCCTTCACCGATCGAGTAACCTCAACATATAGATAGATTTTGAAGCACCGGCACATACATGACAGTTGTATTGCATTTTCGGTCGGATAAAGGTGGTATAAATATTAAGGAGATCAGATGGAGTGAAGTATGTCCTACACCGTCTTAAAAAGCCGAGGCACTTGAATGCTTCTTTTGAGACATGAAAATGTGATCATTCCATCGAACATCACAATGAATTTTCATGCCAAGAACATCAAGAGCTTCTGATTTCTCAATTTCTATACCATCCATATTTACATATGCAGCAGCATGTCCGCTCATACGTACATATGTGCGTGAGCATAGCACATTGGCTCTTTCTTGCATTAAAATTTAGCCTATGAGCATGACCCCATCGTGATTCAGTGTATTATTCATATTTTGCGCATTACACGGATCTCCGACGGGTTTGGCCTGTTACTGAAAGAATACGAATGAACTAAGATGCTGTCATTTGCAAAAGAGTAGATAGGGTTGGAAGTTTGACATAGAAGGTCATTAAGATAAATAACAAAATGGATAGGGGAAGGAACGGAGCCTTGCGTTACCCCTAAAATGATGGTAATGACTTCGTAACAGGCTCTAATTCTAATAATATTCTAATATTTTAAAGTTTTGAAAAACTGACCCTTCTTTTATGAATGCAACTCTTTTTAAGAGTATATTTAAGCTGCCCTCTTACTACTTATATGACAAAAAGTTTATATGCTCATTATAAAATAGAGAATTTAATTTTACTTACCTTAAAATATTTTTTGTTGTTTTTATAAAAAAATCGCATTTATGTTTCCTATCCTATTTAAATGATAGTTATATTATTCAACGCTTGTTATAATAAATAACCAAACTAGATTACGGGCTTTAATTCATTTTGTTTTAATTTATTAAACTTTAAATGTGTTATGCAAACTGTTAATATATTCAGTTTCGAATTTGGGTTTTATTTTTGAGTGTAAAAATGATATTTTACAACGATGGAGGTATTTTTAACAAGAAGCAAAAAAAAAGAAAAATAACAAAATCACGATGCAACAAAAAGATCATAAACTTCACTTAAGTTCCCATAAACTGAACTCAAATTAAAAATAAAATAAAATTTTGTTTTCAGTATAGAAAAACAAACTACTACAGATCATATTTTATGTTTTAAAAGTGAAGGGAACCTACATAAATTGCCTTCATAGCGTAAGAATAAAAAAAGTAAATAATAAATAAAAAAATAAATAAATAAAAAAAAACACTTTGGTATCTTTAAGTGAATAATTTTTATGCAAACTTGAATATATCCGCTTCTCAATCTTTTTTTTTATGTAAAAACACAAAAATGCAAAAAACAATATAAGAAAACTTTAACATAACAAATCCAAAGAGAATTCCCCCTCATGACACAGTTAAAAAAATAAAAAATAAAAAGAAAAAACAGAAGCAAACAAAATTTGTATTTAAAGAGAACAAATGTTTGTTACAAAGCATTAAATTACACATAAAGTTATGAAAATTATAGAGTGCACAAAAAATTCATACACTTTTATATCAAGTAAAGTTTTGGTGTTAAAGTCTCAATATATTATTCGCATAAGGAATGAACGGAAACAATAACTTCCCATATTTTTGAACACACAGAGTACAGAGTTACAATAGTATGCGGAATACTGAAAATATAATGACCGGCATATGAGTACTACTAGTATTTAGTAAATACAGTTCTCACACATAGTTAGTACTATTTAGGGTATTCAATTGTATCAAGTTTTTATTTATTATTCGTCTGATCACAAAGTGCGATAATACGAAGGTTTTCTAATTGATCGGATGGATAGCCAAGCAAAGTTACTCGATTACTTTTTACCATTTTAAAAGTTAATTTACTTGATTAGGGATCAAAGTTACTTACTTATTTTTTTAAAGAAACATATACGAATTTTATTAATTGTCCAAAAATTACTCGTATAAATTATTTGAAATTTAAAATGAAAAAAATAATATTATTGAGTTTTTTATTGAACTCATAACAAATAAAATTACTTAAAATTTTTGGAAAGATTAGAATATTTAATCAGACTAGAAGAACGTATCAACTATTTAGCAAATTTTTCAACAGAAATAGAATTCAACCAATTTTTTTTAATTTCCTTCTATTCTTTGATAGAATATTTTAAAGTTCCTAAAACTAAACTAAAAAATGAAGTACTCTTCTTAAATATATATTAATAAAGTTGAAATAATAATTGTATTGTCTTTTCGTAATAATAATAATAATAATAAAAATTAAAGTTATTTAAAATTTTCGATTAATCGTAAAAGTGCTATAACAGCGAATACTCTATTATATTGCAGTAAGTTAGTTTGCATGTTTGGTTATTATATTTTTACGATTACAGTGTAAAAGAAAAATTTACAGTTTGGCTCAAATAATTGTAGTTCTTTAGGAATACAAGCCAAATCTTTATATTTTATCTGATTTTTAAAATTTACAAATCAGAAAATATACCTTCTTATTGTCGTAATTGTACCATAAAATATCTTATAAGAAAGAATACTAGTAGCTGTTCCATTAAGACGTCATGCTTCAATCAATAAACCTACATCAGTGATGACAACTAAAACTGTGCAATTAAAGTTGCTGAACGATAATAACTTTCAACATCGAATTTAAGTTACTATTCAAATTAATTTAAAAAACAATGAAAATTTTGCATTGATAGTTCACAAAATAACTGCATTTTTGGGACGAACCTTGTGGTACTGATGGAAAATGTTTGGATGTCACGTCACTTAATAACAACTGAATGTTGAGATAAGGCCAGATTTTTTTCATATCCCGTCGATCTTTGAAGTTGCATAAAGACTTAAGTTTTAAAACTATTAAGCTTCAGTTCACATAAGAACTCACTTTTACCGACAATTACTTTCGTTTACACATCAAAATTAAAATTTTTATTGATCCCTAAAATGTTTTATTTATTTGCCTTGGAATTTGTTCACACTAAAATCTTTACATGATTAATCATTAATTTGTCTCTAAAATAAATTATTTCTATCTTATTTTGGCATACTTTTTAATAATTTTCTATATAAATTTATATTAGAAAATACACAGTATTTGAGTATTTTTAATAGAATATCGTGTAGCTTGAAATTAACTACGCTTTTTGGTTATAATTCTTTCTTATTACAAACATTAAAAATTCTAGTGACATAATAAATATTTTGAATTAAAATTTAAACTTTACAATTTCGCCATTATGTCTATGTGATGTCAGTTGTAAATTATTCTGTCATTTGATCAAGACCAGCTGGAAATTTTCCAAGTCTACTTTAATTTTATCTTCTGATTCTGCTTTATGTCACACCTACTCTCTAATTCCATCGTATATTAAACGGTAATAGAATTCCAAAATAAAAACAAGATATATTCAAAATAATATACATATGTAACATTTTTGCTATACACTGTATTTAGCCAATCGCATGTAAGTCCGATGTAAAAATAATTTGTATTTTATGTTTATGTTTTTATTTTCTTACAATATAAAACAAAAGAAATGAAGCAACTATGTTTGCAGGTCTATTCACCAGCAACAGCAACATCAACAACAACCACAATTGCAAAGCAAGAGGCAATAAAATAACACATTTTACACAAAAAAAAAAATGCAAATTAAATGTAAAATGATACACGATAGTTAATTGTATTGCGCATGCGCTCATAGATGCAGAACAAGTTTTTTCTTCAAACGTCTGTTGTTGTTGCTATTGTTAAAGTATTTTTTTTTTTTTTGTTTGTTTGTTAAATAGTTGCTGCTGTTGCAGGTGTTATGAAAGGTAATACAATAAAAAATAAATAAAATTACAAATAAGCTTCTGTACGAAAACCGCCAAATTTGGCAATGCAATTATCTAAATGGTTTTCTTTTTCTGATTTGCTAAATGTGGAAGAAGATCTTAAAGTAGTACTTCAGTGCTACAGGTATGAAAAACATTTGTACAAATGGCTTATTTAGACCTTTAATAATAAGAATAGAAAGTTACGTTTGCATTTGTAGCAGACGTGAAAAAGCTTTGTACAAGCAGCACCTTCGCACTAAAGTTCTCAATGCCTTCGAATTAGTAAGTCTGGGTTCACACGTGAAAGTTTTCTTTCATGAAAGTGGTTAGTTTGCTGATGAGAGGGGAGAGAAGAATAGTGTCGGGTACCATTTTCTCTCCCCTATTACCAACAAACTTCCACTTTCATGAAAGAAAACTTTCACGTGTGAACGCAGACTAAGAGCTTTGGCTATTCGTCAAAAGAGTTAATGATAATACTAGTTCCTAAATTTCACCCCTTTTAAGGGACTGCTAAGTGTTTCACTGAAGCGGTTGATAAAGCTAACCTTCTGGCGGAAATGTTCGCAAGAAACTCCCACTTGCCGAAAAGCAATCAACCACTTCCCGTCCTTGAAAGACTATCCGTAACTATGCCAAAAATATTTTTTTGCCCAATTGCAATTTGCTCTGCAATTTTTTAAAACTTTATTTATTGTGTTCACAGAAAATATGTTTTTATTATTGATGTTCAGAAAAAACCGCCGAATGCAAAAGCTGCAGAATACACTGACACTGAGAGCCAACCAAACACTATATAAATAACAAATCACTTGTAAAAAAAGCATCCAACAGTCCTTGTGAAACCGACAATATTAAACACAGTACAATCTTAAAGTTATTAGTGGCGTGATCAATTAAAACATTAGTAAATTACATCAATAAATTGATAAAAATAATTGCGGTTTTCATAAAACCCGTACACAAATCCAACAGTAAAACATAATTTCATATTTGACCTCGACCTAAATTATCCTAAAACTTGAAATAGGAAAACACATATATATCGAATCACCACCTATCGGAAAAAAGGTCATTTCAATTAATTTATTTTAGTTCTTGTATTTTAGGAACGAAATTTTTTAACATTTTTAGTTTTTATTTCATTATTTATGGTTTCGCACATCAAATTTACACCTGTGCAGGGTTAAAGTTCTTTGTTGGTCTTTTTATTTACTTTTACTTAGCGATGCGTAACACTATAAAACCACCGGCTAAAAAGCAATTTATTATGGATGTTCTCAAAATTTATTTATGTATAAATACTTTCATCAAACATTCTATGGTAGTTTTGTATGAAATAATGAAATTTTGTTTTCACACAAGAAATGTTATTCAAGTAATTTTTATAAATTAAAAAAAAAAAAACTATTAATACTAACATGTGTGAAGAACAATTTTTTTTTTATATAATTTTTCTTTGCAATTTTCATTTACTGATATTTTCAAAATAAAACACGATTTAACTAAAGAATTTTAGCGGATTTTAAGGCAACACGTTTAAGGCACGTTTTTACACTGGAAGATCTACTTTTAAACTACTGGCAGTATGAGTTTTAAACTACTGGCAGTATGTGTTTGTCAGTTAATCAATATGGGCAGGAATGATATGAAAACTGAAACGTTAATGTGAAGAAACGAAAAATGTATAGCCCAGTAAGCAATTTTGGTATCAATAGAAATAAATAATAAATTAATATAGATTTTCTCGAATATTTGTCATCAATAGACCTCTTCGGGTTTAACAAAATTTATTATAATCAAAGACGTTTGAACATATTAATTATTCTTCACTTTTAAATTTTTTTCTAAATAAAACTGTCCGTCAAAACTTTAACATTAAATATTAAATAAATAACATGTACTTTTTCTGACTTATCGAGAGGATTCCTCCTAATATACTCGTAATCGTAACGTTTTATAAAGCGAATTTTACATTAAAAAGCAGATAATCAAACAAAAGGTTTTTACCCGGAAAAAATTACTGCTTCGCCGTAAGCAGGTTTGTAAGGGAATATCACCTGACATCATCACAAACGTGCTTACGTATGGCATGGTATTTGTTCGCGATGTTCCACTTTGGAGCATTTCGTTTTAAGTGCTTACTTCAGAGCAGTGAGTATGAAGTAAATATATTTTATTTTTTTATTGCATCATCCAAACATTCGTACTGTCGTCTTATTATGTTCGTTACACTTCGTAAAATTTACAATTTTAATCATTGCCTTACAATAGTTCTTTCTAGTATGCACTAGTGTAAGGGAGCATGTATAGAGATTATTTGCTTTAGTGTTATTTGTTTTTGTTTCTACATTGATTAAATAAAGTTATCAAACAGTTTTATATTTTCTGCCATACATTTCTGCGTTTGTTAAGATAATACATATGTGCTTAATACGAAGCACGTTCTTAAGGCAGAAAAAGTATGTACAGCTTCCAAAAACTTGTCATTTATTCAGTCTGTGTTGCCAAATCAGTATTAACGGAAAAAGTATTCAACAGCGCGTGCAAATAATAAAATTGTTTTACTAAAATGGGTGTTGGTAACTGACTCTAATTTTAATAAAAAAAAACCTCTTCTGCGATGAGGCAAATTTGTGGATGAATCTGAACGTTAACAAACAATATTGTCGAATTTGGGAGGATGTCAATCTACATGAGATCGAAGAGTGGCGGACATTTTAACGTTGTTATATTCCACACATAATGGCATCAATAAGCCTTTCAAACGAATAAGATTTTGCGATGTATCTCACACACACTTTGTTTTATTTAAATTTAAAGATAGGAAACACCTAATGAAAGAGTCTTTACTTAAGAGCTTCAAAATATTTTTTATAAATAAGGACGTTTAAAACTGACAACATATAACAAGATAAATATCAAGAACATGATCCTTATTTTGATCTCAGTACTTTTACGGCCGAAATATTTTGGTTAGGAACTTGGATTTATTTTCACATTTGTGCTTTTGGTGCGGATCTCACTTCTTTTTTCTAAGTCATTTTTGTATAAATATTTATATGTGTTGCTTATCTGCGCCTACCTGTGTACCAAATTTCAGCTTTCTAGCTATACTGGAAGTGCCCCATACAAAGGAGGGGTGTGATTGTCCCCCCAGATGAAAATTGCCCGTTAAAAATCCATTTTCGTGTACAAAATTTCAGCTTTCTAGCTATACTGGAAGTGCCCCATACAAAGGAGGGGCGTGATTGTTCCCCCAGATGAAAATTGCCCGTTAAAAATCCATTTTCGTGTACAAATTTCTAGCTATACTGGAAGTGCCCCATACAAAGAAGGGGCACCCTAGTCCCCCGGGTGGAAAGTGTCCGTTTTCAGGTTTTTCTGGTTAATTTCTCACCAAGACCTACCTGTGTACCCAGTTTCAGCTTTCTAGCTATACTGGAAGTACCCAATAATATTGATGAGTCAAGTCAGTGAGTGAATATGTACTAAAATATGGACTTTTCACACCTTAATATCTCGGGAAGCTTTTACGGTAGAACTTTCAAATTTAGCCTGTGAGGTCACCTCTGTGAGGAGAACTTATGTTTTAAGATTCATTATATTTTGATCAAGTGGAGCAATGTTATGAGGGGGTAAAAACAGCTCCAATGGTTTCGTGCAAATATACACACTGTGTGGCCGAACTTGGTCTGGCGCACTACCGTTTATGGGAGTCATAGTAAAGATTTCAAACTATGTTTTTATGTGAAAAGACATTTGAGGTAGTACTACGACTGTGATTAGTCAGTAAACTTTTCTTCATGAGATTGCAATTGGAGCCAAGCAAATGCGGGCGTAAAAAAAGAACTTGAACACTATCTGAAATTTTAAGTCATATCACTTTTTTGCACCCAACTTTTTTTAAAAAATGTTTCGTCTTTTTAATTTTGTATTTGAAATAGAAATTCAACATTTCATTTTGTAAAACTATTTTTTACTTTATATAAAGTAATAAATTTTTCAAGTGATTTCTATAAAAGTTAGTTAGACAGTGGATCCTTAAAAGTATCTTTCTTTAAATCATTAATGTGGCCTACTTCTAAGGGTTGTTTTCTTTATAGTTAAACAAATTTTGACTCAGTTCTGTGAGTGGTTTCTTTGTCTACATGCAGGTCTTTTGTTAGAGGATACAGTTACTCTTAAATATTTTTAATACAATTCGTACCTACATGTTTACCCAATTTTATAGCAGATACATCAAATACTCTTTGAAGTACGAAAAATTATCTTAAACATGTTTCTATTCCAATGTATTCCCTCGCTCTTAGCAAAAACAAATTGTTTTGATTCATTTCTTTGAGCAACGAACAAGGTAAAATTACAGGTATCAGTTTTTATAGTGGTGCGTCTTGCAGCTATTGTTGTTCAAATTGAAATATAAACTAAAAAGGCTAAAAAAACAAATAGAAATAAAACAGAAAAAAAAAAACAAATCAAATACTAACACAAATAGTAAACAGGTTCACCATCGACTTCTGCACGAAAAAAGAAAAATATTTTTGGATACCAACAGAGAATGAATGCCAAGCGATTGTTTACCTTTTTGTCTTCCACCAGCTCCAAATCATACATTCAAAGATTTCAACATAACGCGCACTGTAGGGATTTCTGTTGCAATTGTACCAATTATTGTACAAGTTTTAAGTTGCCAAAGGCAAAATATTATTAACGAATCATTTAGGTGCTGTTTCCACAATTTTCTAAGGGAGTCACTTACAAATCTCGTTTCATTTCATACAAATTTTACATTTAAATCATTCGTTCGTATTGCGGAAACATCACCTTAATAATAATTTATTACATCAATCAATACAACCAATAGAAGACTACAACATAGGGACCTTTATGAACTGTTTACATAATTAACTATTTTTTTTTTATTCTAATTCAATGATATTTCATTTATATTCTTACGCTTATTAGGTGAACTAAAAATCTGGTTATTCAAGGCGAAGACAATAGAGTGGATTTATAAATCAAAAGACTACCGCTTCTAATCCGCTGCTTGGTTCGAACGCTACAAATGATCTTTCTAGATCACCAACTTCCATTAAAGGAATTTGTATTGAAGATAAGCGGATAAATTTGAAGCACATTTCAAACATGTATTTCATAATCTATAAATAAAATTCCAACATCAAAATAAAAAACTAAAACTTTCCAATTTTATACGATTTTGTCACTAGTTTCCATCTCTGTTATTTAGTGTTCAATAACATTTTCTATAAAATTTTGAAAATAATTTCAATGAATTATTGCTTTTATGTTCTGAATTCGTACTGAAAATGTACAAGTAGCTATTTTTCAATAGATCCCCAAATTAAAGTACAATTGATGATATGAGAGCAATAGTGGTCTAACGCACAAACATGCAAACAATTTCTAAAAATGTCATATAACGCCACTAGTGGGTTAGGCCACTGTTGCTTTTAAAGCCTCAATTGACGGTTGATTTGGTACAATTTCAGCATTAAGATGGTACTTTATAAAAATTTAATATCCCATCAGTGTTGATGCGATGTTTTCCATGGCTTATGGAGTCTCTTTTTATTTTACTTTAATTTATTTGTTTGTTTTTTTTTTCCTCCACCAAACTTGTTAATGAATGTTGTTGGTAACGACACAACAAAACAATAATCCTAGCACCAGCCAACAGAAAAAAAATGTTTCCATGTCGAAAAGAATGCGGCACTTGTACTTTAAATGTGTTGAGTATGAACAAAACTCAACAAAAATACAAGGAAAAAAATAAAGTTAAATGTATAGACGTCTAAAGTCAAACAACTAAGTTGAAGTTGGAGCTCTAAAAAAAGAAAACAAGGAAAAATAAATAGCAGCAATGCAAATACATACACAGATACACATTCATGGTTGTTTGTTTCGACATTTTCATTTGTTGTGCCAAAAAAATTTGAACAAGGAAAATTAACTTCATCACGATTAACCCATGTGTGAAATTGTTACTCCATCGTACTCCATTTATATATTATCAGCACAAATAGTGTCGATTTTACGAGATCTGAATGGAAATTTGTTTTCAAATGATCCCGGATAAATCACATAGTTACAGATATTTATGTATGTTATACCGCCCCAAGGGGTGCTTTCAAGGTGGGATTTCCAGCAAAAACTACTACTTCGACTAAGCAGCTTTGTATGTGAAGAATACTGGTTGTTGTTGTCGTTGCTCCTGCTTCGATCGTGCATGAATTTCTTCCACTATTTCTGACATAAGACAGCGCTTTTTTCAAAGCATCGAATATGGGCTAAAATTTTAATTTTTTGCGCTTTTCTGAAACAATTTAATCACAATAAATATTGCCTTTGTTTTACTATGTCATCTTTATTATTAATAGGTAAGGTAATTTTTTGTGATGGACTTTATGGCCATATTATTCAACCGATTTTAACAAAACTTATACCAAATTAAAAATAATTATTCATAAAAGTGAACAAATTATTGTGGGTTATTTTAGGTTCAGTATCTTGCGAGCTCTAAGTGTTTAAAGTTCACACTTATTACTCATGCATGTATGCAAGTGAAAATACAAACAAATTAAATATGCATGTATTTTTCTCTAACTGGTCTTGCAAAGAAAGGAACAACAATAAAAGGAATTTTTTTGTTTGGATGTAAAAGAATTCTAGGAATGTTAAAGGAACAACCGAGAAGCTAATTTTTTAAGCTCATTGAAAGGTATTTTGTTTTTGATTTAAAATATTCTGTTTTGTTGTTTAGTTGTTATTTACATCTAGAATACGGTCAATGGTGTCGTTGGTTACACTAGTCTACATTGGAAAAATACACAACTCTAAATATATGAGAGAGATATATGTACATCTTAAAAATTAAAGTGTTAAATTATTTTTCGCCCATTCGTGTTAATTAAATATAAAATGCCGACCAACTTCAACATGTTAAAAAATAACTTGAGATATTTCTCTGCCTGCTTTTCTGTGCATCCTCGAACGAGCTTCAAAACTGCCCATCTTGGAATCATGTAGTTCATGTACTGCTTTTAGAAACTTAATGTTATGATAATGATACATAGATAGCTTGGAATACTTTTAGTATGACGTCCTTGCAGATTTTGTACATTTTTATTAAGGTGTCCTATTAAGAGTGTACAACAATTTCAAACTTTTTCCAAAATTACAAGTTTCCGAAAATTGATTCTGGAAGACCAACAAGAAACAATATAGGTGTAGGTGTTTTGAAAGATCACATTGGAATTTTATTTTAGAGGAGTTTCCCAACTCTGGCCTGTTCTTGCAGTATAGCAGTTTGTAGAAAATGTTGTAGCAAATATTTTTTCAGAACATTTAAAACTCTAACTACCCCGCATTACGGCGTTTTGTGGCTTTATTCTAACAAATCGTAAAAACACCCTGAAAAAGGGGAAAGGCAGGGATAAAATGTTTTACAAAAATGTTGGCCATAAAATTTTACGATGTTTATGTATATAAGAACACTCCAAAACACAAAACTTAATATAAACATGTTGCTTCGAAGATCTTTCAATTTATTTTTAAGCACAAAATAGTTTGCTGTTTATTTTCAGATGTCGAAAAAATTTTTTTCTTTAAAACTTTTAAATACTTTAATGTTATGGATTTTGACTGAAATCCTTTCGATTTTTTTTTTTGTTAATTTTATCTAAAAGTTAATATATTTAACTTCTTACAAAGAACCTATTTTGAAAAATTATTTATTCTTCAATTTCATAGTATTTAATTTAAGAAGTCATTAAAACTTTAGTCTTTAAAGTGTTAAACTTCTTGCTTACATTCTGATATACATATGTATTGTTGGTAGTGCTTGGCAAAGACTGTCTATTTCTCATTTAAAGTTTGGTTGGAAAGTTTGCACATTCTTATTTTTTTTTTTTTTTTGTAGAGAAATATTTTGCAGTAGTGCAAAAAATTTTCACAAAAACGTCTATATCTGATTGTTTGTTGGCTGAACCATGACAACCACATGAACTCCTATAAAAACTTGCTAATGTTGTGGTAAAACAATTTTAACGGCATATTTTGTAGAAGTTTGTATAACTGTTATCTTAACAATATTATCAAACAAAATGCATAAGAAAAAAAAAAAAACATGAATAAATTCAAAATATATACTCGAATGTTGTTTGTATGTATGTTAGTCGAATTGAACGACTGTGCTTTTTAGTCTAACTATACAGAATGCTGCAGTCAATAAAATATAAAAAAATGCAGATATAATTGATACCTATAAGAGAAGACAAAAATACACACATCCATGCATACTCATGTTTATTGTATATTCGGTATTCTGATTCGATTAAAAACTATGGACGATAATAAGTTATAAATAACCGAAGTATGCTTTATTGGCCTGATCCACAATTCCGAAGGATGTCGTTTGGTGGATTTCTAGACGTAAAAAACAATTGCGCTTCACTAATAGTTGAATTTATTTTACTTATTATTGTTTGCTGGGAAAAAATTTTGAAAATATCTTATGTGGATGGATCGAAGATCGCTAATCAGTTATTTGTCGTTCACAATGTTAGCATTGTGGATCGTTGGACATTATGGGTCAGGCCGTGAAAGCTTTAAAATTTACATCTATTGCAAACATATTTCCGCATTAAAAATTATAGACAGTTGAAATTGTACTGTAAGTCTAAGTAAGCTTTTTTTTTTAACCGACTTCATATCATGCTAACAACTCGAAAGCATTTTTTTAATGTTTGTGTAGTAATAATTCTATCATTTATGAACCGATTTTCATAACTATTTTTAAGCTATTGCATAGCTTCTATCGCGGGCTTTGAGGCGACCGAATCAAGAAATTTTGAAACGTTTGTGTCTTAAGTCTTTTGTTTTTGAAACGAAAAAACCTGACACTATGTTTCTTTCTTAAGTCTTTTGTTTTTTTAAGTACTTAAATCGCCCAATGTATGTTAACCCCTAAAGTATACTATTGATTTTGATTTCATTAACATACAGTATTGCCAGGACAACAACGGAGTTATTAAACAAAACGTAATAATACAGTTGCATAAGTTGATAAAAAATGCTATGAAATAGCTTTACCGCGACAGTACCCGAGTGCCACAAGTCTTTTTTTTTAAGTGATTTGCTTTAATAGTTTCCCTCCTCTATTTATGGACCGATTTTCATAAATCAATTTTTTTTCGTCGGGCTTGCCTGCAGTTTGATCACATATACATTTTTTTTTTAAGTCGGAGGCCCAGTCTCCTTCTCGAAAAATTTATTATCGTTACCAGTGCTTATGAACCGACTTTGAATATGTAAATTTTCAGTTTTTTTCCATGGAAATGTAAATGGACTTGTAAAATATTGATTAATAAATCAATTTTTAAGAATGTATTTTTTTATATTATTTTTTGTGGGAGTAAAGTATAAACTAGAAATGGATTATATCGGTTTACAAAATCACCTATTGCTGGATCGATTTTGTAATATTTTTTACTATTGTATTTATTGTAGATATTTACGTAATTCATTTTTACATTTAATAATCTGATATAGAAATTGCAATTAAAGCTGTATGTGTGTGTGATTCCTTTTGAATAGAGATTCAATGAGTTATGCATGTTTCATCAAAACTATTGTCGTTATTTTCATGAATAACTTTAACAATAAATTTAAAGATGATTCATTGTCATGATTTTACTCAAAACTACACAACGGAAAAAATACTTTTACCAAAAATAACGTTAACAAAAACAAACTTACATATCTGTCATGTCATTCCACTATAACCTTTAATACAAATTCACACAATTACTTTACAAAGCTTCCCACATCACAATAAAAAATGAGAAAGAAAAACACAAAAATTCCACAACTTAAAAAACAGAAGACCTCAAATGATACCACGAATTCCTTAATAAAAAAACAGATAAGAAAGTAATCAATTTTTAACGAAACTACAATAAAAACAAAATTAAATCGAAACACTGTTGAAGTTTTTCTTTCAAACAGAAACTGTTAAAGATTAAAATAAAATATTGGATTACCAAAGATGCCAACGTACTAGCGGCTGACCTTTCACCAAAACTTTTTCGTTATTTTTATGGCCCAAAATTAAAAAAAGAAAATGAATCAGACAAGACAATCAATGAGTGTAAATTTTAATGTTTATATGCCAGCATTCAGTGCAGACTGCAGCAAAATGCCTTGAGTCTTCCAAGTGCAACCACAGAGACAAATTTGGTTTTTGAATTTGTCTTTTTGGCAATCAACTGCATCTGAATCAAATATATTGGAAGCAAAAAAATTGTACCAAAAGCGAAATATACGTTTTAATGTATGTATGCATGTATGTAGTTCCCCATTATAGATATATAAAACATCAGCCAGCAGGCCGGCTTATTGTGTATACGAGGATGGCGATAAAAGTACTTGACAGACTTGATGTACTTGATTATTTGTTAATTCTTAGAAAATATTATACCAAATTTTTTCTTAAAAGCCCATACTACTACAATACTAATTTGTAAATAAACAAAAAAAATGATTTTTTTACGACCTGCACTTAGGAGAAGACCACTACTATTGCAAAATTTTGCACCAAAGTTAAAAGAAAAATTGCCTATTGGAAAAAAGTTAGAGAGGGTAGTAGAATTGCTTCAAAAATGTTGATAACCCTGTTGTTGTTACAATATGTATTTGTTACATACATATGTGTGCACAAACATATATAGATACATTATTTACATACACAAACGTGTCTGTAGCATACTTATATGTACATACATAAGTATAATTGCAATTTTGGGAGTTCATTTCTAAATAATTGTCTACAGTAGTTTTTTTAGAAAGGCATTTTAGCTGCCAGAAATCAGTTCAATTACAATTTGAAAGTTTTCTTACTCCTTTCACTCCACCTTATAAAATTTATATAATTCATATGCACAAAATAACTAGATTCATTTTCTCTTTCCTTGATTTAATTTATTGATGGATAGAAATGTTAAAGTTGTATTTAGCTGTGCAAAAAATAAGGAATCCAGGCATATGTAGATACGTACAACGCAAAAACTATGGTCTTAATACGGAACACAATGTTCTGTCATAAAGTACAGCTTACATGGACTTTTGAGAATCATATAGTAGGCACTAATTCGGACTATCTAGTAATATGGACTTTTAGATTTTTATGTTTATGGGATCTATGAAATTGTCTTATATTATATTTTTGTATATAAAAATTACACAAATAAAATTTATCAAGTAATCAAAACAACAATTGAGTAATTTTAAATTCACAGACAAATTTTCCAAAACGAATAAATTCTTATTTTTCAATATTAATATTTTTGGACACTATTAGTATTTTTCTTTATGTTTTCAGTAAATTTACTAAATTCAAATGAATTCTTATATTTCTCCTCGGTAATAAAAACAAATTATAAGCGTTTAAAAATTTATTTTAACTGTAGTCCGGACGATCCACTAATGCGGACAATAGCTGAAACTATATCTTTCCGGATTAGCGAGGTTATACAGAATTCTTGACCATAAAAATGCATAGTTCTGCATATTATATATAATTCGAGAGGTAATTAAGTACCGTTTTTGTATAGCTGCAAATAATTCGAGTATTAAAGAAATAATTGCATTATATTCGCTGATGAAATACTTTAAATGATTTCTTATTTTTAACACGAAAAAATTTAATTAAAATTACGCCAATGTTACAGTGGACGATTATGGGTTAAGCGAATGATTATCTCAGTTGTGTCTTTATTAAAAGGACCATTTAAACGAGGAAGGCTTTTAACCGGTGGTGCATTTAAGTGAAATGTAAAATAAACAGGAATTTCCTTTGTACGCAGCTTTTACACATGCAAACGGTTTAAATATCAAAGTTTGATGTCCCAATCGTTCGTCCTTTTGTCAATAACTACAAAACGTTCTCAATCAGAGCCGAAAAAGTTTTTAGTGATCAGTGCTATGCCTTCATCACAAAGACGGTACAACAACAGTTCATTCAATGTCACACTTAAGCATATCTGAGAAATTTATGATATTGATGGACTTGCACTCACGAGGGATCGAAACCAGGTCATAAGTTATAGTTTGCTTTGTAGTTAATGCGCCAACAACTTCGCCAAAAACCAGCAATCAAAGCATGTATGTAACTTATTTACTAATTTCCTTTTCCAATAACTTATTTTATAAAAAAATTTTTAAGAAACTTTTCGTAATATATAGAGCAGCTTTTTATGTTGCATTCCCTACTGATCTTATTCTCTATCGTATTTAACTGGAATATATTAATGTCTTTTATAATAAACAACACTCACGTGATATCCTTGTCATTATTCTTTTGTGAACGAGTCCGTAAAATGGAGTTCAGTTCTTTCATAACATCACTACCTTTGCGATCAAATTCGGAAAACAATTCGTTCTCATCGATATTATTCAAATCAGAACCACTGCGACTTTTTATTGAAATAGATCTTGAAATAAACAAAGGAGAGATATGTTTTTTTTTTTAATTTATTTAAACATTTTTCTTTTTACAATTTCTTACCTGTCTATTGAGTCCATGCTACTGGCCACATCAAAGTCCACCATGAGATCATCTGAACAAATGGACTCGCAAGGAGAAAGAGTATCTAATGATTCTGCTCTTTCCATAACGGCTTTGCGCAAAGACAGCGGTGTACGCAAACTCAGTTCCATTGCTTGGTGTAGAGCACTACGTGATTTATTTATAGAAGCTCTCATTGAACCCATGCTTTCCATTAAGGTTGGTGTGTCTGTTTTATCCCTACGTGATATGCCACTCTCACATACACCATCTTGAGATTCCTGAATGAACAGTAAAGCTGGCTGATCGGCTATTTCATCATCAATTAAATTACCACAATCGGACAGGGACAAAGAATGGGAAGCATGTGTGGGTGTACCTGGTGATATGGGACTAGCCAAGTCTAATTCAGGCGATATTTCATCAATATCTTTCTCTTGCAGTTCTTCATTTATTTTGTGTTTTTTCTGTTTGCAAGCTTCTTCGGACTCCGTACTACTAACCAGACTATCTGTAGGCGAAGTCTCATCGTCCAAAAGAAATGTACTGCCCTCCAAAGCCATTTCAGCGAATTTTGTTTTATTACAAAAAAATTTTGGACGTTCAAAAATATCAACAGCAGCATGAGTGTCAAATAAAGCGAGAGTTGTGTTAACCTTTGATGCCTTGTCTATTTCATCGGTTGCATTGAGCGGTGCTGGTTCCGAAATTAAGGCTTGAAAGTTTAGTTAAAAAAAAACAAATGTCTTATTCCACTAATTTATAAATGAGAAAGTTTGAATGTTTAGATGTTCGAAAACCGCTTAGTGAATTTGGATAAAATTTTGATAGGCCGATAATATATGACTCAGATTAAAATATAGGGTAAAACGGAAGAATTTGGTACTTTTGGTACTTTTTGTTTTTTTTTTACTAATTTTTTACATTAACATGTAATGTACTTTCTGGGGGATAAATTGAAGAAACTCTGGTACTTTTGGTGCTTTTTGCTTTTGGTACTTTTTGTAAGTGTGATTTAGATATGAAATATTTATAATTATTTACTTACATAATGTACTAATGGGTGCATCGGTATTTAAAGTAATCAAATCTTCATCATTTAAATCAAATGATAATTTATTTTCATTTTCTTTGCGCATATCTTCGATCTTATTGTCTTGCTTGTTACTGTCCTCACTACTGCTGAAGCTGAAATTACTGAAATCATTTGCGGCTAATGATTCACCTGCATTACACCAGGATGAAATTACTGAACTACCAGGAGACGAATTTTTACTGGAGCAAGTGTTGATATCCTTAAACTGTCGCTTTTTCAGATAAGAAACTCTAGTGAAAACTTTTATAATAAAGAAAGTGTGAAACCAACCTTAAAGCTCTTTTCTGTAGCTGATCTATCCAAATGTAATTTTTCCTCATCCACTGACTCACTGTTCTCCTCAGATGACTGTCGGCTTATTAAGCCCGTAATAGCCTGGTGCTGCGGCTTGATTTCAACTTTAAATATTTAAAGAAATATTATTAACAGTTTTTAATTTTAATTTAAAAATAAATTACTCTTAGTAGTGTTTTCCTTGTGTTTGGCAACTGAATTCCTTAATTCGTACGATTCTCTACTTAAAACCGTATTCGAACGTATTAAGCCACTCAGCGGCAAAGGTACCGTTTGATTTTCACCCGGCAATTTTGGTAAAGCTAAAGGCTCAACAATCGAACTACTTTCGCTGGATAGTGAATCATCTAAATCTTTCACTTCAAATCTATGGCGACCATTCATCACCATTTGCAAATTCCTGGGACGACTGCGACTACGCTTGGGAGAACTTGTAGGTTTAGCCGATCCGGCACCACTAGATGTTGAACTATCCAGGGCCATATCTATGCTGGCAATACCGGAATCTGCAGATATCTCCCGACTGCCACTAAATGTGCGTCTTGTGCTATTTGTCATATGTTTAGCCTGTTTAGCATCCATTATGCCCTGTGATGCCGTGATCGCTGGCTGTGATGCCCCTAGTGGATGTCGACCCGATGATGAGTGATCTCTAGTACGAGAAGTACCTGATCCCACTACTGCCGATGATACATACGTACTGTTGGCTGGTGTTGGTGTAGTAGCATTAATACTAATGGCGACAGCAAATTCAGGCTTTGGTAGACTAACGGTTTGTAAAGTAAATTTTGAATATGCTGTTGCCATTGCTGTTGCAGCTACTTTGGGTGTAGGACGTACTCTGCAAAATGCAAAATGCAAAATATAATTGAATTTTATTATTAGAGTGATTGCTTGCTTTTATATTTTGTCTATTTTTAGAAGCACTTACATGACATTATTGTGATATTGGCTAGCACGAGCATTTAGTATGTTGCCACTTGTTGTTGCTGTTGTTTGTGTATTAAAAGCCGGCTGTTCAAAGAACTGGCGTCTGTCATACTCGATAGTGCTATTTTGTTTTAAATTGAATGTTATCGTCTTTGTTTGAGTATTTCTGGGTGCTGAGCTTGTTTCGCTATCACTTTCATTCGAAGAAGATGTTATTCTGCCGGCATGTGCACTCTTTGAACGACGTTTCACTTAAATGTAAAGATAAGTAATTAGCACTTTAGTAATTTTATTGTGTATACAAATAAGGAAATATAGAATTCTGTTGGCAAACAACGAAAGAACAATATGCGCAAAAATATTCTTTAAGATCTGGTCTTTTTTGAAAAGATACTGAGGAATATTTATTATTATAATGCTACTTATTAACAGGCATGATCAGCTATTGTAGACTTTGTTTTCATTGCTACAAAAGTAAACATAAATATTACCTTAAATAAAATCGATAACACAACAAATAATAGTTTTATATCTCTGAAGCAGTTAAGGGAAAAAATAAATTATTTAAGCCTTTCACTCGGAATTATTTAATTTATTTTTTAAGTGTACGGCTTTCGTCAATTTAATGACGGGAACCGCCCGCATTACTCGAACTTGGTTGCCTTAAACTTTAACTTTTTAAAATGTTCGCCAGTAAATTATTTATTGAACGAATGCTAAATAGTTGATATTAAATAATTTCAAATATTAAACTTTATCTGAAATACTGACGTGCAACCTAAGCCAGTACAGTTGAAAGATAAATATTAAATGTCCATCAAAAATATTCATGGACAAGTATGAGAAAAATCTATATTAGCTTTTTAAAAAATAAGCATAACATGTCCATATCATTGGAGGCAAGTACTTCCCACATTTCCATAACACCTTAAAAATTTCAGTATTGAACTCGTGCCAAGATTGTTTTATGTCACTTGTTTTACTCACTGGTCTACTACAGTTATTTTTGTTCTGTTTTTTTTTTTTCAAACTCTCACAGAAATAAAATATAAATTCAATATGAAAATGCGCTTTTGTGACGGTATAATTAAATTATGTACTAAATTGTGGTAAAATAACATAAATATTACATAAATAAAATTCAATTATAAACTTTAATTAAATCAACGCTGCTATCAGCCATTGAATTTATCGTTTTTTTTTTTTTTTTGCAAGACTCAATAACAAATTTATCTTAGCTACAAATTGATGCAATATAAGAAAAATAAATTATAAATACAAACTTACAATTGCTAACCAGCCCTCCTTTATTATTACTATCATTATTTCCATTAGTACCGTAATTGTTATTTTCAACATTATCATGGGACTCTCTTTGTTGGCGTGATGTTATGTCTGTTGAAGAGGGCCTATAAGAACCACGGAAACCAAAACGATTGCCAGCGCCAGGTAATTTACAATTAGCCACATTAACCGCAGCTGTATTCAGATTTGTTTGTAAAGTAGCAGCAGCAGCTGCTCCCATTTTCTCAAAGTGCACATTGTTCAGCAAATCTAATTAAATAAATAATATTTATTAAATTAAAATACAAATCCATGAAACAAAGCAAACAAATATGTATATATATTTTAGGTCATTTGTGTGGTACACTCACCGGCATTCCCATTTTTATCTCTACTGACTAGCTCCTCTGTGCATGTTGTGTTGCTTGTACTCGTATCTATCACAGTATCTGCCTTGTATCTATCATTCTCTTTGTTTGGCGTTTTGTCAACAATACTGCCGCCCTCACAACCAACACCACCACCAACAGTTCTCACCGCATTATCACTATCATTGGCATTATATTTATCCTGTTTCTTGGAATTTTTGCTGTTCTCTCCTTTTATTAGTTTTTTTAGTTTTTTTGGTGTTGTATTTAGGTTTTTGCGAAAGCCGAAAGACATCGCCGTACCCTTCGTTTGAATTTCACCTACATTTTGTTTCTTTGAGTTCTTTTTACTTTCGGCTTGACCCTAAAATTAACAAAAGAGATTATTTATACATATCTATACCAGAGCTGTAAAAGATTGATTCTTTTCTGAATGAAACTAAGAATTATTGAAGCATTGTATTAAAACTTTTTTAATGCATTCATTGTGACCAAAAAGTGAATTGACTTAAAGTATAAATGCATTCATCATGAAAAACGAACTTTAAATTTTATTCGTTTTACAAAATAATGAATTGAGTTAAAATTTTAGTGAATTAGTCTTGAATTAAATACTTTGAATCCATTAACTTCATATTGAATTAAAATTTTGAATGAATTATCGATGATTTAAAGGAAAAGAATTGTAATTCATTTTTTCATTCATTTCTATAGTTAGGATAAAATTTTCAAAAATGATCTCTTCATCTCATACGCTGTTCTGCAATATTTTATAATACAATACTTTTATGATACTTAATTGATTGATTTTTTATACATGCATTTTGAAAGCATTCCGCGTGGAATACTTAACAGAACAGTGGGCTTTAGATTGTGTTTGTTGACACATATTTTTTGATAATAGCAATTGGATACATGCTTTTGGACAAGTTTTTAAATCGTACAACAATTTTTGTTTTATGATGTTCATCCAAATTAAAGCAGTGAATCAAAAATTATTTACAATTTTTTTCTCTTAAATCATCGATAATGCAGTTACATTTTAATTCAATTCTTTTTTGTGAATAAAATGTATGAATTTAAGACTTTGTTTCATGTTGAATTCATTCATACTTTAATTCAAGTATTTTTTTAAGTGATGTCAATGCATACAAGAATTTTTAATTAATGACGAATGCTTCCATGTTTCAATTCAATTCACATTTTGACCAAAATTAATTAATCAAATTTTCTCTACATCGTTGTGAATTAAAAATCAGATTTGAGTCACTCTTTTACAGCTCTGTTCTACACATATGTGCGTATGTAAATATGTAAGTCCAAGGTATGGTAGGATGCGGTTCAATTGAGTTACTTGCTTCTGTTAGCATAACAATACCTTATATATATAGATAGATATTAACCTTCTTATTCATAAAATATTATTAAATTTATTGTGGCCTTTATATATAAATTTTTGTGTGGGTGGGATAACCGTTTATAAATAAGTGGGTAAATATGTAAAAATTTAATAATCCTCTGCATAAAATATATATAACAAACATTATAATATTTGCTATTTATATAGACTAAAGTTCGAAATATAATAAACAGAGAAAAACTAGACATTTTTAATAAATTTCAAGCAACAAAGGAACTTTTTTAATATCTAACATCACAAAGATTTCAACGCACAGTGGCTGAACAGAACAAACGTTGTTTTCGATCGCTACTCTGACTTTTAGCAGTTATTTAATGATGATATATTCATTGTAATTATGTACATATGTATGTAATCAGCAATTTTCTTTATTTTTAAAAATAATTTTATTATAAACTAACTTTTACCCGTGACTTTGTTTATGCTACAAAACAAAAAGCACGGAAAGAAAACAAAGCACTAAAAGTACCACGTGAATTATATGTAAGAAAAAAATCGATTTAATTAAGTTTTAAGACGAAAAAACCGAATGTCTTGCACGTAGTGCGGAACGCAATGTACTTCTATCATTAATTGTACCCTAGGGGCTGTTCACATATTACGTAACGCTCCAGGCGGGAGGGCGGTTACAGATTTGTTATGGATTGGAAATTTTTCACTGAAAAAGCGTTACGGTTGGGGGGGGGGGGGAGATAAAATCTCTGAAAACAGCGTTACGTACTATGTGCACAGCCTCCTTCCTATAAGGAGTTTTGAGAAGCGCATAGTAGGCACTAAAGTAAATGTTACATTGCAAATTTATTATTTAAGTCACATAAAATGCATAAAATGCATATATAATTGCATATTATATATCATTGGAGAGGTAATTAAATCCAGTTTTATATACACACTTATTTGCAAATAACTTAAATATATTTAAATATATTTCGTAACATTTGCACAGTTAAAATAATTAAAATAATTTTTAATTTTTCACAAGAAAAATGCAAGTCTGTTTAGCGATTTGATCAAAGGATTCACTCAACGATGACTGCAGGAAAATAATATATTTTCCGTAGCTAACTACAACATTTTTTTGTCAAGTTAAGCTTGTAATTAAACTTGACAAAAAAAAAAGACTGCCCAACAATAGTTGCTTTCAACTATAAGTTTGTATTATAATTATTGACTCACCGGCATTTTAGTCATTCACCTTTTAAAACTGCAAAAAAATAAATTACCAAACATCCTTCACCTTGCTGCCCAAAAGTATAAGAAAATTTCTTAATATACGATGACTTTAATGATAACGTTGTACCAAAATGATTATTTAGTATATTTGTATGTTTCATTCACATATGCATCGAAGAAAAGTCACAAGGATAATAATTGAAAATTGATAGACAAAAGTCTATGAAAAAAATCAATAATATATTTGGAACTTGTTCGTAAAACTGTTAGAAAAACGAATATACGTATAATGATTCTATAGTATTATTATACAATCTTCAGAGTTACACAAATGTTTAGTATCTTATTAAACACAAATATTTATTTTCGTAATAATCCTTTCAAATGCCGTGTCGTCAGTGTGGCGCTACAC
Source organism: Lypha dubia (assembly GCA_947311025.1). Taxonomy (NCBI): domain Eukaryota; kingdom Metazoa; phylum Arthropoda; class Insecta; order Diptera; family Tachinidae; genus Lypha; species Lypha dubia. Next base: position 80,836,723 of record OX371263.1, on the reverse strand, counting down.
GTCAAACTTGCGACAATAAATGCTGACTAACCGAGCACACGTTTTGCAAAAAAACATATGGTGGAATATATTCATAATCCAGCGGTAGAAAAACAAAAATAAAAACAAAAATAACAACAATAACAAATTTTTTGATGATAAGAAAAAAAAAACTGTGCAAGTTGACTTGACGTATTGGAAAAGGATAAAAAGGTTGCACTTGTCATAGTCCACAAAATGAAATAATGAATCAAAAGAGGTTACAAAATGTGGATTGCAAGTTTTTTTCTCAATGTATTTATGTATACTATAACTGCATGTAAAAAAAACCTATAAGTATGTTTTTTTTTTCCATATTGTGTGTTCTCATTTAAATTAAATGCCTTTGCTTTGTGATTTTTTTTTTTTTATATTAAAAAGTTAAATTTACCATTTCGACTTCTGTGTCAAGTGATTCTGTTAATTCAAGAATTTCGTTATCATTTAATAAATGCTGCTGCTTAATATCAAGCGCCTCGTATTCTTCTAGATCGATGACGAGGTTTTCGCATTCATCCATCTTGCACGAGGATTTTTATCTTGTAGCCCCCTATGTAGGCGGGCCTTGATATATTGAATTTTCAACCTTGCAGCCGTTTTTCACAATTACAATTTTTTTTTTTGGTTTTTAGTTGCCTTCACTATTTTTTAAATTAACTTAATTTTTAAAATTTTTATCTAACAATTTTCTTCAATTTTCCTTCATTAAAATTCCAACACTTTAGATTTCTCTAGTAGCATTCAGCGAAACATTTAATATTTTAATAAGAATTTTTTTTTTGCGTAGTAGATTTATTTATAAGTCCTTGATTTCAAAAAACGTTTTAGTACAAATTAATTAAACAAATTCACATTAACTTTTGCTTGGCTTTTGTTATAATTTTCTTAAACTTTAAAAAATGTGTGGTTTTGCAAAACTTTTCTTATTTCTTCACAAAAAATATTTTATATGTATATATTTTTTACATAGATTTTATGCCGACTATAACGCTTTAACTCTTCTGTATATAAAATGTTTGTGACACTGGAAGTTCTGGGATTTTCATAGTACTGCAATGTCTGCCTTTGTAGAAGTTAAGATTTTTCCATAAAACATGCGCAATAAAGAGAAAAATTATGTGAAAAACAAAAGTAAACAATTAAATATTATAGGTGGTGGTTTTGTGTAAAATTTGTATCGTATTTAAAGCGGCATCTTTTGTCGAATCATGGAAATTAAAAAGGGTTGAAATAATGAGTTTGTTTTTAGCTAAAAGCTTAAAGTTCAGTATTCTGATATAGTAATAGTCCTTTAAGTAAAATTATAGCTATTCCGAGCTTTAAGCTCTTAAGTTATTTATAGTATCTAGTAAGAACTTTTTCTTTAGCTTTTGATTAAAGTTACTTCAAGTTTTTTTTTAAATGCAAGTCTGTTTAAGGTTTTTAATAAATAATTTTAACGATAGAAGGACAATATATATATTAATTTTTTCTCATTGAATAGACCTTATCACGGTACTGTAAAATTAAAAAAAAAAAATCGATCGATGTTTTTGTAGAAAAAGCCAGTTCACAGCAAATATCAGAGATCTTCGACTTTTTTTACAGCAGCTGTATGAGCAGCAATTTTCCGTAAAAAAGTATAGAGTTTTCCAATAGGTACTTGATAACTTTGAATTTAATTTGTGAACGCACTATTTCACCGATCATCTAACGGTTACTTTCCATTTTTTTTTGTTTGATAATACCAACACATCTGTAGATCTTTAAGCATGTTTGAAACTCGTTTGATTATACACAAACTCATATACATGAAGCAGCCAGTGAAATAATTTCTCTCCCATCGATATTAAAGGAGACCTCACCAATAAACAGTCACAAAATCATGCCACCGTAGAGGGTAGCATGATGACCGCCACCATATACATCCCCAAGAAGATTGATTATTCCCAAAAGCATACCCATCCCAAAGAAAATAGAGTACGCATGTCGCATAAAATCGTAAAGTGAATTCAATGTAAAACACCCTGCAGGCATTCATCCGTCGGGCTCCCGTGATACCAGTGTTAAGTAACTGGTTATGCCTCGAAAAAGAAACCACAGAGATTGCATTTGTATTAACTTTGGTCTTGATCAGAGACCTTAGTTGCCTTTTCACCTTCGACTTAGTGGTTTCAGAGATTTCTTAGTAATTTAAAAGTGTTATCGGTAATTGGCCAAAGGTATTGTCTACAAAAGCCAATTATCCTTTTTCCCAGAAATAACCGCAACAAGGTGATGATAGTCACCAAAGTGTATAAACGTACTCCCCAGGCAGTCATTTTAGGAGAATTAAATTTCTTGCTTTTTGCACACTATTATAATGAATCGATATAAGAAACTTTTTAGCTTTTATAACTTAAGATAAGATGCGCCTAGGGCTTTTGATGTAAAAAATATAGGACAAATATTTTTTATAGAAATTTTAACCCTTTAGCTGTTTTTCCTATAATGCGATTTTTACTTTTACTTGAAATATGGACAAAATCCTGTCTGGACAGTTTTCTAAATTATTTAGCAAACATTTAACGTTTTTACAAAGTGAAGTAGATCGCTCAACGAACACAGGATCATCCTAAGCCGACTTTAGCTGGTAAATTTAAATGACAGAAACTTCATATACGAAAATTATCTTAATCAGAAATTCTATAAGTTTTTTTTATTCTTTGCCAAGTTTTATGTAAGTAAATCAAATACTAAGATAACACATAATTTACAAATATGCTCGTATAAACAATAACACACATACCTTCTTCTCAGCAGCACTTACAATTTTCATTATCCCAGGACCTGGTGTTAAAGGATGTTTCCATTTATTCTTAATTTCATCAGGGCTTTTATTTTCAACTTGATTGTTGTCACAACAATAATCAATTAATAAATCTTTTCTTAATGTTGGATTGTCTTGCTGATGTAGTTCTTTATGTTGTTCATATAAATGGTGGTCTGCCATATAAGATGGTGGCACTTCAACATGATAATTATTATCATTGATATTCGCATTACAATTTTTAATGTTGGTGTTATTACGAATGTTATTACAATTGGCAAGATTGATATCATCATGGATGGCAATTTCTTTTCTACCTCTGTTATTGTTGTTTTTATTGTTATTATTATTATCACTATAAGATGTTATATATTTGTGTTCATCTTCCATGTTATCCACCGAGTCATACTCATTGCCAATATGGTCGTTATAAACTAGCATAGACTCAACGACGCCGCCATAATCATTGTTTTCCCATTTTTTGTTAATGTCATTGCTGCTGCTGTTGTTTGTATTGTGGTGCACATCATCAACTGCATCATTGCTCTTGTCATCATTGTTAACAATCTGCTGCTTTTGTAAATTTTTTTTAACTGTCAAATGGTCCAATGAATGTAAACAAGTGTTTTCTTGTTCAAAATCTTCATCTTTGGAATTTTGCAGCTGATTATGCCAGTGATGTTGGAATTGCTGTTCTTGTAGTTGTTTTTCTTGTTGTTGTGGTCGCTCCGTCTTTTGGCTAACATTACTACTGATGACAATAATGTCGCCACCGTTTGGTATACTCTTGACAGCATAGTATTCGCATAATTGATTCTGTTGCTCTTCCTTAAGTGCAACATACTCAGAACTTACGTTGAATTTACTTAAAATATCTTTCGCTGTTGCCAAATCTTTTTCAGATAATGCAATCGTTAAACTTGTAGGATTTTTCGATACACACTTGCCCATAGATTCTGCTCTTTATTATGATGCGCTCACTCATTCTCTATATGACGAGATATAATGTTAAAGGTGTTGCCCGCTTAAAGGTAGTAAAGGTTAAAAGATAAAGAGACAATTTCCGGTGTATGTTTATGCCTTAAAATTGCAATAAACTTTTATTTACTTGTTTGCTTAAGCACTGATTTGGGTTTAAATACAATAATGCACAGTGGGACATGTCAAAGTGGGGTGGCTAAAAAAAAAAAAAAAAATAGATAAATAAAAGTCATACGGAAAATAGTTATTGTTAAATATGTATGTAGAATGACAGAAAAATCATGCTGAAATTAAGTTAAATTTATTTAAATTTTAAGGCTCCATGAAATATTGCACCAAACTTAAAATCAACACAAAAATCTTTTTTGTTATTTTCAATAGAAAAATGTTGGAACATTTTTTAAAAAGGGCCCCAATCTTAAAACTGGAAATTGATCCAAAATTTAGTATAAAATTGGTTCCAAATTTAAAAATAAAAAATTATCTAAACCGCAGTTTGTGTTGTTATTTTTATCAGGCCATTTTTTTGTTTTTTGCGTGGGAACATTTTTATTGGGGTGCCAATCTTTATTCCCGCAAATTTTAATGAAGCCAAACAAAAAAAAAAAGAAAAGATTTAATAGATTTGATAGTCAATGACGAATTACGCATACAAACAGAGAATGATGTTTGCGAACACCGTGAAAATTTATGAGGAAAGTGTTCAAAATTTCGTAAATCCTTTGAAAGGCAGGCAATTAGTCGCACTATCTTGACACCAGTATATGGTTACCATGCAACCATAAAAAAAAAATTCCTTATATAAAAAGTTTGCCCAAAAACTGTCTTTGCGTTTCCCGAACATAGACTATATAAACCTTTTGAATAATAAAACATACGTTTTATGGGTAATTTAATACATATATTGTCTTGAAAAACGAAATATTTACGTTTTCCCAAGAAAATACAGCACCAAGGTGTGTTCGAATCAACAAATTGCAAAACCGTACTTCGCGGGAGAACGCAAGGAATCAGTCTCTGCTTTCGATTCCAGGCAGCATCTACTGCTCATTTTAACCGCAATATTATCCTGCTAATATATAAATATGGAAGTTTGTATGTTTGGAAGTTTGGATGTTTATTCCATTATAATGCGAAAACCACTCAATGGATTCCGATCAAGTTGGGTAGACGGATAGCATGTAACCCACAGTAAAGAAGCACAATTTGGTAGTTTTGGTACTGTTTATTTTTTTTTTTTTTTTTAAATAAAATACATTCTGGGGGCAAAAATTAGAAAAAACAGGTACTCTTTTAATTTTGGTAATTTTTTTTTGTGCTTTTGGTACTTTTTCTGTTGAGAAATTTTCTTAATCGATTTATGGCAATTTGTTGTGATCTTGATAAAAATATAGGGAAATTTTTAATATCGAAAAAAGTAACTAATTGGTTCTTTTTAGAGGGGGTAAAGGGTGGTTTTATTGTTTATTATAGACAGTTTATGCCTTCATTAACATGTATCTTGAACGAAGTAATGTGTAAAAGTTATTATTGGTATTTTAGCTAATTTATCTGGCGGGTAATTATTAAAGTTTTTATATATTTTATTTTATATATTTTAAATTGGAAGAATTTGAGCGTAAAGTTTTACGCAAAATATATGGCCCGTATGTGAAAATGGTATCTGGAGAGTCAGATACAATCATGAATTCAAAAGACTACCAAGATATAAGCGTGGTTAAACGAATTTAAATATCACGTATGCGATGGGATGGACATGTACTTGATAATTCAAATCCGACCAAAAAGGCAATGGAAATGGTGCCAGAGTGAAGAAAAAGTAGAGGAAGACCAAAGCTTAGATGGTGCGTCGGTGTTGAAAACGATTTCAATAATATTAGTTTAAGCAACTGGAGAATGATTGCAGTTGATCGTTACCTGTTTAGAGTAAAATTAGAGGCAGCCAAGACCCACCCCGGGTTGTAGTGTTTAAAATGATGATGATGATATTTTATGTAAAAAATGTAAATCATTTAGATTTCCTTTGAAATATCGTTCGTATTTTTAGTTCAATAAATTTATTAAAAATTTTTTAAGACCTCATCTACCATTCTTTTCTACCACTGTTCGCTCATATGAATGTGTGTGTCTCCAAGCTTTTGATTTTTTTTTTCAGGTCTTGTGTGTTTCAACGAAAAAGGTTTTAATAAACTATTGTTTTATAAGACGATACAACAGAGACAATCATACATATATCTAATAAGTATATACGAGTAAGTATATTGCAAAAAAAAAAAAAAAAACAAAATTGTAGTCTTTTTTCAATGGTATTCATTTGATCTATCAACTATCGAAAAACGAAAAATCCAAAAGCAGTGAGAAAAACAACAAATGTAACTAAAAATGAAAATGTTATTTCTTTTAAGATTTTATATCTATAATATGTACAAGTATTGCTTAAATAAGTTCTTTTATTCTGCAGTTGTAGTATATGTTCGTTCAATTTTAATGTCTTGAATTTTAATACTGGCGTTTTTGCAACACATTCACACACCCAAACTTACATCAAAATATTTGTAAATGTATTTTATAGTTTTAAGTTTTATGCATTTAGTTGTTTACTTGTGGTGGGTACTTGTTGTGGTAAATTGATAAGAAATATGTGAGCTTGCATTCATACATGTGCTTCTCAAGATTTATACTATTGGTATTCCACTTTGTATTAAGTATTGCTTTATCGTTATTTACCAAATACTTGAAATTGTTTAATTTTGAATTTTATCCACATGCAACAAAACAAAACCAAAAAAAAAAAAAAGAAAGAAAGGGAAACAATAAAGTTATTTTGGTTGTATCTTTCAAATCAAAGGTTTATTTAATATTCTACTCTTTATGTTTGTAAAGAAATTGTTGAACTATTTGCAATATTTCATCACTAAACATTAAATGCAGGTCTATATTTTAAATACGATTAACAATATTAATTACGAGATTTATTGTATGTATGTCTGTATGCATGGTGGCTAATAAAAAATTTGTTATTTTATATGTCTTTTAATTTTTTACCATTTGAAACTTTTCTGAAACTCCAGTAAACTTTTAAGATTAACAAAAAAGAAAAAAAAAAACGAAATGTAATTAACTTTTATATGTGTTTCTTTACGTAATATATCCGAACTAATACTGGATTACAGTTGCATGTGCAACAGACCAACCCAGCAAACACTTTCGACATGTCTGATGCTAGAAAAAATCTGAAACTTTGCCAGACATTTATCGAGCGGGTTGCCTAAAATTGCACAAGACATTTAAAAAAATAATGGACCATTTTATGGTATGCAATACTTGTGTGCATGGGCCCAAAGTTAAGCAGACACAGTTCATTACACAACTGTTGCTCAGCAATTATCTGAAACGCTTTAATGAGTGAGCAACTAGCCAACATTTTGAGTGATCGATCACAATTTTTGTTAGCAAAGAAAAAGTACGATACTTTTTTTTATCAAAATTTTTTAATATAATTCTATTAAATTATAATTCTCAAATGAATTAGACATTTTTGACAAATTTTCATTCACTAACTTTTTATGACAAGTAAAATTTTATGTTTTTTTTTATAAAGAAAATAACTCATCGTTTAGAAAAAGTAATAACATAAAGAAGAGTTTGCTTCTGAATGGGCCTTTTAACTGAACTAAATTTAGTTTCCTTCTTTTCTGACCAAGAACTTACTAAGCTTTCAGATAATTTTTACCGAAGTATTTCTCATTTAAACGCCAACCATTTGTGCAACCTTATGCAAATTCTTAAAGCTATACAGTATTTACACTACGCAATTTTGTTGCATGCAACGTTGATTTTCTTAGTAAGAAAGACGGAGAAGAAATATAAAATGTATATATTTCCATTTCAAAAATCTCCCATTAAATATGGCACCACTTAAAAATTTATCGAAAAAAAAATTAACAATTCAAAAGATTCAAAAAAGACTTAACACGTTCGCTGCCGCCATATAGTATAAAAGGAACTACCAGTGTGCCAAAAGTGTTTTTTTTTTTTTTTTGTTTAAAAGTGTATGGTAATTGTTAGTGAATTGATCCATGTCTTTAGTTTCACGTTTGTATTGCTTTTTTGTGTTTTTAGAATGTGACCCGGTGGGTCACGGGGCACTCAATTGTTACAGAAAAGCACATAATATCACGTTATCCACCGGTGGTGGTCAGAGAGATATTTCAGATATGTGAAAACAGCCTTACAAAATAATGCAGCGTGTGCCCCATAACTGGATTCCATAGGACCATATTGGTTTCAGGATCGCGTTGTATAAAAGTAGTTTACATTTAGGCTTAGTATAGAGTTTCTTCCCGTAAGCTAATTCATTTGGGCTGCTTTTAATTTTATTTGTGTTAACATTGCCTCTATATGTGATTTCCATGTTAAACGACGATGAACGCCTAGATATTTGACTACAGTGTGTTGACGTATGGAGGTATAGTCTCGGTGTTAATTTGTATAGGCGGCATGTTTCCTTGCGCAACGTAAAAGTGACGTGTACACATTTCCGCTCGTTAACTTTTATACGCCATTGTTTGAGCCATTTTTCCAATTTGGATATAAACCCTTGTAAGTTGCGGGAAGCTTCTACACGACTTTCATGAACGCTTAGAAAAGCTGTATCATCAGCAAATGTAGACGTATGAATGTTACTGCTTAATGGTAAGTCAGAGGCGTATATTAAATAAAGTAAGGGACCGAAGATACTGCCTTGAGGGACTCCAGCTTCAATCGACTGCAGATGGCTTAAAAAATTGCCTTCCCTTACTACAAATTTACGTTGCATTAGATAGCTTTTTAAAAGCTTGACGATGTTTGCTGGTAGATTTTTTATTAGTTTGTTGATAAGACCTTCGTGCCATACTTTATCGAAAGCTTGTGAGACATCAATAAAGAGCACAGAGCAACATTTCTTTTTTTAAAATTATCTCTAACAACATTCACAAGTCTGTGAGTTTGTTCAATTGGGCTATGTTTTCTGCGGAAACCAAATTGATGATCTGGAATGCATCCACTTCTAGTCACTATAGGCATCAGCTTGCTCATATACAGCTTTTCAAATAGTTTTGAAATGTTGGGCATTAACTAATAGGCCGATAGGATTCAACCTTCGTATGATCCTTGCCGGGCTTTGGTATCACAATAATCATCGAAACCTTCCATTCTTTTGGATAGTATTGCAGCCGTAAAATACCATTAAAAATGAATAGTATTATTTTTTTTGCAATATAAGGCAATTCTTGAAGCATTTTGTTGCTTATTTTGTCGACACCTGGGGCTTTTCTGGTGTTGACATTTTCAATCTCCGCAATGTTAAATCTCAGCGGTATTTCTGGTAAGGAGACGACTGGTGGCAGTTCAGTAATATCAGCAGAAATATTCGGGGTAAATACTGACCGATACTTAGACGGAAAATTATAAGTCACTACACAGCGTGATGTATGCTTAGTCTCTTAATCTAAAAGGGTCCTGACCTATTGCAAATCAACAAAAATGTAAGAAAAAAATCAAAAACTGACAAACTGATAACATTAAAGTAGAATGCTAGTAAATTAAAAAATCGTATAAATGTGCATACCAAAAAGCACTAGCACTATGTTCGTATAGGGACGAAAACCAAAATATTACTAATCGTCACATAATACAACTGAAAAACAAAAGCTTCTTTTATATCTCAACACATGTGAATACGTAAACACTTTATAAAAAAAAAAATAAAGAAAAAATCTGGATTTTATCAGTACTTAAACAGCATGTATGTATAAGAAACTCTACAGATAAAATTGCATTTTAAGTTGTCATTGTAAGCTTCTGATTTAGTTGTAAATATTACATAAACTTTACACAATGCGCAGTTATCTAAAGAGTCTTCGAACGTAAAATAATATAAGAAAAAAAATAAAACGGAAGGATATTTGTACACAGGCCCAGCTAGTGTTATAATGATAGAACAAAAAATTAGTTAAAATTCAGTTTGTTATAAATCGTGTGAGTGCTCAATGTTGTGAATATACATACACACACACGCACACATGTTTTAAATAAAAAAGAATCTTAGTGTGTGTTTGTTTGTATAAACCACGCTTTGTCTTATTTATTGCTAAGAAAACATTTCTTTTTGTTTCTTTGAATATCATTATAAAGATTATAAAAAAAATATCTCCACTCGTACATGTACAAATAAACACAAACAAGACTCGCCATTACGGTTTTTATACCAGTATGTTTAGCTGAATATTGCTGTGGCCAGCAAGGACAACTGTTGCATTAGGGTGGTTCATCATATATTTGTTTAAATTTTTTTTTTTATAAAAAATATCTAAACTCAAGCTTACAATTTAAATAAATTTTCATATCACATTAAATATTTGTAAAATATGTTAATTGGAACGCTGAGTTTGAATCTGTAGCCAGGCTCTTTAAGTTGAGTTTTTATGTGTTTTTCTTTCTAAAATTCTCGGGAATAATTCGTTCGATAATAAATAACAAAATTAATTTTCCTAATAATTTCATTCGCATATTAATTTAAAAAAAAAATAAGTCACTTCCGAGAAAACTAGAACTTTTCCTAAAAATGCGAGAGATTTTTGCCGGACGTCAAGGTAGCCACCCAATTTTATTATTTTTACTTATATTTTCGTTTTATATTGAACATAAACTATATTTTGTTGATGTTTTAGATATGGCTTTTTCAAGAAGATAATTTTGCTATATTTCTGGTTATTATATATTTGAAAAATTTAGAAAACCTATATCGGTCTTTGTGAAAACAGCGTATCATGAAAAGTTTAAATTTTCTTTCACGCGAGTTTCCAGCATTAAGTATAGAAAGAGTGTAAACTGGTATTTTTGATGGTGCCACAGATATGGCAGCTCGTGAAAGATCTTAATTTTTTCAAATCAATGACTGAAGTCGAATCAAAAGCTTGGAATTCATTTGTTTTGGTTATGAGTAATTACCTAAGCAAAAGGAAATCTGACGTCCATGTCGAGCTTGTTAAGTGCTTGTTATCGAACTTGCAAGAGCTATGAAGCAAAATTAGTATAAAAATTCACTATATGCACTCACATTTAGAGCGATTTCCACAAAATCTGGGTATGGAAGAATCTTCGCACTATGGAAGAATGTTATCAGGGAAGGTGGGACTCACATATGCTAGCAGACTACCTTCTGCTGGAGTTTGCAACGAAATCTACCTAAACTCGTTCAGTCAAAGAAATCTTATAGAAGATCATTTGATAGTGTTCGATAGAAATTTTGTATTAATTTTTTTGTATATTTTCATCAAAATAAGAAAACTGCTGTTTTTCGAAAAGTAAAGCTGTTAGCAATCTGTCAGTATTTTTTTTTTTTTTTCATAGTCAGTGCTATAGAAATATCCAATAATAGAAAAAAATAAAGAATACAAAAGTTGTATTGACCATTGCAATTATCTTCTATGCAGGAAAAAACGTACTTAAATCAATCCCAAACTGTGTCCAAAATACGTTATGTACGGATTTATTAATCCAAAAATACTCAATTCGATCCCTAAAACCAGATTATTTCAAAAATACCCTCTGCGTTGATTAAGATGAATATTACCTACATAATCATGCATCCAATTAAAAGCCATACAGATTTCTTTTGCTTAAAAGAAATCCTGTGGGAGACATCAATCCCTAATTGGAATTATTTATACTCATTTTTGACCTGGAACTTACTTACTTATTGTTGGTATTAAACAAAGAGTCACATTTTGTAAATAGAAGCCAAGAAAAAAACATTTTGTTATGTTATTTTTGTTAATTTCTCGTATTGAATAGAAGCAGCTTAAGAGGAGTTTAATACCGTTTTAGAATTGACTGAAAGATTTTAGACACAACTCATATTTAAAGTAATACTAAAATATTTAAATTTTGTTTAAGTTATTTTCGTGTATAACAATTTGTTTACAAAATTATATAAAAATTTTGCCTTATGTTTGAAGTTTTCATTAAGTAATCGTGTACGAGACCAAATGTTGACCAAATGTTTTATGTTAAGAAATGTAATGTTCTTTTTAGTAGATAGTGGAATTTGACTATAAACCTTCAATATCAATCATTTAGCTCTTGTTTAAATTTCCAAAATTTATGAAATTAATTATTACAAACAAGCTATTATTTTTAGTCTAGTTTTCATAGGTGTGAATCCTCTTCATGTTTTATGCGGACAAAAAGAAATATAGGTACCTATGTATAATAAATAAAGGAAAAATGTTTGGAAACTGAAAAATGAAATGATATTTATGAGCTGCTATTCACATTTGTAAATGTTATTATATTGATATTTGTGTTCGTATGTGTAATATATTGGTGTCAATAATTTTACATTCTTTTAGCTTTAAATGTAGTCGCATTTTCTTTTTCTCTTCATTTTTACCTTATTTTATTTGTATTTTATGCAAGTGTGTTTACACAGCAACAGTCTAAAAGGTATAAAAGGTCCAAGTACATCCTTTCAAATGTTTTTGTATTGGTTATATAAAGCGACGATGTCAGTGGTTGTTTACTTATTTTGTGCCAAAGGCGAACACTTCAATTTTACTTTCCTTATTCAAGCATATAAACGTAAAAGTCTACAAATATCTGTAAGATATGTGTATGTGTAAGAATACTTTGTTGGTGATTGAATGTATGTATATGTATGTATGTATACAATTGTTTTTAGTCAGTATAAAAGAGCGGTGTGAATGTTTGTGGGTGGGTGGTTTAAGAAGGAAATAAGAATCCTTTGGGCGTTATGTTTGTCAGCTTAAGACAGTGGTGCTATGATGCATAAAATAATAAATGTATTACTTTGTGTGTGTATGTGTCATATAATATACAATATATATGTATTTGCATGTACACGCCCTGCAGTCGGCGTAGGTAGCGAATGACTAGCTATTTCGCTAACTGCCAGTCGTTACCACTAACTACCAGACTAACTACTAGCAATGCACTCGACTGACGATTTTAACATGGGGATGACATTGACGGTAGTCAATTGACACAATCAGACCGGTGAAATCACTAGTCAGCAAAACCTAACTATTTCGCTTCTCATAATGTACCAATTAGATCAGTAATGATATTTCCTTAATGGAAATACTACAGAAATTAAAATTTTTTGGATTTTTGTTTATTTATCAAATTTCTTTTTCAATATTTATAAAATTTTCAATTTATTGTTCTCTTTGTTTTTTTATGCTCATTTTATCTCTCTCGAACTCTTGCATTACTTGCAGCCAGTGAAGTAGTTAGTCAATTTTTCGTTAGCGATATACCTAACGATCTTGAGTCAATTTCTACATTTAAAACTGGGGGGCACATTTATGTATAATATTTGTATGTGTGCGATATACATACTTGCAAACGTACGTATGTTTGTATGTAAGTATGAAAACATAAATGTTGATGACTTTTCTATTAGGTTGTATGACTTTTCTGTTATTTAACTTAATGGATATACAGGACTTTAGTTATATAAAACAATATTAAAATTTCTGTATGGTTATGTGTGTGTGTGTGTATGGATGAAGAAGATTTTGCATGTTGATTGCCTATAACGATTAGGATGGCCATACATACATTTGCTTTGGGATAGAACCTATCAATAAATAGTGAAAATAAATTTTAGACAAAATAGAATTCTGGATTTCGTAATACGTTTTCGAGTTTTCTTTCTCTTTATTTATGTTACATAAATTATCTAACCGCTTTCATTGCACCACTATGAAATTCACGCAATTTAGGTTTTAATTGTGCTCAATTTATCATACAACAGCTCATTTATTAAATTGGTCAATTTGCACGTAATTCGAAATGCAATCCTTGTCACAAATATGTTTACTGAGAAGTATGTTCAGTAGATATGTATACTGTTGTAAAGCGTATTAAAGTAGTTGCTTGTCGATGGCACACCTAAGCAATTTTTTTCGGCTAATTAATCTGCGTTATCCAGCCGTGTCAAAATTTTTATATGTATGGATAAAGTGTCAATTTTTTGTTTTAATTTTATGATTATTGCAGAATTAATGCCATATCTCTCGCTCCACTGTTGTTTTTCAGCTGTCTAATGCTAATTGATTCAGCCAAATTTAGTGTATGAGACCACTTTTATTTAATATCTTCAACTAACAACTACTTCTTTTATTCAATATTTCTCTTTCTCAACGGGTATCTTCTTTAGGGATATTTTAATAAGAAATTTGTTTGATTTCAATAACAATAACAAAATAAGGACAACAAATTTGAATTATCATAATATATGATATTATCTAGAAATTGGTCACCCCATTATTATGTAAATAAAAATTATGTATGAAATTTATCACTAGAGAATTGGTTTCTAAAGTATTTAGTAGGTTGCAAAACAAAAAGTATATAAATAAAAATTTTTATTAAACAGAAAAGAAACGATGCGATATCACAATTATTTAAAATGAAATTTCACACTAGGAACTTTTTGGAGTGTTTATAATGATGCCAAAATTTAATGTTTCTTTTAAAACAAAAAAAAAATATTATAAACTTTCTATATTATGTAAAACTTTAGGGTATATAAGGAGCATTAATCTTTGTTCTGGCTTAATGTCTCTTTCTTTTATTTTTTTGGAAGTTTTTATTTCTATTGAAGTTTTTTTTAGCAATTTGTATGGTGCTGATGAAAAAAAAAATAATATAATCAATTTTATAAAATACTAGCTGATCCCGGTGTGCTTCGCTACCCCCTCGTTATAAAATAAAATTAAAAGTATTTATATATCCTACTGTGAAAATTTAATGACGATCGGTCCAGAGTTAGGCCTATATTACGATTTTTAATTTTCTTAAAAAGGGGCGTGGTCCCACCAACTTTTCTCTTGGTACATATTCCAAATTATGCCAATACCATATGTACGAAATATCATCGACGTAGGTCAAAAAATGGCCATAATATGGCGATTTTTTGGGTTATATGGGCGGTGCCACGCCTCTTTGTCCCATCAAAACTTCATATAGCCTTTTATTACTTCCAGAGTCGGTCCAAGGGTTTGGCTTCCTATAAAGCACAAACAAACAAACAAACAGACAGACATTAATTTTTATATATATAGATGTAACATTTTTAAAAATCAAGTTATTTTTTATTGGGTAACTAATTTACATATGTATATGTATATGCTACATGTCATTGATTGCTAATACCATCTCATCAGTAGATCTTTACAATTATGCTTTGATAATTCTCGGTAATTGCTTGAGAGTTTGTATTTAACCAAATGAGTTTGAAACATGTTCAAGCACGATGGTGAGGTTCTACTGTTGCTTCCTTTAATATTCATATTAACACTATTGAATCTATTCAGAAACAATTCTTGCTTTTTTGTCTGCGTGGCGTGTATTTGATTGTGCTAAGCCTACCGTGTTATAATAGTATACTGGCTTCAATAAAACTTGTCGCTTCTTCTTCTATGTGTTTCTCGTCCTACACGAAATTTTTTGCCTTGCAAGTCTTCAGAGCTAAATTAAGCCAACTGATTTAACAATTAACAATTGATTGATTATGATCAAAGCATTGAATATATTAAAAGTATTATTATTTTGTTTCTTAATAATTAATATTGATTGTTAATTCATTTTGTAGTAGTCTTTAAGGATCAAGTTTCTATGGACTAAATAATTAAATAAATAACGTGACATTCTATTTTGTTGCAAACCAATTTGATTCTGAAATTTGACTCTTCACACATGAAAATATTTACGTACATAAGTATGTATATTTATAATTTTATATTAATCGACTTTCAATGGAAGTTTTTTTTGTCATCAATGTGATCTGTATGGATATCTAATTTCAGTCACGTTATACAGACTTATGAAATTGATCTTACCGAAATTTTAATAATGTTTTCCTAAGCTAAAATATTTCTTTTTATATACTATTTTAAGTAAATAATAACATGCACTAACTACGAGTACTACCTCTAAGATAAAACGTAAGTTTAAAATATCTAAAGCCAAGTTCTCATTTTAGGTTATTTTTAACGATGTTAACTGCATTAAATTTGACATTTTATATCCACATCTTGTATACAATACAATATATTTTTTTTTTTTTATCTTTTTGTCACAAATCACTTGTCAAAGTTAAACTAAATTCTCTTGGTATGAGGTTGGTTGAGAAAAACGCTGCATGCAACACACAAATAAACTTAATGTGTCACTGAAATTTAATAACTTTTATATGTACGTAATACATATGTACTCTTATGTGTCGTGTAAAAAATAAGAAATATTGTTAAAAGTTTTGTTTTATTATTGTTAGAAATAAATAAAAGCATACAAATAATGATCAAATTTCTTGCTTATGTACAATTTATTTATTTATTTTTCATAACTTTAAAGACAAAAGTTTTGGTTTTTGAAACAAAACTTTTTAATTTTTGTGACATTTCCTTAGCCTTTCCTCCAATGAGTTTTGTATACACAATCATGCACGGATATGTGCATACATACGTGCGTATGTACACAGAAAAAAATTTTCACCAATTAACTCTTTACTTAAAAGTATAAACAAATTTTATTAAATATTTAATTTATTTAATTAAATTTTTAATTGTAATAAAGAACTTTAGTATAAAAATTTAATTGATATTATTAATTTGCACCAGTAAATGTATATAAAACATGAATGTTCTCAAATACCCCGGAGCTGCCCCTCGCGAACCACAGGGTTAACATCAGATTGCAATTTCTTAGACATAATCAAAACCCTCCATGCCGAAACAACTGGCTGAAGTGTTCGAGCTATCTAAACTCTTTTATCTATTGTTTCGCAACAGCACATTTTTATTGGTAGACCGAAGTCCAATCAGCCATTAGCACTGGCTGAGCATCAGTCCTTAAGACAATACCTCACCTAGCTTTTGGTAGTAACCACAGCCACCACGTGTACTCCCGATGGATAAATTACCAATAACCGGGCACGGAATCATGCAACAGCGTGGGTAGTAAGATGGTGCCACCATATCCGCTCCGAAGTAGAAGGAGTATTCCGAAGCCTATTCATCCCCAAGTGAACAGATATGCATCACGCAACAATACAACGCAATTGTGTATCCAATATAGGACATCAGTTAGTACTCCCCGGTAGACACTCTTCCATGAGCTTACCGGCTCCCGTGGTACTAGTTTGGGTTACTGGTAAAGCCTCGAATGAAAACCCCGAAGGATTACCTTTCTATTGACTTTGGGGTTTCACCTTTTAACAGACTACGTAGAATCCTACTTCCTTTATCTACCTTATATGCACATCCGTTGATCTGTTATTTCAGAAATTGGACAGTGACATACAAGTTTTATGGGTAATTGACAAACGGTTTTGTCTGCAAAACTTAATTACTACTTTCCCCAGCAGGCACAGAACCAAGGTGTGGATATCACCAACATGACAAAATATACCCCCGGGGTACCAACAACAATTAGTACAATGCCATTATAGTGAACATTAGAGAAATTAGTGATTTTTATGACTTGCCCTGACAAGAGATCGAACAACGAGCTAATAACTTCAGCAAATACCACCTTATGTAGCCACGTGAGGACTACTATAGACTTTCGAAGGATGAGAAATATTTACAAAGTTATTTCCTTGGACAACGACAAAGGTCTTAATGACCTTCTGAAGATGACAGATAAAAGCAAGTAGTTTTCGAAAAGCGAATGTGCCTATAAGTACACTAATAATTGAGCTGCCCATAGATGTTCAACGACATGTTCCAAATGAAACCTTAAAGCATGTGTCGACGTCAAATGAAATCTTCTATGTACAAAACAATTTTCTACAATTTTCTACAAATTATGTTTAAGTTACTTAAGTTCCTCTTCCAAAAGGATACTTATATCCCTGTTTACAACAAACAAGGAAAAATATATTGTCACCAAATATTTCAATGAGTTTTTTTTTTTTGTACCCACAAACAAACGATCAAATATTTATGTTCTATCCTATTCTGGAATTATGCCCATAAAAGCAAAACAAAAAGGAAATTGTATATGTATGAAGACTATCTTTAACTTGGACAACTTAGAAAGATTAATGAACTTTCATAAGTAGTTAATTTAAATAATGACTTAATAAAAAATCCACAACTGTTTAATAAAATTTTCTGCGCTTTGAACAACATACAAATGTATGCTTAAGAATCATACAAAGAAGCTTTTCATAAGGATATCCGCTCTATGATAAAAAGATAAAAATTACATTTTTGCAACATTATTTATCATCTTTCCTAAAATATTAATCAAAAATAAAAAAACAGAGAAAATATTATAAAAAAATAATCAAATTAATCTATTTACACAGAGTATAATTGTAAAGTGCAACACACAAAAAATAACGACTGGTTCTGACAGAGTGGATGATAATAAAATACACGTTATTTGATGATAGATATCCTTGAAAGTTCTTAGAAAATATGTTCTATTTTTCATACCTAGCGATATGTATGAATGTATGTCGAAAATGGTTGAGGAACTTTCTACAACTAAACGGAAAGTATATTTTTAAAATATGAATAATACAAAGAAATTAGTTCAAAATTAATTTCTAATTTTAGTGTAGTTATTTTCTAGGAAAGAACTCCTTTTATATTAAAATACAGCTTTAATAAATATTTTTTTTTATATATTTACCGCCTAATTCATAAAAATTTAAAATCGATTTGGAATTGATTTTATAAAAAACTAGCTGAACCCGATGTGCTTCGCTACCCAGCTTGTTATAGTCAAGAATTTATTATTTCGTAAGAATATCCTATTGTGAAAATTTAATGACGATCACCTTGTAAGAGACTAAAAGAGGTTACCCTACTTCCTTTTATACTTATGCGTACGCCAGTTAATCAGTAGTTTCAGAGATTGGGTATTTATATAAAAGTTTTATGAGTAACTGGCCAAAAAGGTAATGTCTGAAAAAAACAATTATCCTTTTCCGCAGAGAGCACAGCATCAAGACGTATATAGTCACTTAGATGTTAAATTTGTCCTTCTTTTCATACGAAATAAGTCTCGATTTAAAAAAAAAAATAAATTATCGGAAATTTTAAGTTAAGAATAAATTTAAAGATTGTGGGCATGGTCGGGCTTCGACCACCAGTCTCTTTAAATCGTACAGGCATACAAATTCCCAAATCAGACAATTTTCGTGATGAGTCTCGGAAGAAGTTTTATTCTCAAAAAATCCCGAATACCAGAAGAACAAAAAATCTTTTTTTTGCAAAATCGTTCAAGCTTCAGTTTTTTATCAAGTAAATATTTAATGAGTTCAAAACTTACAGTTTCTTTCTATTAGAAATTAAAAAAAAGACATGTGGCACTCGGGGACTGCCGCGGTAAAGCTATTGCATAGCATTTTTTTAACAACTTATCCAATTATATTATTACGTTTTGTTTAATAACTCCGTTGTTTTTCTGGCAATACTGTATTTTAATGAAATCAAAATCAATAGCATACTTTAGGGATTTACATACATTGGGCGATTTAAATACTTAAAAAACAAAAGACTTAAGAAACAAACTTAGTGTCAGGTTTTTTCATTTCAAAAACAAAAGACTTAAGAAACAAACGTTTCAAAATTTTTTGATTCGGTCGCCTCAAAGCCCGCGATGGAAGCTATGCTATAGCTTAAAAAACATAATTTTAAAACTTAGAACTTTTTAACCCCCCAACTAACTTTAATAAACTGCTAACTCCCTATTAGTGCGACGTAATGCACAATTCGAAACATTTTATTCGTCCATATTTAATTTTTACGTTATAAATAACTTTCGTTAAAAACCAAATTAAGCCAACTTATCAATTACAGCACGTTAGCAGCATTCCATAGATGCTGGAATAAAATGCATGAGCATTCATTCACTTATATTTGCATTTTGCTTAAGTGTAACATAAATTTACAATACAAGTGCAATGCTCATGAATGTGTATGTGTGTATGTATGTCACTATTTGTATCCTGCATGCAAATTTTTAAAAGACATATCTATCTATCTTACGTGCACATAAGCTGATGTATAGATATTAGACTGCACCAAGCTGATCAGCATTTTACATCTTATTTGCAATTGCAAATAGTTGACGATTGTTTATTGCCACAAAAAAAGAAACCTTAAATTCTATAACCAAACTTGTGTTTAGAGGAAAAAAATCGCATGAGAGAATCTTTACAGAAAAGTCTACTTTTTTGTTACAAATTTTTCCAAGCTTTTACTAAATGAAGACATATTTATTGTCTATGGGAAAATATACAAAAAAAAATAGAAAATAATTTTTAGTGATTTTACACGGCCAATAGCCAACTTTTCTGTGAAAATTCCCATATGTGAAAATGGGTGCATTCAGCAGGCACACTACACAACAGTACAAAACTGTTGCTCAACAATCTGCTGAACGCTTTGATTCCTGAGCGATGAGCCAACTTCTTGAGTAAGCGGTACAAATTTCATATTCTCTTTTTAAATTTTAATATAAAATATTTTTACAAAATAAAATTCAATAATTTTTATTGTAAAGTCAATGGTTTTGATATTTTTGTTAAAAAAGGTGAGCAGCTCGTGTAGAAAGGGGAGTTTTCTCTGCTGAATGTGCCCAATATTTCAGTAGAAAAATACAATAAGCATACTTTCAAAAATTTACATTCTTAGGTGTACCCTAATATACAGGCAGGTATAAGCATATGCATACATACATACATCCATATGTATGTATGTATGTGTATGCTTAACATTAATCCTTGTTATTTATGTGCATAATTTAAAGATTTGCATGTAGTTTGTATACGAAATCTAAAATATCAGTTGTGTGGGCGAATAATATTTCATATGTATGTGTATGGATGTGTTCACATCTACATATTTTTATTATGAGTAAGTGTGCGTTTACTTGTGTTACTATAAATGGGTATAATATGTAACATCAGAATAAATTAACTTATACATACATCCATACATACATTCATAGTTTTTCATATACATTTTTGATAATATCAGATTTTAATTGAATATGAAAATAATGGAGTCAATAAAGTTTGAGATAAAAATATAATATAAAATTATAAAAATATAAAAATATTTTCGCATGAATTTCATGTTTATTTTA
This sequence comes from Lypha dubia, assembly GCA_947311025.1. Taxonomy (NCBI): domain Eukaryota; kingdom Metazoa; phylum Arthropoda; class Insecta; order Diptera; family Tachinidae; genus Lypha; species Lypha dubia. Next base: position 80,815,758 of record OX371263.1, on the reverse strand, counting down.
AAGTTAATATTTAATTTACTTTTATGGAATCATAAGAAATTAATTATAAAAACTTATTTCTACTTATTTAACGAATAAGGATAAATAATTAATAAGGATCTTTGTAATATTTGCTTGTATTATTTGTTGTGTGATTTTAAGTTTTGATGTCAAAAGAAAATATTTGATTTAATTATGCCTCATATTTTGCTGAAATTAATTAAACATAAACAAGATCAGGCTGAAAGTGATTTCCCATATACTCTATAGTATAGAGTATAGAGTCTATACGATACGATATGCAAGAATATCAACAACCATTGATAAATTTTATTATATATTGAATCTTCAATTATAGATTAAATTATGAATAAGTTTTCCAAATCTTAAATCTAAAAAATATTAAATATAAGTTTAGCCAATGCTAAACAAAATTTTTAATTTCAACGGTTAATTTATGTTGTTTTACATCTCTCGTCTACGGCTGAGAAATAGAGTATCCCTCCTTTTCAGCCGGGCGTGGCTGAACATCTAGATCTTTATGAATTCGATGATTTCTGACATACTGATTTCTGCTGTAATTGTACGTAGAATTTTATTCTGTCGCCTTTGAATTTTTTCGACATTTGATGCTGAGGCAGTGCCCCATAACTGGATTCCATAGAACCATATTGGTTTCAGGATCGCGTGGTATAAAAGTAGTTTAGAATCTAGGCTTAGTATAGAATTTCTTCCAATAAGCCAATTCTTTTGGGCTGCTTTTAATTTCATTTGTGTTAACTTTGCGTCTATATGCGATTTCCATGTTAAACGACGACCGAAATGTATGGTTTTTATTTAAAAGAAAATTCACAAAGAATGTAAATGTAGTCAGATTATGAACCATTTTTAAACTATTTGAATGTAAATTTCATCAATCTATTATCTCTTATCTTTCTATATCTTATGGGAAGTTTTTATTTAATGATATATGGGTAAGTTCACGAATCCTTGCGATTTAAATGAGAAAATTTTTGATATGACTTTATTTTATAAATTAAAATATTTTTGTCAAAATTCAACACTTTACGATTACACCTTGTATTTTGGCCGCTCGTTAAAAAAAATCATTACACTGTGCTTGCTGAATGTTGAGATGATGATTACTCTATAAAATATCGAATCTAACCAAAAATCAAATACTTTGGTATGTTGTTTATTGCATCTGAACATTTTATATTCAAAAGTCAAAACCATTAAAGTCATCGTCATCGCAGAACATTTAAAACTGTTTGTTCTGTGTAAAGAATTAATATTTCTTTATATTAATTTATTTTTGTCTTTTTGATCATTTGTTTGTTTATTTGAAAGTTGTTAAACAAGAAGTACTTATTCAAAATAAAATTCAATTTAAAATTTCTAAGCAACAAATGATTTTTCTTTTACAGCATTTGTTAAAAATTTAGAATAACGCATCGTTGCGAGAAAAAAAAAATTTTCTATTCCACAAATTTATACTATATTTTATTGCGGAAGTTCCAATTACCAAGCAAAAAGGACAAATGACTTCCTATGGCTTTAATTGAAATTGTTTTTGTTAAAATAAAAATTTAACAATTGCTGATGTCTTCATTTTTATTTTTGCAGTCTATTACAGCACTTGTATCGTACAAATAATAACGATGATGCTGCTGACGACTGTGATGATGATAATGGTGGTGATGACACAAACAAACAATGTTAACTGTCATTTTACCAGCGAAGAGTTACACCCAATTCACATGATGACTTTTGCGACGTCGTTTTTGCTGAATTCCCTTTTGAAGTTGCTACCAAAATCGTTGTGTGTTCAGACGATGTCTTTTAGTTTATGTCTTTTTTCCCATTTTTGTTTTGAAATAATGTAAGTAACAAAGATAAATAACAAAAGTAAGAAAAATAATGAAAAGTAACAAAGAGAAATGGAAGAAAATGAATCTAATGAAAAGTAACAAAGAGAAATGGAGAAAAGTCTTGAAAACACAAATCAAGACTTTTTGTTTACCCCTCTTTCTTCCCTACACCACTCACCAACAAGCAAAAAGAGACGTCGCAAAAGTCATCATGTAAATCGGGTGTTAGAGGCAAGAAAAAACGTAAAATTTGCAGTTAAAGTAATAAAATATGACTATGAACCAAAAATAAAGAAGTTGAATAAACTTTTTTTCTATTTGTTAAAGTTTATAAGGAAGAAAGAAAATACTAATAGGTACTCCATTTAAAATAAAGTTTTCACATGAAACTTTGATGGTTGCTATTAAGTTTGAAATAATAAATAAATAATTTACTTGATGTGACTGAATAAGACAAAAGTTATTTTATAAAACAACTAACTTTTCTCGTGCATATCACTACTCTTATATTTAGGCATGAATGTATGAACTCATACATACACACAGAAATAAACTGGAAGTAAATTCAAGTCTTTCCCGATTTATTTGAGCAAGAGTTGTGATTAAAATGTACTTGAATCAATCCTAAGCGGGACTAAACAATTTTTCAGCTGTCTCTGTTTAATGCCAGATATTAAAGAAAAAATAAATAAATTTTACCCTTTTTTTTAATTGTCGACTTTAATGAATCTAATGTCGTGAGTTGTCTAAGGAGATGTGTTTCAAATATGTGAGTTCTATGTTCAGTACCAAAAATGGACAAAAATAAATTTGAAATGAATAGGAGTAACTAAAACAAGTTAAGTAACAGTTAAGTATGTATAAAAATATCAATTCTGTTGTGTTCCAGGATAAAAATGAAAATAAGGATATACCGATTAGGAATGAATTGAAGTATTTGACAGGATTGACTTTAGATAAATGAAATATGTATTGCTTTCACTTTGGATGCCTCCAAATGTTGGACGAGGATTTATGCATTCAATTTAAACGTTCGTTTAAGATTTTTATATTAAAATTTTTTTTTCCAAAATATTAATTTTTGCTAAATAGTCCCTATTTATTGCAAAAAGAAATTTTTTAGAAATAAATATAGCCTCCTGGGAAAAATGCGAAAAATTTGCCAAAAAACACTTGAAAAAAATAAAAATATGTACAACCAAATACATACTGAAAAATCCCAATTTAGGGATTTGTTAGAATTTTTCATGGAAAATCTTATTTGCCTTAATTTTTTGTAACTAAACAACATCATTTCCTATTAAAGCGAGAATATTATACCGAACGATTACAATATGTTCTTGAGTAGGGAGAATACATTGAGAATATATTTCTTATCTGTTATTTGCCTTCTATTAAAAGCGGAATTTAGTAAATGTTTACTCAAACCTACTTATGAACAAAAGTTTGCTTAATATAATTACGAAACAGCTAGTCGAAATATTACAGATTATTAAGCAAAAAAATTCATTAACGTTTTATATAAAAAGAAAAATATAAAAAATCATTTCAACACTTATTAAACGTTTCCTTGTGCATACAAAGTTGTAATGAAAAGGATTTTTTGCAAGTTCTTTATAATTTCAACATCTTTTGTGTAATAAAAGCGTTTTAGGAATGAGTTGGAACAATAACGTATTTAAATAAGCGACGTGTATAGATGTGTATAGATGAGTAACGTATTCTTAGATAAATATTCATAAACATTCTGTGCGTGTATGTGTACGAGTATGTATGGTTTTGTGTATTTCATACATTATTACTTCATTAAAATTGTGAAAGAAAAAAAAAATTAACTTTTATAAAAGAATTGTAACTTAAAGTGTATATTAAGCGAACATACGTAATCCGCGTATAATTGTCAATTATTTCGTCACATTACGTTTGGATTTAATATTATTTACGGCAGCAATTGGTTACTTTAAATGCGAACAAAAGCCAAAAAGTTATGATAAGTTACATAAAATACTAAAATTGCTGAACAGATTTATTCGAAATTATCATCAGTAGATATATTGCGAGAATATAAACATTGAAACTTCCTATGCTTGATTGAGAAATTCAAGAAACTAAACCACAAGCCAGTCAAGTGCCTTACTGACAATGTATTGTACCCGAGCATAGAGCTCTACCTGAGACTATACGCCCGAAGTCCAATCACTTACTAGCACTCGTCGATTATCATTCATTAAACCAAAATCACTCTCTGTGATTTTTGTACCAACCATATACACAACTCGAACTCCAAGAAAGAGATACCACTAATAGACGGAATCTACTTTAATATTGAGCGAAAGACGAAGTTTATGAAAGTCGAGATATCAATGGATGATTATTTGTTTTAAGGTTATGTCTGAGAAATCCAATCACCATTTTCCCCCAGAAAGCACAACACCAAAGTGTATTTAGTCACTAAGGTGCAGAAACGTGCCCACCGGGCTACTCAAGGGGTGCTAACACAACAGATCAGTGTTTGTCCTAATTGGTTAAATACATAACCGAAATCTCGACACAATAGGAGCCACATTTTTATCAAAAGCGTCTGGCTATATTTAAGCGGAAAATTAACGTTGTTAGATTGGGAGCATCAGTCTACGTCCAACGCCATCATTCTTTTACTTTAAATCAATTCTGTCTCATAATTGAATCAATCGTTAATTTTTTCTCATTTTTATACTGCAACATTTCAATTTTAAATATATTTTTATGTTTTCAACATAGAGGCAGTCACATGTTTGTAACACAACGAGAAATAAAAGCAAAAAAAATTAAATTTTTCTTTAAAGAGTTTAAGAGTTTTTAGCGTCGATTTAAGTACACTTTTGGCGATATTCGGATTTAAATTTTGAATCACAACTCACACAAAAACTAATCGTAAAATATTTAAATTTAGTACGAGTTTTTTTCGGCAAAAAATTCAAAATATTTCGGAAGATTAACAAAAATGTATACCATTACTTTCTATAAATTCATGCTCAACTGTTTGAAGACACGCAAACAATATCACATACTTATATTACATGGATGTACTTATACAAGTTAATTGAATAAAAACAGAAGAAGCGTTGCCTTGCACTATTAAGTATATTTACTTAAGCCTCGCTTTCTTTTTTCATGCATGCAACAAAAAAAGTAAAATAATATAAAAAAAGTTATTTTAAACATACATACATACATACATATATTGAGAAGGCAACATATGCATCCCTATCGAGCAATTAAATAAACTCTTGAAAATTGTGTGTAAATTATTATGTGTTCTTGCCTAAGAATCTTTTCTGAACAAGCAAACCATATGCCACGTTCGTTATTCATACACTAATTATATATTTTTGTTCATAATAAAAATTTAAAGAGAAGAAGAAATTTTGAAGTACATACAGTACAATATTTTATGGCGCTTATGCAGCGCATATGTATGTATATACTACTTGTATATATGTACATATTTTCGAGTATTCATGATAAATCAAATGTTCGTTTAGAGTACAACATAATTCGAAGGAGTTAAACAAAATGCGCCAAAATTATGTGTTTAATTAATTTTTTATCCGCTTGTTTACGTTAATACAAAACGATATAAGATACAGTCATGTACATAAATACGTGCATATGTACTCGTATGAATGTATGTATGTATGTAGTTTGTTTGTTACAAAATAAAACTAGTTGTAAGTTTCATTATTTACATGTCTGCAAATTTCTATTATAACATAACACCTAGAAGGCTTAACCGATTTAGATGAAATTTATGAACTATAAATATTTAATTATTAACAAAAACCAAATAAAAATCGAAAAATTAATAAAAAAAACTGGGACAGTACAAAAGAACAAGTAAATTTGAGGCTGGTGTTGGCTGAAGAGATTCTACGCGCTAAGCTACTAAGCATACAATGACTTGGGACCTTGGTACGATCTCTGATCGGGCAATCATCAACATCACGAATTTCTCTAATGTACATTAGTGTGATATTGTACTGATTGCTGTTGGACTGTTCAAGTGAGGCACAACACTGGTTATACTTTTACCCGTTTTCGCCGTCCTAAGCGGAAAACATAAAAAAAAATTACCACAAACACCATTTGATTTATTTATAATACTTTTTTTAATTTATCGTCTACCGATTTTACCGTTTTTTTTTTTTTAATTTTTTATTCCTTAAGAATTTGAATTTTTAAAAATCCTTTCGTAGTGGATCTCTACATTGGAAGGGGAAATGACATACGAAGTGTCAGGTATCTCGTTTGTCATTCAATCAGTTAAATTTAATTGATTTAACTGGTACAATGGCATTTCCAAGGAAAAATCTGTTCTACTCGCGATCAATCAATTAAGAATTTTGTTGTTTGACTTAGATCCACTTCCATTAAAAGTGATTTCTAATGTATTTCATAAACTATAAAATATATAACATTTGCAATAGGAACATAGGTCACATCAACATCAACTTAGATTTCAACATACACAGCAAAGCAAAACAATATTGTTCTCGGAAGTCGTCATACAGGAAGAAAAAAACATTTGTCATACAAAAGTACAACATTTTTAGAGAATCAACATCTTATAAGTTTTTGTAAAAACCTTGAGATTGGTGTAAATATTGTACACATTGATGCATTTTTTATTAAAACATTTCACATTATAAAGGGTAGAGGTATAAAACTTAAAGTTGGAAACACTACTTTAACTGACGCTCCATGTCAGCTGTCAAGTAATTTATGTTTAGTCTGGTTTTGCGTTTTAACATGAATAGACACGCTTGAAAAAAACTTCCAAATTTAGGTAAATGGGCCCAAAACAAGATTGCCGTTGATCCCGATTTTCATAAGAAAATTTTGTTTAGCGATAAAGCTCAATTTTAGTTTAAATGGATTCGTCAATAAACAAACAAAACTGCCGTGTTTGTAGTGATGATAATCCTCAATTGTACGAGTATGTTGAGACACCGGACTGGTGGAATCAATGGTCCGTACTTCTTTAAAAACGATGCTGGTCAGAACGTTACAGTTGGGTACCGCTATAGAGCCATGGTTAATAAGATTTTCGTTCATCAATTGTACAACCGTGATTTGCAGGAGCTGTGGTTTCAACAAGGCGGCGCAAAATGTCACCCAGCACGTTTGGTAACCGCATAGTTTCACGTTTCGGACCAGTCAATTTGTCTCAAATATTGTGCGATTTTACGCCGCTAGACTATTTTCTGTGGGGATCTGTGAAGTCGCTAGTCTACGACGATAAGTCCGAAACGATTGACCACTTGGAGGACAACATTCTCCGCGTAATTGACGATATACGGCCACAAATATTGGAAAAATTTATCGACAATTGCATCTCCAGATAAGACTACATCCGAGCCATCCGTGAGGGTCATATGCACAAATCATATATAAATTATAATGTCAGAAGACTATTTTTCGAATAAAGTAAATTTTATGTCAATTGAAAAATTTCATATTTGTTTTATTCCATTTTAAAGATCTTTACCTCTATAAAAATACCCTGTATTTAATTATAACAAATTACCATTTAATTTTTTTATTGTAGTAACAACATAAAAACGGCTATAAAAAAACCAAGGTTCAATTAAAAAATATCAGTCTTAACTTAACAAAAAAAAATTAATAACATTTTAAAATGTTTTAATAAAAAAATTGTAAATTTATTAAGTACTTTACTGAAATGTCTCAAAGTCAATTAATTTCCTTAAAATTATTTTTTTGTGTAGGACCAGCGCTTAGGGGATTACCCCTACTTATGCGATCCATTGTGATTAGGGATGCAAACGATACATCGATTTTATAAAAACATCGATACATTGTTCATAAACATCGATGTTCAACATCGATGTTTTTGTAGACGATACATCGGCAGCCAAACTAAGAAACATCGGAAGTGGATTTCGCATACTCAGCAGCTGCACAAATACAGACTAATTTTAATTTATTTATAGGCAATTGATTTGCGGAAATTTTAGATATTTTACAGTGGCTTGATTTGAATTCTGTTGTTAAAAGTGTTGTAATAGAAAACAAAACCGATTAAAACATTTGCTAATTTAATTAAACTATTAATGGAAATTCAATTTTTTTTCTAACGAAACTTATAATCGCCAAAAAATTGCTAATATTTCTGTGTAATTGAATTATTTGTTGTCATGTTAAGAACAATTTTTTATTTACTGCAAGTACCAAAAGACAAGCTTTAAGACGAGTTTCGCTCACAACGTAGTACAACCTTCTTTTTGATAATTCAGTTTTTTTTCAATAAACTACTTTATGCCTCTCCATCATGAGCGTATTCAAAATAACCACATACATACGTAAGCATATATTTTCAAGAGTACTATAAATTAAAGCTCTCGTTTGTATCAACTATTTTCCTAAATATAATTCTGAACATATTTTGTAAATAAAACCACATAATGAACAATTTTTTACTTGGTTTTTTTTTATATCAAATTTAATTGAAATTATTTTGTTCATGCACAGCACACAATATATTTTGACACAGTTTGCATACATTAAAATTTGGCTTCTGTATTACAAATGATATTTTAGAAACAACACTTGTATGTATTACCAAAAATATGCAAAACAGAAAGTGATAGATGTAACATCATCTGCAAGTATATCATTAAACTATAAACTTGATCATTTCATCAATGACAAAAATCAAAATGTGGAACAATATAATCATAAATATCAATAAACCATTGAAGTGTAAGATAATTACGTATAAATGATGCATAAAAATAATGGACATGTGAAATTAAATATATTTTCCGGCTTGCTGCGCTGCACTACAAACTTTTTGTAGCAGGATACAGAATAAAACTTTAAAATTTCACTAATTTTGTTTTATTTTTTTTAAATAACAAACAGACAAACATTCACTTTTATATAATTAGAAAAAGAAGAAGATAGAAAATTATTATTAGCATAATAATATTATTATTGCTGTAATCAAAATTAGTTTTAATGTTTTATATTGATTTTAATATATTTATATCAGTTATTTATGTCTATAGAAATGTTAAAACAGTCAAAAATTATTTTATTTTTAAATACGAATAGTAAAATAAATCAGATTTAATTAAATCAAGTCAATAACATTATTTGCTTTTTGCGCACTTAATTTAAAACATGTTTTTCATTTCAATTTTATTCGGAAGACACAAAGTTGTTTTGGCATTAAATAGTCAACTTAAAGTCGTCAATCCGAACAAATGAACGTAGCCAATGTTTTTATTAAATATTTTCACAAAACGTGTACAAACGTGTCATGTGTATTTTACATGACTCTGCATCGCCTTAAGTCATTGCAGTCATTTAGCCCGACTTGTTAAATTTACGAAAAACCAAAAATTTTTTTAGTCCGTACTTCGTTTGAAATGAAGCTGGTAATACCGTTACTGTCAATGGAGAGCGGTATAGATCGTTGATAACCAACTTTTTATGGCCGAAATTGGAAGAAGTTGACAACATTTGGTTCCAAGAAGAGGGGCAACGTGCCACACAGCAAATGCAACAATTGAATTATTGCGAGAAAAGTTTGGAGATTCGATTATTGCAAGAAATTTTGATATTGAATGGCCTCCAAAAAGTTGTGATTTAACACCATTAGACTATTTCTTGTGGGGTTATTTGAAGTCATTGGTCTTTCGAAATAAACCAGACTGTCTTCAAGCTTTACAAGTCAATTTTGAACGTGCCATTCATGACATACGACTTGATTTAGTGGAAAAAATGCTGGAAAATTGGGTTCATCGAATTCCATTTGAATGACGTTTTATTTAGAACTTAATTGTATCGATTGTACTTCACATTGAATAAAAAACTTTTGAATTCTCTTAACAATAAGTGTGTTTTTTTTAGGAATTATATCACTCTTATTGGAAAACCCATCTTAATTCCTCTTATACATCAGACCGATATGATTCCAGAATTTTGTATAAAAGACTAATTTGTTCTCAGTTTAATGTACGTCAAATAAAGAGAGAGAGAGAGAGGGAGGGAGTGAGAGATGACGGATTTCATGGTATTTTTAATTGATGTTTTATATAGTCCCCTCTCAATCCTTTATACAGTTTTGCAAGTGGCAAAAGCACACTGCAATGATATTCGTTCATCAATCAACAAAGCCCACGGTTGCTGTGATGTACAACACTATTAGACACTATTACATAAATTTAATTTCATTGTTAAAAAATAAATCGATCGTTTAGAATTTCGTTTTCTGTTGTATGTAAGACAGTTCCAAGACATCAAATTTGCTGGCATTGTCTCTTCCCGAAATCAAGATTCTACTATAAAGAATAAAAGTTTTAACATCCTGAGAAGTAAAATACGTATATTTTTACAAAGTCTTCATAAACTGTGAGATCTGTTAATTTTTTGATAGTTTGATTTAATAATTGTCTATATAACAGTTGTAGAACTCTCAGATAATGCCTGAGCATTGTTATTATTCTGATAAAAATTTACTTAAACCTTACAATTCCTGTATAACATTAGAGATACGTATGCACGAGCAGTCACTTTAACTTTTTAAATAAATTAGTACACTATGAACCAAAATATATTTATAGAAGTACATGCAAGACCACAGCTGGTCGTGTTTTTTTTTTTTATATATATATATATTTACATTGACTACTATCAAAATTTTGAGCTATTTTTGACAATTGTAAATTTATTTTACACAAACAAAAAGTCTGTTGTTTTTTTATTTTTTAAGTTGTTGCCGAGATGCATGTACTTTATATTCATATACATACTTTGCTACAAACTACATGCTGTACTTAGAAACTGGGTTCAATACCTCATATATATCAACTCTAAAAATGCATTTTTGTTACGTGAATAAGATATTATCCCTGAGTCCACATAGACTACCACGCATATTGGCAGAAAAAGTAATACAGCTCAATCTATCTTGGGCAAAAGAGTGGTCAAATATATGTAACAGACTGCAGTACATTCCTAGTAATACCAACGCTCCTTTATGCACATCATGGAAAGAGATTAAATGTTTCCTAAAAACAAAAGATAGCAATGACTTTGCCGCCCTTGCATCCAGCTCTCAGTTTCATGATCTCTTTTCGAAACATTATTATAGTAAAGCACCAAAACTTACTACAGATTTTTCATCACGTGCTACCAGTCTAATTACTAAAGCCAGAGGTGGTCTACTGGATTTAAGCTCTAGATGCTTCAGAAATAACACGGACGGTATATGTACAATTTGTAACATGCAGGAATCTGAAAATACTTTCCATTTCATTGGGATATGTCCTGCTTACAGAGAATTTAGAATCATTTATTTTGTATGTATGTATGTAATAATGATGTATTAAAAATATTAAATGGCTCTAATTTTGATGCACTATACAAATATCTTGAAACTTGCATAAAATACAGAACGCTTATACTGAATGAATTCAGTCATCAATAATATTAAGTAAATGAATTAATAATAATAGTATATTTTTACATATTTAATAATATACTATAATATAAAATATGTACTTTACAATTATAACTATTAAATATTCAGTGCCAATCTGGCTCACAGCAATAATGCTATGCCAAATATAGATTATAACTTACATATATAATATAGATATAACATTTATACTTATATGAATTATAAAAATATATTAATAAATAATAATAATAATAATACTAATAATAAAACTTTGTCGCCATATCTAATTGACAGATGTTAAGCTTAATTAAATGCACAAGATCTCAAAGAGAGAAAATGTATTGTGCTTGAGAATTTTGTGGGAACATTTAAACTTTATATTTATTTAAGAGGTAAATAAGTCTAATATTCTAATATTAAGTGATCGTTTGTATGGGCAACATCGAAAAATTACAAAAGAACTTATAGATTTGACCGTTGAAGAAATTGTTTGTTAAAGGAAAATTGGCTACAGCTTAAGGTATTTTATTAAAAAATTTAAGAAATTCATCTCAAAAGTGATTTTGTAAGAAATAAAGGAAAATAAGAAGGGTATAAATAAAAAGCGTCATGTCAACGAGGGATATAGCAGCAGACACTTTTAAAAAGGCTAAAAAAAATAAAAGATATTGCAGTCAGCAAAACTGGCTGAAGAGAAAGGAATATCAAGGTTTTTGTAAAGGAAACGTAAAAATTTTGCGTAAGCCTAGAGAAATAAAGGATGCATGTAAGTCAAAGTTTTGCAGAAAAAGATTGATTCGATATTGTTCTTATTTTTCGGAAGTTATTCGTAAAGAGATTTTTGATTCATTTTGGAAAATGTCACTACCAAAAGATTGTAATTTGTTCTATGATAGCTTATTACCCTTTGAAAATTAATTCATATTTTCTAAATTCATTCTTCAATTCCTAATACTTTTTGAATGAAATCTTTTTTTGTTTAATTTTAATGAATTATTTTAATTTACTTTTTGTGATGCAATATTAAAATAAATTAATAAATAATAAAAATGTTTATAATTAAAATAAATGATAAAACTATTTTGCATTAAAGTGTAGATAGGGCCTTTGGTTTCAGAAAATTGAGGTACAAAAGGACCTAACTAACATAGCCATTCAAATATCACAAAATGTGATTTTATTCTGCCAGAAATCAATTTGTCACATCTTTTTTAATAATACTGGTGAAAATCATGCTGATTGAAACTATACTTTTGGTTTAAAACAATATTTTGCTTATCCTGTAAAATTTCAAAAATGTTATAGGTCCGTTTGCGTTTTAGCTGTACAAATACTATTTATAAATACAAAGCATATGTATTTTTTTTTTAGAATGGAAATTAAAAATTATTTATTTTGCTATTATTTATTTATTTATTTATTTATTTACTTACCGAATGCCTTAGAATTGTTCTGATGACAACAAATGTTAAATTTAATCTTATCTGTAAATACTGTTGCGTAGTTTTAAAACAAAACAAGTTCAAACTTTTGCTTTAAATTTTTATATTGACATTTAAAATGTTTGCTTGGAACTGAAATTCAAAATTCTATAATTTTATATTTAATTTCAAGTTATTTTAATTTTAATTTACATTTTCACAAAAATTTACAGCGTTCACTTAAAAGTTTCTACTACAATTTTTTTTTAATTTTCTTTTATGCACATACTTACATACGTATGCATGTATAGAACTTTATAAACATACTTAGATACAATTCATAGATGAAAAATTTTCATTTATGGTTTCAGATTTGCATTTTTGTTTTATATTAATCTCAAAGACTTTTAATAATAAAATAATGTCAACTGACTCATGTGTTTATTGTTTAACGCCGATCGTCTAACTACTGGGTTATATTTTGTTTTTTTGTATTGTGGCTGCGACAACGTATCTTTTCGTACGTTTGTCGTTGTTACCTTAAAATGTTGTTATTGTTTGTACATGACGATCACTTTCAGAGAGGCCAGACTATTTTTTATCAAAAACTCCCAATATTAGACTTTAATTAATATTCTCATTTTAAGCTAAAAATTTTTCATACAATTAATATCATCCTCTGTGGAAACTACGAACACCTTTAATTTAGAATGTTTTATTACTTCTATATTTTGAAATTTAAAATTTTAATCAAGTCCTTACGCGCTTGCCACTCATAACAATGCTTCCCTCATTGGAAGGGATTTTGAAAAATAAAAAAATTGTAAATTAATTTGTAAATGCAATTAAATTGCATATGACAAGCAAGGAGATGCCGTTTAATAACCGCAGATTTATTTACAATTTTTCTATGAAATATCTCACTGTGCGTCATGTTAAATAAAATTTGTTAAAATGTCTCAGTAAAAATAGTGAAGAGCATTATCTTTAGCGTCTGCGTTTATTAATTTGAGATCAGATCATTTACTGCACATTTTATTTTATAAATTTATTTAAAGTAAGAAAATAAGGCATATTTAATATTTTTTATACAACCAAGCTCGAAATTAGAGAGTAATAATTTTAGTTTTCTAAAACTGCAAAATTCCCATTCCATAAAAATTGGGGATAAATAAATTAAATTAAAAGTGAAAAATTCTTAATATGGCTACACTGATTTTTTTATTCGGAATTTTTAGCTGGTGTTAATAATATTTTCTGTTTTTCAAGGTAAAACAACTAAGAGACTTTTGATTGTATCATTTATAAAAAAAAAAGAAGAGAACTCATAGTGTGAGTACGCTATTACTTTATCAATTCTTTAGTTAAGTTAAAAAAAAGAAATCTCTTTTAACATCAGTACGAGTTTTAAAATTTTTGAACTTGTTCAAAGTATTTTGTAGAGAACTATTACATAATGATGTCATATTAACCCATTGTTTAATAATATGACAACAACTGAGACAGAGATTTATAAACGACTTGAAAAAAAGTAAGGAGATTGACGACAGTATGTAAAATGAAAACTTGGCATGAAGTTAGCATAAGTAACGAAATTAAACTGAAGCGTAGCGAGTTTTCTTTTACAATTTGACATTGAATATCAGTGTAGATTGTTGTCGGGAGTCATAACTATAACATAAGATTCACTTCAACTTCGTCACTTATGCTCATTTCATGCCAAATTTTCATTATATATACGGCAGCATGTATACATAACAATTCAAGCGGCGCGCGCTGCTTTAAATCTGTCATTTGTGAACCGATTTTCAAAACTTTATTTTTTTTTTTCCTTGAAAGGAGTTGTTGGTCGAATAACTCTGCTATTTATTGGCTGATGTCTGTATCTGATTTTCTTCTTTTTTTTTTTTTTGTTTGATCAGATCTGCAAACAGTTTGGCAGCATATGTATTTTTAATTGGGCGGGGGGTGTTGAAATTCTTCCTCTAAATGATGTTGTTTTGAAAAAGTCCATCCATTTGTAGACTGATTTTCACACTTTAAATTTTGTGTTTTAAATATTGTGTTGGATGAAGAGGTAATCGCGTTGAATACTAAACAACAATGACTTTGGGGCCTGTGTTCAAACCCTGGCCAGAAAAAGTCAATCAACATGATTAAAATCTCTAATGAACATTAGTGAGACATTGTTTTAATTGTTGTCGGACTATTTAAGTGATGAATCAGAGTTGTAAAAGACTTCTAAATTTTCAACATCAATCTTCTTTACCCTATCCCTTTCCCTGAGTTTCGGTACAATCCACAGCATATATAGGGGTCATCCCCTGAGTGATGGTTCTAAGTAGAAAAAAAAAGCATGGTCGAAAGTGTCCCCTCTAAAATCCACGTTAATATATATTTATGTGTCTATGTATATGTATAGTGAAGAAATAAATATCAAATAATAAAATTTCAGTTCGTTTTAAATTTTTCTGTGTACTAAAATATTAGAAAATTAATTTTAATCGGTGCTTAGAATATTAGCAGACATAGGGCCAATAATTCAGTACTGATTTATATGTCATTTATTTTTAAATGCTATTTATATACAAAATTAAGTTTTTCACTGCAGAATTAAGTCAACATTAAATAGCCAACATTGTGCATTTAAATACTACATAAGTTTTACGAATTTCCATATGTTTTTGACTGCTTGTTCTTCTTATATAAAATAAAGCCAATAAAATATTTGTGGCTGCTGGCAAACTGCATAAAATTTTGTCTTGTTTAGTCGCTATTAACCTTTTAATCGTATTGAATGTTGCTTTTATTCTTTAAAAACATTTCAGCAGTTCTTAATTATTCTTATTTTTAGCTAAAATAATAATATATTTTTTTGGATTTTTCTTTATTTGTTCTAGTCAGCTGTTCTTTAGGGAAATTTGTGGGAAATTTTTTATTTTACGCAGTGCTACCATATTTTAAACGTAATTAAATAAGAACTTTAATTACTCACTGAAAAAATGGAATCTTATTTAAATGCAACATAAATTTAAATGAAAATTAGCTGAATGAGTATTTAAATAGGAAGTCAATTATTGGCCCATAATCTTTTATCTTGATTGTGGTAGCATTTTAAATTGCAATGCAGACTGTGTATGTTTAACTTGATGTAAGGGGATATGTATGTATATAGTAGTGATGTTGCGAATACTTGTTTTCGTATTCGATTATTCGACTGTTTGCTTATTTCAAGATATTCGTATTCGTATTCGCCAAAATCAAGCGAATATTTCTCGAATAATTTGCACATACAAATTGCACAATATATAAAGTTTAAAAAAGTACATTAAATGTAGAAAAAAAATATTAATTTTTAATTATTTTTATTTAAAGAAAACCATTCATCTCTGCCGCAAGATAATAAATAGCCTTCTTTAAAAGCAGACACAAATATATATTTTTCTAGCAGCATTTTAAAATTAAAGTCTTATATGTATATTCGTATCATGTTAAATTAGTATTCAGTTTTCAGTAGAGAAATATCGACTTAAAAAATGGAAGGACCGAAATTTAATATGTGAAATTCCACCGCTGGGCTGCGTCATATGCCCAAACAGCACTGAATTACAAATTAAAAGTGCAAACGAAATCTGAAAGTATGTATGTAAGTAAAATAACTTGAATATATTCAGTAGTAGTCTTCGAATTCGACATCTCAATGTCAAAATAATGATAAATACCTAAAGTAGTGTGACAGTTTTTTTTTTCAATTTATTGTTACTGACGCAAAGGGTGGATTTTTTCCAATTAAATTTGAAATATTACCTGGTTCTAAACCTTAAAAGTAATATTCGTATTCGGCGAGTATTGGTTCAAATATTCGTATTCGCTAGTATGTACCTAACATCACTAGTAACATACATATGTAAACACATATGCTGTGTAATATATTTAATTATTATGTATGTACATAAATTAATATGTTGGCAAACTAGCAACATCAGTCATACATATTTTTACTTTATTATAGAAAGGCCCAAACTCATTTATTTTCAAATCACGATTTTGTTCGCTTACATCGACAACATAGAGAATTACCTATCGAAATATGATAAATTTGCAATTTGAAAAATATCGTTGCCTATGTATGCTACTATACATAAAAACATACCTGATTGACATATTGATGCATATGATTATAATGCATAATGTCCTACTATTGATAGAGATTAAGTAATATGTACACAAATCATATTTTAAGTGCAAAATATTCTAATTTTAAGCACTGCAACAAATATGACAGTTTCGAGTTGACTATTCTTATAAGAGGATTTGCCTATACAGCAAGAGTTTTACCTCAATATGCTTTAAAGTTTAACAGAATATGCAAATTTCGAGACTTAAGAGTTGAACAAGTCTTTACATTAGCATTAGAGTTTTCGCTTAATAGATTAGCTTCTTTTTTTATAAAAATTTACAAATTCCTAAAGCTGAACACCTTGATTGGCACATTCAGATTCATATTATTTTATTTTTTGAAAGCAACTAAAATTTATATATGAAAAAAATTGTATTAAAAGAACAGGAAACAGAAATTTTTTAATTGTTTATTTATGGAAAAAAAATTAACAACAATTTTTAAAAAACGGAGTAGTTTATCCTTTCAATCTTTATTTTAAATTATATTTGTATTATCAATTATGCTGGGAACATAATTGGGACGAACGACGAATTTCTCGTTGCGATTATTTGTCGTAAAATATAGAACACATGTATGCATATGAAAGTGAACATAACACCGACAAATTCTCTGATAGATTTATTTATATTTCATACGCCGACGAACAAATCACTACAGAGTTACCTTGGTTTTTTAGTTTTCAAATATATTAGTAAATCATGTTAATTTTTACTTTAATAAGTTCTTCTTTTTATGATATAGAGCATTTTAGTTAAATATACATAATTATTAATGATGAAATTTGTTTTTAATAGTTTTTTTAATGTTTAATTTTATAAAGGGTTTATTTTTTTTATACGGTAACACTATCGTTGTTATGTTTGTATGTATGTATATAAAAACAAATTTGTAATAAAAAATACACACAATTTATTGGATTATTATGACAGCAGTTGTTTGTTCGTCCCAGTTTTGCGCCACACGACGAATTTACGCAACGAACTTTTGCCAACGAATTCGTCGTGCTAGACGAAATTCGGCGTTCGTCCCAATTGTGTTCCCAGCATTAAGATGCATTTAAAAGTTGCCGCAAAACTCTGAGAAAAACAACAAACAAAGTAACAAAAGAGCGAGAGAATATTTTCATACATTCGTTTTAAGGTTTCTACGTAATAACCATGAAATCCTTGCCAGAAAAATAAATTTATAAAAAAATAATAATAAGCCATACTCTCACTATACAGTACACAGCAATTATTTAAGTAATTTTTTTGGGGTTCTTACAAACACTTCCTTCATGCCAAGTGATATAGTTTTAAATTTTCTTGTCGTCTTACAAATTGAATAATTAATTATACACGCAACAATATAACAACAGATTTTTTAATTACTATAAAACAAAAAATTAATAAATCTTAAAAGTTACATGAAATAACAAAAATAAATAAGAAAAAAAAAATAGCAAAACAGTCTTATCTGCTGGAGAGTCTTTAGAACCCCACACGCGCTCACTAAATTAATTGACGTTTTGACAAACGATGAAATTGTTGTATTTTGCTGCTATGATTACTATCGTGTTAATGTAACCCTGACATGACAATTGTCACTTAATTATCTAGAAAATATAATAAAAATGTTTCAATAGTATACATATATACATGCATACGTGCATACATATGTAGTGGTATATATTAATATAGGTATACAAGTAAGAGAATGCTTTTGTATCAAACGTCTGAGCCAGATATAATTAAAAATACATATATTTACATTAATCACTATTAGAGTCTCCCTCTATTCATAGTTATTTCTATAATTACTAAATTCCTTGGAATTAATTACGATTTAATTCCATAAATTAATAAATCGCTAATATTCTATTTTACTCCTCCTTTCAATATTTAACATCCACAAGTAACAAAAAATATATATAAAAATTGGCATTCTGGAAGCTTTAAGTATTCTTGAAAAATTTTCAATATTAATTAAGGAAACCCTTAATAAAAATATTGATACATGTAATACATATCCTATGGATAATTCTGCTTAAACTTTTGAACTTTCTTAATTAGACTGACGTCATTGCAATCGCTTATGAAACTGTCTCCTTTTGTTGATAACTGTCTGTCACAGATGTAAACAATAATTAATATGTGAATGCCTTAAGACATGGTAAACTTTATTATCGATTACAATGTTTTTAAAGATTTAAATATTCATGCTTCATTTCGTATAATTTATTAAAAAAGTAAATAATTTTTTTCCAATTTTCATTAATTCAATAAAGCTGAACTTGAGCCTAATAATAATAATAATAATAATTTCTCATTTATACATTACCAGCTTTTTCCCGCGGCTTCGCTCGCATTGAAGACATACTATAGTAAATTGGATTGGATATTGACGTGACTGTCGGTAATACAGTGCGACGGTATTACAGCACTCAGGGTTAGAGCTTCATTACATTGAGCTATTTTACACTGGATTAATAATGCCGTCATAACATGACTGGCGAGTGGGGTGAAGAGAGCGGTTTTTCGTAGGCACAATTTTTCAACCAGCTTCAAACCCGTATAAGCAGCACAAACCTAATACATACATACTTACGAATACACAGGTTCTGTGTTTTCTTTTTTACAGACCGTATTTAGTCGTTGGTTAGCTATCTTCGACTGAACATGAATTTTAAAAAAGAAGGGGGTTGGTCGCGCCAACAAACATTATGCATTTATTTTTTAATAAAACAGTATAAAAAATTCTCAAATCATTTTTAATTTTTTGTATAGCTATTTTATATTTTTGAATTTATTTATAAGCAGATAATATTTTTTTGCAAATAAGGCGGTTTATGTTTATTAATTGTTAGTTGATTAAATTTTCAATAACATAAAATTTTTTAGCGATTAATTAAAAAAATTCTCAGAATTTACTTAAAAAAGTACACAAGTTCTTAAAGAATCAATAAATTGCATACACAATTAAATTAAAAAACTTTGAAAAATGTTGGCTAAAGTTTTTTTATTAGTAGGTATAGGAGTTGTGAAGCATTTAAAAATTTTTTATATTGATGTTTAAAATTTTTCCTCATTGCAAAAATATTCACTAAATTCGCTTCTTATACTTGAAATTTCTCCTAAAATAACTGCCAATTCATCATCACTTATTCTCGCCATATTTCTGCCAACTATGTTTCGTAATGTGCACAAGGAAAGACAAACTTCAAATTAATAAAAAAAACACTAAAACACACAAAGCTGAGTACACGTATACATTTTATGCCAGAAGAATTAGTCTAGTGTAATTTGAAAAGAACAAAAATTGTGCGGCTTAAAATTGTTCTATATATGCTCATTGAAAAACTATTTTCTTATCTTTCTAAGAAATAAAATTTTTTTTTTAATAAAAAGTATCCTAATAGCTCCAAGATTATATGTACAAAGTTTCATGATGATCGGTTTAGTAGTTTTTGCGTTAGAGCGCAACAAACGAACTTACATTCACATTTATAATATTTGTATGATTACAGTTAAAATACTAATTACGTTTATTTTTAATAATAATATAAAATATTAATTCAGCTTGGGCACGAGCTGTTCTCTAATAATAGGGTCATCACAGTGATGTGAATATACCTAATATTAAGAGAAAAAACAATACGTTATAATTGCAAAGTAAAATACTTTAAGTATAACGGACTATGAGAGTTTGTTGAATATTAATAGTAAAGCAATCAGACATGGGGAATTCCGTACTAACCAAAATTGTTTCAATTGCTGAATTCACAACAATTTGTATCATCTATCTTGTATGAAATACACTTTTGTTTATATGTTTGTGAACACCTAGTGTATATTGTATCGGCTTGAATCTTGTATTGATGGACGAAAGAAGAACAAGCACCATCAGCGATGCAAAAATTAAAAATTTAAATGGTACTGTCCGACAACAAAAAGAGTACTTTTTTCAACATTGTGGTACTTTTTATATTTTTATTCAAAAATAAAATTAAAAATCTATATCTCTGTATATGTATACAATTTTATGCCAGATTAATTAGTATCGTGTGTTTTCGAAAGAAAAAAATTGTTGTGCGAACTAAAAATTAATCTCGTTAAATTGGACCAATAACATTAACAATTATAAATGTTATCCATTTTTGGAAAAATTGTTTTGAACTCCGTGGTGTCAAGTTAATATAATGTAAAATTTAATCCACAATTAATGACCCACCTCAATAACAACACAGGTTTTTTCGGAAGCTTTTCGGGAAATTACTTTATTCCCATCTTCAAGCGGCAAACTTAAAAAAGTTTTATTTTACATTTATGTATGTATAATTAAATATCAATGATTAAAAAATTAATAAAACTTCATTAACAAATTTTTTTTTTTTTTTTTTTTTAACAAAAGACAGAAAATACAAAACTTTTACAAAAAATATAAATACAATTTCTAAAACAGTGTTATAACTGGTCGAAATTACGAGATTGGTGTTATAGTTGGTCTTCTTCAACATAATTTAATTAATGTTGATAGTAATGGCCCGTTGTCGGAATTCATCATTGGTTTTTGTTTTTTTATTTCTATGCTTTCATAGGCATCCAAATGTTGTGGATTTTGAACATATTTGATTAATTTTAGATTTGATTCATCAAAAGAGTGGTTATTGTTGATCATGTGTTTAGCTACAGAGGAATTTTTCTGATTCTTCTCAAAGGATTTAGTATGTTCTTTAAACCTTATACCAATTGATCGTTTGGTTTGTCCTATATAGATCTCATTACAATTTTTGCAGCTAATTGAATAAATCCCTGGTTTATCTTTATATTCAATTTTATCTTTTGTATTTCCAAGTAAGTTTTTGAGTTTTCTATCATTATTAAAAGCCGTTGTAACATTGTGTTTTTTGAATATGTTATTAAGTTTATATGAAATCTTACCCCAGTATGAGAACTTTCTATATTTTATGTTTTCATTTTTGTTCTCTTTCAATAGCGTTGTTTTTGATTCTAAATTTATCTTTCGGCTATGTTTTCTAATCAACTGATCAATAATAGATTCTTTGTAGCCATTTATTTTTGCTAATCTTTTGATGGTCTTAACTTCAGAAATGAAATTTGAAGCGTTAAGTGGTAGTTTACAAAGTCTATATGTCATACTATTAAAAGCAGCTATTTTGTGTTGGTATGATGTGTTAGAATTGGCTGGAATATATATTTCTGTTGATGATGGTTTTCTATATACTGAGATTTCAATTTTGTTTTCTTTTCTCGTTAATAAAAGATCAAGAAAAGGAAGTCTATTGTTCTTTTCTTTCTCAAAAGTGAACTTGATTGTTCTACATATGTTGTTTATTCTTTGAAAAAGTCTCTCTATTTTATCTTTTTTTATTATGACTAAAACGTCATCGACATATCTTCGCCAATATTTGGGAAAGTAATCAATGTCTTTCAGTTGCCACTCTAAATGGGCCATGAACAAATTTGCAATAAAACAAGAGAGTGGGTTTCCCATTGAAGTTCCAAATGTTTGACGATAGTATTTATGTCTGAATTGGAATATGTTCTGTTCCATACATAATTTAGTCAACTTCACTAGGTATTGTCTCTTATTTTCAGCAAGTGATTCTTGATTTTTTAACCAGATTTCTAATAAATGAATTGCTTCAGGGATTGGTACGTTCGGGTATAAAGCAGTTACGTCTAAAGATATCAGCTGTTCATCGTCCATTATTTCTAGACATTTTAATTCTTCAGATATTTCATAACTATTTTTAACATAAAATCCATTTGGTTGCTTTAATGATGCAAAAACACTTACTAAATATTTGGCTATTTTAGTTGTTGGGCTGTTGGTGTTAGCAATAATTGGTCGCATTCCTGTTTTATGGGTTTTATATAAGGCATATATACAAGGTATTTTTGGGTTTGTGTCAATTAAACGAAACTTTGGTAAACCTAAAATTTCTTCACAGTTCTTAAGACTTAAATTTACATCCTTACTCATCTTCAAAAGAGGATTCTTTAATTTAACTTCTTGAAAACCGTCTCCTTCTACTATCTTCTTGATGTCCATTTGGTATTGTTGTTTATCAGCTATGACCATTGAGTTACCTTTGTCAGCTTTCATGTAGTATTTGACAACGGGCCATTACTATCAACATTAATTAAATTATGTTGAAGAAGACCAACTATAACACCAATCTCGTAATTTCGACCAGTTATAACACTGTTTTAGAAATTGTATTTATATTTTTTGTAAAAGTTTTGTATTTTCTGTCTTTTGTTAAAAAAAAAAAAAAATTTTGTTAATGAAGTTTTATTAATTTTTTAATCATTGATATTTAATTATACATACATAAATGTAAAATAAAACTTTTTTAAGTTTGCCGCTTGAAGATGGGAATAAAGTAATTTCCCGAAAAGCTTCCGAAAAAACCTGTGTTGTTATTGAGGTGGGTCATTAATTGTGGATTAAATTTTACATTATAATAACATTAACAACTTTTGCAAAAAAAAAACACTATCAACAATATGAATAACAAATTTATGCATTCCTTATGTTCTTGTTTTGAAGCCAATGTTGTCAATGATTATAAAAATAACGCAGATTTCTAAACAGGGAAGAAAGCAAAACAAAAAACTAGTACTAAATATGACGTGGGGGTACTGTGGTATTTTTGTTGAGAAAAAGTACTGAAAATAGTACAAAAGTACTGAATTTTCCATCACTGAGCACCATACAAATACTTTCTGAGAGCATAGCTGCCAGATTTTTTGAGGTAATATCGTCATATTTTTGGGCAAAAATCGTCATTATCGTCAAAATAGCTTATTGAAATCGTCATAAAAGCGTCAAATGAAAAAAACCGTTATTTTTATATACAAAATATATTTTATTAGAGGCAAAACATAACAAAACTCTTAAATAAACAAATCTGATTAATAAAACAGTATTATTTCGAATACAGAGATCAGATACTTCAATTAGAATTCACGATAAAATCACATGTAAATAGATTGCATGTTTTTCAATACTTTGAAAAGATGAATGGAAAAAAATAAAAAAATCCAAATTCTTTAGTTATTTTTACTCTAATTTAGTAAAATATGCATTTTAAATTTAATTTTTGAAAACACATTTTCTAAAAATGTATAAAAACTAAAATAAAATTTATACAATAAAAATATGTATAATTATTAAAGAAAATATGCTTGTATACTAATACATACATATATGTATAATATATTTTGCAAATTCATATATATTGCAATTCAACATATTAATTAATTCAGGTACAACTGTTAATCATTGCAGCTTTAAATAATCTTTTGTAATTAATATTGCTCCAATGAATTTCTTACTTTAGTCTTATTTATGTTTACCTGACAAAGTATTATTTCCTCATTTGCTGGGGATTGTGGTAAAACAAGGTTTTTTTGTAATAAATTTAGTCAAAACCGGAAACAAAAGACTAAAATCCCTCGTTTGCATCTCTGATATTTTTTTCCAAAAATTCAATATTTATATGTTTTTATCACTGCAATAATTTGAATTGTCTGAACTCAGTTTCTAGCTCTTGGCTTTCACTTTCTTCAACAAAATAGGAAAATTCTGTTATAATTTCAGAAAACCAACTTTTTTCTACATTAATAATATTAAATGGATTAATTTGGCCAAGAGCTTTACATATATTTTCAAAATCAAATCATGATAATATCTGATCACAAAGCTCTATATAAAAATTAACACAATTATTATTTTTCTTTTGCACTTATTCGTTCTTCTTCAAATTCATCTCTGGCTAATATTGCTAAAGAAATGTCTTCAAAATTTAATAAATTGTTTTTGTTTTTATAATCATCTAGCTGAGCGCCCCGCCCCGGCTTCGGACGGAACATATTTACTTTTATAAATTTCGATTTACCTAATCAAAGCACATCACGACTTTCACGAAAACTCATAACTCACGAACGCGTCGACCGATTTCAACAAACCATCTACACGACCATACGAACAAACTCTAAAAATTTAATCCAATTGAGTTATAAAGTCACAACACACTTGCAACAATTTTTTTTTATATATAGATTAAATAAAAGTTTAGCAAACTAGTTTTTAAAAAGTTGCTCATTAAAATTTTCAGCAGTTCAGTTGCTTCAATAGTACAAATAAATGTTGCAAACTTGAATTATTTAAAATCGTCAAAATTAGGGTATAAATCGTCCCATCGTCACTATGTCATATTTAGGATCCAAAATCGTCAAAATGATGATAAATCGTCAAATCTGGCAGCTATGTCTGAGAGTAGATACATATACTCTCTGAGTATTGTGTGAAATACGATTTTTGCAAAACATATGAAATGAAAGTGTAATGGTGTATTTTCTTTTTATATGAAAATTACCAACAACATATTTTACACTATTGTATATGATACTATAATACACTTGATACAACGATACAAGAGCTTTTGTGAAAATCAGCAAATATGTAAAAAGAGAATAAAAATGAATGAAATTAATTCTCGTATTCTATTTCTGTTGAAAACATGGTTAAATAGTTGATATTCTTCCCAATAAGTATCCACTTTACGAAAATTGTAAAGATGGACAAATAAACGCTGATGAGAGGAATAGCGGCCTTAAAATCGGTATACTGATACGTTCTGCTAATCTCATTGCATATGCTAATGTTTTTCAAAAATAAAAAAACTCATAGTAATTTGAATTTTCATCAATTCAATAAAACTGAACTTAAGCCTAACAATAATAATTTCTCAAGTAATTCAACTATTAGTTAGCAATTTAGACTTTTATAGAAAATTCAAAGAAAAATAAAACATTTATACATATAAAAAGTTTTAAATTTGTCCTTTTATACTTCAAGAACAGTATAAATCAGAGTATGTACTGTAAAAGCCTTAAGGTATTGCTAAGTGTGTTGGTATGTTGAAATATATGTAGGTTGCTTAATGGTAGCATAAAATAAAGTAAACTTGTAACCAGTAGTCAAGCAGCCAACAGGCTAGGCTAGCTGGTAAACACATAAATTATGGACTTGCCAACAGATTTCGGTAACAGCAACATGAGCTAAAGACTAAGGATTTTTAGTTACAATTTTGACTGTGTGAAAAACTTTTAAACTAAATAATAAATTATAATGTACAAATGTTGTTTGAAAAAAAAGTAAACCTCAGCTTGAAATTTAAGTGAAACTTATTTTGAGGCCAATAACATTAGTAGACAGAAAAATGGTGGCAAAAGGAAATGCACAAGCCAACAGCAACACCAAAAAAAAAACAAAAGGTGAGAAATTTGAGTTGCCCTCTGCTTGTGTTTATTTTTGTTTCTGTTTTCTTTCCTCCATTTTCTTTTTGTGTGATCTCTGGGGTTATTTTTTCTTTTCTAAATAAAATTTGTATGCAACTGTATTTAAACTATAAAAAAATAAACATAAACTCAAAGGATTTCAGATGTCATGTTAAAGTATTAACAAAAAAAAAAATAAACCAAAAATAGTATAAAAAAATGTTTCAGCAAATAGCGGAAATAGCTAAAGTTTTATTTAGTACATATTAGCAGAATATTCCGTTTTAAGCAAATAATGGCAACTACTAACTAACTGATGGTGTTGCAGTTGCTGTTGATGTCTCGTTCACAAAACACTCATACGTAAACATGTTTATTTTCATTTTTGTGTGTATGATGGTAAATATTTACTTGGTTTTAATACGAGTCACGGCAAAATAAAGTTCACACTTTTAATTATCTTAATGGAGTTTTTAAAATGTACAAAAAGCTCTTAATGTTACAAAAAAAAAAAACATTTCTAATAGTTATCAATTAGTGCTAAAAAAATAAATATGGTGGCATCAATAAAGCCTAGTTATTTTAATTAACAAGCTAAGAAAGTACATATATCATTGGATCCGAAATTTGAGGATATATGATTCCATATATATTTCATAAATATTCTATATTTGTTCATCGATAAGTGATGCATATGTGATAACACATGTACGCATACATGAAATATGTATGAATAATATCTGTAACATATACCCTCAATTTTGGGATCCAATGATATATATATGTATACTTTTTTATCTGCGTAATTATTTTCAAGCTTAAAACTATACAAGAATAATTTGTTTAAATATATTAAAAAACTTTAATATGACAAAAATTATAATATATAATAAACATTATGATTGTTTTAATGGATGTATGGTCATAATGTCTAAGATAAATAATAGCTCCACATTTTAAACACTTGTGTCCAATGCCGTCAACAAATTTATACATTGTTGTGATGAAAAATTTTCTTTTATTTTTCTTTAAAAAAATAAACAAAAAGTGTTAACGTCTAGTAAACAAAAAAATTTTATTCTAAAAACTTTGTACTTTTTCTGTTATATTTCTTGTTTATTGTTTTTCTTTAAATATGATGACTGGAAACGTATAAAAACATTGAATCTTGAATCCATTACAAAGTATAGATATTAAGTAAAAATTAACCTTTATTTCAATTTAAGCTAAGCTTATCATTCAACTATGGTTTTTCTGAAAAAAACACTAACTTTAAAGGCATTGCGTTTTACTTTAAACTAAGCCTAACGTTAAACACAGCTTAGCTTTTGGATATTTAACTTTAATGTAGTATTATTTTTTATCTTAAATTTATTAAAAAAATACCATTAATTCATTCAAACTTTGAAAAAAAAAGTGTGTGAGTTAAGTTTAATAATAAACTCCGTTCAACCTCAAGCTAAGTTTAAATTCAAATCTATTAAATTTCACAAATAATTTCATATATAAACAATGACTATTGAACTAAGAATAAGTTTTAATCAGTTTTTAGTTCTAGTCGAGCTTAACTCTAAAGTTTACTTAGAACTGAATTTAACACTAATTAAATTCATTATTAAATTAAGTTTACCTTTAAAGCAAATTACAACTTTAACATGCTTTAAGCTTAAGGTTAATTTAAATCTTAGTTTAAGTTTTGACCAAATTTTACTTAGTTTAGTACAAAGCTAAGTGTTTCCTTTGACTTTACACTCGGTTTATTTTTTTAACTAAGGTTTATAATTTTTTTTAATTAAGTTTAACTCGGTATCAATTACTTTTATCTTCGAGCATAGAAAAATTGAAATTGAAAAATATATATATTTTTTCTTGATACTTCAGGTCATGGTCAGGTTTTGCACATATTACGTAACGGCTGATGGTGAAGGGGGTTTAAAGATTTGTTACGAATTAAAAATTTTGCACTGAAAATTGTGTAAAAATCGTGACGAAGGTGGATATAAAATCTCCAAAAACGGCGTAACGTAAAATGTGAATAGTCCCTAGTATAAATATGCCTGATAAATTTATTAATCTTTTTACGTTCGTTACATATGATGTACTCATGATGAAAAGACATGAAAGAAAATGTTTTGAAACTATTTTTCATTGCTTTTAATTTGTTCACTCAAACACAGGTTGTTCTAAAAACTTCCACTTTAAGCATAAAACTGCTTTGCAGGTAAAAAAAATGTCGGTTTCTTGATTCTTAGAAAGTTCGAGTGTAATTAAATATATTTTTTGGATTTAAATAATTACGTTTTTTTGGTAAATATTGTTGGAAACTAAGGTGACATGATCCAACTCGTTTATAGCTGACGCAAATCTTATATTATTTTTTTAAGAATATTGTATTCTTCCATCTATTCGTACTAATTGAATACCGCTTTGCAACATTAGGCTTTAGGTACATCTTAACATGCATAGTTTTTATACTAAAGAGCTGCACAAGAAATGGCTTACAAGGAATTTCATTAAATTTAAATAGTGTGTGTATATTACTCTCTCATCATAAAACACATCCTTCCAAAACCAATTGATGTGCTTTACGATAAAAATATTGAACAATAGAACAACACTGCAATAGAACAATGTTGCAATAAAATAAAGGTGAACAAGAACAAAGATGAAGTAAAACATTAAAACTGAAATAGAACATTCAAAACATGTTAGAATGTTTTGATGGTAGACTTAGACAAAAGAGAAACTTGCATAGAGAGAATCATTTGCGTTTTGTTATGAATATGAAAAGAAAAAATTTAAAAAAAATACAATTTCGCTTACATTTAATGTATCCATTTCTGTTTTTAAGCTAGTGATCACTGAGAATTTTTTTGAATTTCTACTTACGTTTTTGTTAATGATCTACTTCACTCGTTGCTTTTGCTATGATTTACCCTTTCTTTATTTCATTATATGTGTTTGTGTTGGTATTATATTTGCTTTGAAAACACAAGCACTAACAAAGCTGTAGAGAAAAACTTTTCAAATGATGCTTGATTTATTTTGGTGAGAGTCATGTTTTGTTATTTTTGTTTTGGTATTTAAGATTACAGTGAAATACAGTGATTGGAAGTAGTGTGAAATAGAACACAGAACATTTAGAATATTTAGCGCAGCGAATTCATTTGCTTAAGAAAACGTCGAAGCAAACAGCTGCTTATACGTTTATTTATTGAAAATAGTTGAAACTGTTGCATTTGTTGGTACTTTTTTATTTGTGAATGTTTTTTTTCTTTTTTTTTATTTTATTTGCTAGATATTATTTACATTGTTTTTTTTTAATATACAATATACATATATACAAAGAGTTCAAGATTTATCTTTTTCATCTCAATAATTTTTCTTGATTTATAAAATTATATACATATATACATACAAAGTTGGAGGAAAATTTTACAAAAACCTATTTGAAACTTTTAAGTGATTTTATATAAAACTTATACTACAAACTAACCTACTAAGCTGGCAGTAAACCATTAATATGAGTATAATCAGAGTTCATACAACGAAGATAGAAGTTATCCGAAAGTCTATTTAATTTACTTTCTACCAGTTCTATATTTGCTAGTGCATGTAATCTATGGGTAGAAAAATACCAAGGAAGGTTGTAAATCATCTTGAGTAATTTGTTGTGAGAGATCTGAAGTTTTTTAATGTGGTATTTTGTACTCTTTGCCCAAACAGAAGCTGCATAAAACATTACTGCTTGAAACATGGTTTTAAGGATAATGTGTTTGTTTTTTAAACATAATCTCGAATTTCGATTGATAAATGGATACAGCATACGAATTAAAATATCTTCCTTATTTAAAATATACGGTATGTGATCTTTAAATTTCATTTTAGGATCTAGTATGAATGTTTTCATTTCATTTCTAACATAACAAAAATTTAAATAATTGTTTGTTTATGGTTTTAGATTAATTAGACGTAGACTTAAAATCATTTTTTGGAAAAATAAGAAGAAAATAGTTTTTGAATAGTACATATATTTGCAACTCAGCGAAGAAGATCTTTAAGTCAAATAAGTACAATATAGCCACACAAAAGTCGTCAATAATTTGCTTAAGCATTTGACATGCTTTTCGTTGATTTCTGACAGTAGCTTAAGCTAGCTTAAGCACATTATAGTTAGCCCTTTGCACTGTATGCGTATGAGTAGTGGGAAAATATCAATATATGGACTTTTATAACTCATACGTTCTATGGCACATTTAAGCCATACATGCGACGTCGTGTTGTATTAATGCAATTTTTTTATAGCATAACTTAAGAACCATGATGGCGTAGAATAGTAATGGCGAATTATAACAATGGTGTTCTAGCACACGAAGCGTATGAGTAATGGGCAAAAATCTATGTATGTTTTTCTATTACTAATACGTTCTACGTGCTACATTTTATCTATACATGAGACATTATTATATTACCGATTTTTGTATTGCATACCTTAAGGGACATCTTGCCGCATAATAATAGATACCTAATAAAGGTGGCTATTTTGCAATACGCGTCAATTATATGAAAAGTAAATGGAAAACAAAAAAAAAAATTAAAAATTTAAAAAAATTTTTTGGTTTTTATATGAATTTCACTTTTTATTTTAAAGAGAGATACGGTTTAATATTCTCCCAATAATTTTACTTCTGGAATCTATAGAAGGATTTTTTATATATATATTGATGACGTACATTTTCATTTCTTCATTCATTTTTCTAGAATAGCCACCAAGGCTCTTGTACAGGCCACTTATCAGTAGTGAAACAACATAATATAAAAAATTATAATATAAAAGTTATAATATAAAAAATTTTAATTAATTGTTTTATTTTAGCTAATCTATATGCCTTCAGTTGTGATATTAATATAATTTTCTGTACATACTTTATGGATAATCTATCGCCCAAAGAAATCAAATTCATGCTTCAAGAATGTTATACATATATTTTTTTTTTTATCTATTTAATGTACAGGCAGCATATCGTTGTGTGCTAATTCATTCTCATCAGTAGATTTTTAACATGATTAAAAAGATCTACTGATGAGGAGCACCCAGCAAAAAGCAGCATACAGATTAGTTAATCGAAAAAACATATATGTAAATAAAACTTTTGAAATATAAATTCTTAATATATTTAGGACAAATTGTAATATGTGTATTTTGAAAATATTTACAGTTACAAATAATTTTTTATCTCAAATACATGCGATTGTATGTGTAAAATTAAATGGGAGCACATGTTCTTTTTAACTTGAGGGTATTTGGATGCCTCATTAATTATACGGGATTCACGCGATGACTTTTTACCGTGACTTTTTTAGAGTTTATTTACGAACGGGGTACAAAGGCCATCAAAGGGGTAGCAACATAAAAAAGAATTCAAGAAAATACAGGGGAAAGAGTCACCGTGTAAATCCCGTATTAGTCGCTTTTTGCCTGAATGAGAATTTTCGAAACATTACGCAAATAACAGAACATTAAAATCTATTCAGCATCAATTTCAAACTTCACCAATCAAGGTTTCATATTTAAACTGAACGTAAAGCAGAGAAAAGTACATTTTTAGGAAAACTTTATATGCTACAATTTTAATGCAGCAGAATATATCAGAATCATAGAAATGTAGCAAAAAGGCCAAATTTAAGAACAAAACCAATAAGTAGCACAAACGAAATAGTTGGGGTTAGTGAATTTCAAGTATACTGCAAAAAGAAATTACAATAAAAAAAATAATAATACGAACATGAACCATTTTATGATGAATGTTTTTTCGACAAAAATAAACATGAAAAAAGAAACTAATAGAATGCAATACTATTTATTACATGAAAGTTAAGGGTCATTCAGCAAACTCATCATTATATCGTTCTGTTTAAGTGTTGGCTTTAGCCAACATTTATTATATTCTATGCAACAGAGCTTTTTGATTGTTTTAATTAACTTCGTAAATAATTTTAATTCTTTTAGACAGAGTTACGGAATTTTTTTATGGTTTATTTTTGGTAAAAATAAAATAAGGAAAATTTTTAACAACTATTTTATGTTTCTGGGAAATATATTCTCACTGTTATTGAAAATTTATTTTATATTGGAACTAGAAATATGTTTTTTTTAAAGTAATTCCCAGATATTACTTGTGAGTTCATGTATGAGCAGATGACTGGAAACTTTGCAAACATGATGGTAAAGATCTACTGATGAGTTTGTATTTAGTTACCAATGAAATGCATACAGATTAACTAACCCACCCACGAGAAATAAATTAAATTTTGAAAACATAAATTCTTAAATATTCGCTCGAATAAAATGTTATATATCGAAATAGAAATTTTTTTAATTATGGCAATCTTGGAACTGGGACCATTGGCGAATAATTTTTTTTTTTTTTTTTTTAATTAGGACCAGCACTCAGGGGATGACCCCTACGTATGCAAAGCATTGATCCGGAACTAGGAAAATAGGTGTTGGGAAGGAGGATAAAGGCAGTAGTGTTTGTGGACATTCGATTTGAACCCTGACACACTGAAAGTGGCAGGAAAGACCTCTGCGGGGAGTTTATCCACATACGAACAGTACGGCCAAAGTACGAATTCTCTCTGTAATGCGTGGTGCGGTTCACTGACATATCGACCACAAAGGGATGTGCTCTTGATGAAGAGCGTGTTATACGTGAAAAGTGGCGGGTTTCTGGAACAAGTTCCCTGATTTCATTAGAGCACATTCCGTTGTAGTAGCGATAGAACAACAAAACACACCCAACATTGCGTCGATGCTCCAATGAGTCAATAAAGTTGTCTACCCTACTGTCACCGATAAGCTTCTTCGCCCTATCCTGTACGGTCGAGTAACTTCAAAATAGATTTTGAAGCACCGGCCCATACATGAGAGTTGTATTCCATTTTCGGTCGGATAAAGGTGGTATAAATATTAAGGAGATCAGTTGGAGTGAATTATGTCCTACACCGTCTTAAAAAGCCGAGGCACTTGAATGCTTCTTTTGAGACATGAAAATGTGATCATTCCATCGAACATCACAATGAATTTTCATGCCAAGAACATCAAGAGCTTCTGATTCCTCAATATCTATACCACCCATGTTTACAGATGGAGCAGCATGTCTATGTGTGAGCATAGCACATTGGTTCTTTCGTGCGTTAAAATTTACCCTATTAGCATGACCCCAATTTGAAATTAACAGGAGATCGCGATTTAGCGTATCATTCATATTTTGCCGCATTGCCCGGATCTCCGACGGTTCTGGCCTGTTGCTGAATGAATACGAATGAACTAAGCTGCTGTCATCTGCAAAAGAGTAGATAGGGTTGGAAGTTTGACGTAGAAGGTCATTAAGAAAAATAAGAAAAAGGGTAGGAGAAAGAACGGAGCCTTGCGGTACCCTGTATTTAACTTGAACTATATTGATGAGAATCCATCAACAACAACTCGTATAGTGCGATCTCGGAGAAAGCTCGATACAAATCGAGTGAAGCCATCACCGACACCAAAAGCAATCAGTTTTGACAGAAGTGCTCCATGCCACACTCTATCAAATGCCTTGGAAATATCTAGAGCCACCACTTTACTTTCGCCAAACTGATGTATGCTATTACACCACTTCTCCGAAAGGAAAGCAAGTAGGTCCCCCGTAGAGCGGCCCCTACGAAAGCCATACTGCCGGTCGCTATGTAAACTGTTGAGCTCCAAATACTTCACAAGATGGAAATTCAACATACATTCCATTACTTTGGAAAGCGCAGAACAAATTTGCAATTGGGCGGTAATTTTCAGGGTTCTTGGCCTCCCCCTTTTTAGGGATCGGCGTTACATTGGCAACCTTCCAACACTTTGGAAATTCACCAGCATGGTACAAAGTGCTAAACAGGCGTGCCAATGGACGTGCTAACGTCGAAAAGCACTGTTTCAAGACCAGTGCTGAGCTACCATCCGGCCCAGGAGACTTGTTTACGTTAAGCATCGCTAAAACCTTTTTAACTGCACGCGCTCGAAAGAATATTTTTGGCATAGTTACAGATACTCCCTCGAGAACGGGTAGTGGTTGACTGCTTTCCGGCAAGTGAGAATTTCTTGCAAACATTTCAGCCAGAAGGTTAGCTTTATCAACCGGGTCAGTGAATACATGGTCGTCCTTTAAAAGAGGTGGAATTGAAGAACTAGCATTATCCTTGACTCTTTTAACGAATGACCAAAAGCTCTTGCTACCCCGTGGAGCATCAAGAACTTTAGTACGAAGGCGCTGCTCGTACAAAGCTTTTTAGCGCCTTAGTACTCTGGCACATTTAGATCTCGCCTTTTTACTGTTTAAAGTTGTTTCGACACATATTTTGGTTAAAATATCACGTGTCGGTGAATGCGGTAGGCAATAGATTTCAAAGAAATATTTAAAATTGCCCCAGAAATTGGGGGTTCTTTTTAATAAATCCGACGAACTTAAGTAATGATTAGATATTTTTACAGAAATAACAGTCTAGGCTGATTCCTCTTATTCTCTGTTTATCTATTTGTTGACGTCACAGTAACTCGAAAACAAAGCTTTGTTCTTCTCTAATTGATATCAACGACAAAACCCTATATTTTTAATGTGTGTGAAGATAAATATGCCGAGTTAAATATGTTTTACGTAAGAGCTTACGTCGTAACATATTTAACTCAAAAGTTAAATATGTTTAGTCGTGAAATTGAACCACAGAATTTAACAGAGCTCTGTTCGCAGGTTAACAGTGCTCTGTAGAAATATAAAAATCATAGCGGGTACATTAAAAACGAATTTTTTTAGGAAGGAGTCAACGTGGGTAGAAAAAAAATAATTGGGTTGTGTAAAGGAAGTAGCCCTCTACAAACCCCTATATTTGGAATATCTAGCAGGTTGAGTTTTACCGAGATATACTCGATTTACCAAAATTCCAAAACACCATGTATGGAACATATATTTTTAATATTAATTTATAGTAGTCGGAATTTCTAAGGAAAATATATTTATTACAATTTAATGCTTTCCGACATCTTGAAGGTTTGGCAGAAGGATAGAATTATTCCTACAAAATACGTTATTTATTTCATTATTTGTCTCTTATGACTGATAATAATAATATGGCGAATGCGAATGCTTTTAACGTGTGTATGTGTGTACACTAAAGAATTATCATATTCTAGAAATATATATAATCTTATCGATGTGGCCAAAACTATTCACATTTTTACTTAAACCATTTATATGTATTATTTCTGAACACTATTTTTTTTTTTAATCGTTTTCTAATTTTCTTGACCTTTTTAATTTTGATGATATAATAATTTTTAAAGCTTTAGGTCGTTTTTTATATAAAAAATGTTTTTAATTTTAATTTTTCGATATTTGGCCACACCCGTGGTTGGCTTCTTCAGGAGAAATTATACCATTATTTTAAATCATTTAAATCAGACCAATCTTTAATTAAAAATAGACCATTTTTAAAATTAAGCCACACATTACTGAAAATTAAACTGATTTTTCAACAAAAAAAAACTCTTAAGCTACGTTCACATTTATCATATATTTGTCGAGAAAAACGTAACCACTAGTTTTTCTTAGAGATAGTGTCATTTAACTTGGTTTTTAAATTACAAAATATAATTAATTATTTTACAAAAAAGTATTTTTTAAAAAATGCGAACCTAAAATTAAAAAAAAGTATTGGAACTGAAGGAAATAAATTATTAGTTTCTTTCTTGGTTACGTTTTTTTTCGACAAATATTTGATGTATGTATGTGAAAATAGCTTAATAATATTGATTTCTAATCTTTACATTAACATAGTTCAAATAGTAATTACGTTTATTCGTTATAATAAGAATATAAAAATAAACTGATTTTTCTTGTTGTTTTCATTTTAAATAATTTCTTGTTTGAACATTAAATCTATAAAAAAAATAACAATTGATAAAAATAAATTTTTTTGTTTGTTTTTAATTAATTTCTAAAATCATGTATTATTTTTGTTTGTTTTTAATTTCGCTAAGTTTGGAAAATTTAAATTTTCAACAAACTCAATTATAGAAGAAAAATATGCAAAATATTTAAATTACTAAAAAAATATAACTTGACAGTTCAACAAAAAAATTAAAATAAAAAACAATGAAGCACATGACAAACTCTATAGTCAAACAATTGTTTTTAAAATTGTTTTCTCTTCTAGTATTTTAAGCTGTTTTTATTTTGCTTTCGTTATTTTTCAGGGGATTTTAATTGTTTTTATTTATTTGCCATATATCGATAATGTATGAATATTAAACTCAAAGGGCTGAAAATCCAACCATTCTTCTTAACAGTTTTTTTGTATGTGTGCACATTTTTTCCAAGTTTGTTTTCACATCAAACACATTTAAACATTTACTGAAACCTTGTGTTTTGTGGATACCAAATGGCTTAAAACACACTCATCGGACTCTATTAATTTTTTTTTTCTTGTTGTTTTTTTATTCAACACTATATACGATTATACGTTATTATTAATTTTTATTATAAACTGCCTCACAAATTTAATGATTCGATATAATATTTTTTATATTTTTTTTTTTAAGTAATAATTGTTTTACTCCATGTGATACAATATACTATACAATCGTATAAAAAATTGATTCATGTTAAAATTACAAAACTGTTGAAATTGTGGCTAAAATATTGTAATGATAACTAGCAACGAAGTGCAATCATATGCAGAAATTCTGAACATACAAACATTAATAAACAAAAATAAGTAAAATAATAAATTTATTAATGTGCAGTTTGAGTAGAAAATTTGTATGAAAACCATTCAATTTTTTGAGTGATTCTCATAAAAAATTTCTACACAAGTCATAAATCTTTCATACACAAAAATGTATAGAAAAAATTTATTAATAAATCAATTTTTAAGGTAAATCATTGTCAGCTTTTAGTTCTTTTAGAATATTTCAAGTTTTTTTTAACAATCTTTCACATTTATCATCAGCTGGCCTACTGCTGTTCAAAGAGGTATACTTACAACAGAAGTGCGTTAATAATAACAATAACAAAAAAACAACAGCAGTTGCAGCAAAAATACTGGCAATAGTAACAGCTCGTAAATTGTCCATTTTATCTGTCGGCTTAATCTCGCACATACTTTTAAACAATCAATTTCCTATGATTTTTTCCCCACACTAGTATTTTTTTTTTTAACTAAAACAGACACTCATCTCTATACATATTTATAAACTAACGTGATTATACAGTTGTGGCTGTGAACGATTATGGGCATGTATTTTAGCTTTTTGTTTTAAGACACCTCTCCCTGGCATTTACTATATTTGAATTGGAAAAAAAATGATTAACGAAAAATACTGAGGAATTGATGATGAAAATACAAACATATATAAATGATACAAACATATGTACATGTGTACATATGTATGTAAATTTTACTTTTGATTTTATTTTAACTATTCGTGTGTGATATCGTAGTGCAGTTTATTTAACATAAATTTATTGGAAAATTATTTTAAAATGATCTTATTATATTTTGTTACACTATTACATATAATTATATATACATATGTAACTATTAGTAGAATTATATTTTAAAGTATATTATTAAGGCTTAAGATCATTTTTTTTTTTAATTAAATTAATAAAAATTCAAATTAATAAAAGTATGGTGACACTTGATAAACATTTGCTTCAGAAAAGCGTAACCACTAAATTTTAATGAAAAACCTTTTGATTCATACATATGTATATTTATTACGCTTAACAGTTTCATATAAAGGGTATTTTTTATAGAGGTATAGAAATTTAAATTAGCAAAAAATTTTTAACTGGCGGCCATTTTGTCAGCAGTCCTGTAATTTATGTTTCGTTTGGTTAAGCATTTCAACATGAATAGACTGACACCTGAACAACGCTTTCAAATTGTGCAAATTTATGTTGAAAATCATGGTCCTAGCTAATTTTGTTTGAATGGATACGTCAATAAATAAGACTGCCGTATTTCGAGTGATGATACTCCTCAACTTTACATCCAGAAAAACTGACTGTTTGGTGGGCTTTATGGGCTGGCTGGTGGTGTCATTGGTATGTACTTCTTTAAAAACGATGCTGGTCAGAACGCTACAGTTAATGGTGACCGCTACAGAGTTATGATTAATGACTTTTTCGTTCGTCAATTGAACAATCATGGTTTCAAAAGGGTTTTCCTTATTAAAATAATAAGACTTCCTTCTTGAAAAAAATTCGTAGAGATATCTTATTAATTTTGTTCTATTTTATTAGGTATTTATTTGGCACTGTTTTCTCTGTGTGATGTTAGGAAATACAAATTTGATGTCATCAGAACGTCATGGTACGTCCGGAATGCTTATTTACAACATGTATTTGTATTATCTGGATGGAGGGGTGATGAAAACATTTTTATAAAACTTACGTATTCAGGGAGTTGAACCAAGGAACTTCGGTTTAATAGATTGGCACTCTAACCACCCACTACTACACCTTACTATAGAATACATGTTAGCAGCCAGTTTAAGAAGATGATTTATTGTAGCACAAAAAAATTATGAAAAAATTGTTCCTATGTTGATTTTAATGTATGAAATAACAAGCAAGCTAATATAATCAAGAAGATATTCTTATTAAAAAAATTAAGAAGATGATTGGAACATGATCATATAAGAACCTAATAAAATCAAGAAGAAAACCTTTTTGAAGAAAACAATAAGATGGCCTAATAAAATAAATAAGAAATGCCTTTTATTTACAATTTATATGAAAACCTAATAGAATCAAAAAGTTTTTCTCTATGGATTGTTATTTTGGTGCCAAAAATAACGGAAATTGGGTAAAAAAAATTGTGAATAACAAGTTTTCTTCTTGATTTTATGTGTATTCCTTATTGAAAAAATTAATAATATTTACCACATAAAAACAATAAGGAATCTCTTCGAAAAAATCTTCGCTTCTTTCTTCTGGGATACCCCTTAGCCTAAAAGCGTTTCATAGAGAAAATCTTCTTGATTCCATTAGGCAGTTTTGGCTCTGTATGGTTACGTTTTTTTTTTTTTGTGAGCAAATAGTATCCAGACTGGCAGACCGCGACCGCATCAGTATATCATTTGTTCGTTTTTACCACTTATGAAGTGGGATGAAAGAATAAATGAAATATTTAATGAATATTTTTAACAGAAATAGAATTCAAGTTTTTTTTTTTTAATTTTTTTATCACTTAAATTTTATATGTTGAAACAGTTTTTGGTTAGCCTGATTGGTCATTACTAATATTCCAACATACACACATAGTCCATTATTTTCAAATTGCTGAAACTGTTTTAAATTTAATTTCAGTATTCATAAAAATAATGTAATTGTTATTAAATGTTTTTCTGATGAAATCAATTATTCTGCATATTTCCTATTAATTATTTTTTAGTCTCACAAAAGAAGAATGAGTTTCCCCATTCAGAATACATATATTTTTATTTGTTTTTATTTTTCTTAAAAAAAATGGGTTTTGTTAAATTCTTGTTGTTGCAAATACTTTATACTGCACCATTCATGAAAATTAATACATTCATATTTTAATTATGCACAACATTTTATACTCATTTGTTCGTTTTCCATGTGCAGTGTCTCTAAGTATCTCTTAATAATTATTATTTGTTATTTCAACAAAAAAAATTAAATTTTTTTCTGTATAAAAATTATATGTATATTTTTTAATATATACATGAATGTGTATGTATGTGTATGTATGTATGTATTTTTTTTTTTGGTGTTTTTATTCTTTCTATACTTTGCTTTTTATTTAGCTGTGCTTGTGATGCCTTTTGCACCTTGTTTGCTTGTGGCAGTATAAAAAGAAAAAAAAAACCGTAATCCTAACTATGCCCCTCATGCTGAAGTATGGCCAGGAAATTGGAAACATAAATTTTTTTATGTGGTTGTTTTGTATAGCATTTTATTTTAAATATTTTCCCTCAACTTTCCATTTCCTTTGGGGATTGTTTGTGTGTGTGTGTGTGTGTTGATTTCCGTTGTTTAAGTATGGACATGTTCGCTTTAGATTGGTCCAGACATTTGTTTCTGTATATATACATATGTATAAATATATTTGCTCATTGTATGTGAATAAGGTAACATTCAACTTTAATATTCGTAATAACACCTGTAAGTTTTCATGATATTATTTTATTTATTAATTTTTTTTTTGTGCAACCCTTTTCCATATCATGTTACTTTTCTTTACTTATTTGTGTTTGTTTAGCTTTTCCATTTGAAAATCTGACATTAAACTTACATTACTGTTGTGCTGTTAACTTAAACTGCTTATTGGCTGTAATGTGTGGTAATGTTTGATTATTTGCAGTTTTTATTTTATTGCAAAATATATAAATGTGTTTCCGGTACCATTAATAGTTAATTTAATTGAAAAGATTACATGAAATGAAAATCATTTAGATTGAAAAATAAATTCTTTTTTTTTTTTTTTTGTTAAAGGGTATTATTTACCATATGTTTGAAAAAAGTTACGATTTTACGATAAACAAGTAACTTCTTAGTTTTGAGAGACAAGTGTTATGTTAAAATTTGATTGACCTAAGAGGCAGCTAAGAGGAATTTAAAAAAGGTAAATAAATTGAATACAGGTTGCCACTAAAAATTTTTTACAATAGTGTATGGTGCAAATGGTCTTGTAGCTTTTTTAATGAAGTTTGTGCTAGTTTCTGAGATACAATTATTTGCACCAAACACTAAATGCCGCCAATGAACAATTTTTTCGTTTTACTTTCGACTGCACTAAGCTGTGGAAAGCAAATAGAATCTCATTTATTACACAATAAAACTAATTTAATTTGAAAAAATACTTTTTTGAACTTAAGTTTGATATCTTATCTACCTAATTCGGAAATAAAAACCAATATATGTTTGACACATGGAAAAGGAGATTTCAAAAAAATCCCACATTAGCCACCAATCGAGCAAAAATTTGTATTCGGAAGTATGCCGGACAACAAAAATTCTATTTGGTGATTCCGAAATTTTCATTCTAATTGAAAACTTTCGAAACTCATGACAGACACGATTGATTGACTTTCCCTGGCCAGGGATCGATCCCAGGTCTTAAATCGGAGTTTGATTTATAATCAAACACCACCATCAAAAATTTGTTAAGCTTGGACAAACTATTCCATAAATGAAAGCAAAAGTAAACAACATCTGCAGAACACTGTATTACTTTAATTTCTTGCGTATTTTTAATTTATATTCACTCTTTTTCCTAAAGAATATAATTCTAAGCGAATGTACACAAGAGTTTTCCTTTCTTTTTTGCCTTTAAAATTATATCTGTACAAAATTCTACCCACCACCTAAATTCTTAATTTAATTTAACATCATATTTTTAATTAAATTTAATTAAAGATTTAACAAAAACTCGTGTCAATTATTTATCAAGTTAAAAAAAAATATTTACGAAAACACTTAAAATTAAAAATTATATAAAAAAATTTACATTCAATTTATTAGTCATATACTGAAACTTATAATTTACAAGTTTAGCAGTTACTTGATTAAAAGTTTGCCCTTAAGAAACTGCTAAAGTTTTGTGAGTACGATAAAAGAGCAAAAAATTAGAACTAAAATAGAAAAAAATAAATCTTCTCCTTTACATACAAACGAAGATTCAATGAAAGTCAAGCATTTAGGAAGACCTGCCCAATAATGTTCATACACACAGCTAACATACACACCATTACATACGTACATACAGAAACCTTTCATAGAAGGAAATTGAAAATGGATTTTTTCAGCAACTTCAAACTTTTAGTTAAATAGTAATTCTCAAAAAAAATTGTTTGTTTAAAAAAAAAACATTGATTTTAAATTACAGAATACCTGGCAACAACAAAAAAAATATCGAAAAAAAAATTATTTTTTCACAAAACAAAGAAGCAGCAATGTCCATTTGCCACTTTTTATTGTTTTCATCTGTAAATTTCATATGTAGTATGTGTGCCTGTATGTTTACTTGTTTTGTTTTCAAAGTGTTGGTATTTTCGTATATTTACGCATAAATATCATAACGTTTAAAGCAAAAACAAAGAAATAAGTTTCCTATTGCAGACACAACATCAAAAAAAAAAACAAAATTTTAATGGTTTAAGATCTCAACACTGCATAAACTAAACTAAGCTTTTGTTTATGAAATACTAACAACAAAAACGACAAACGAGGAACGAAGTTAAAGAAAGAGTAGTCAATATTTTTATATTATTACGAATAAACGTAATTATTATTTGAACTTATATTAATGTACATATGAAAATTAATATTATCAGTTTCAAGTTCAGTTTTATTGAATTAATGAAAATTCAAATTACTAAGAGTTTTTTTATATTGAAAAACATTAGTATATCCAAATCAGTTTACCAGAACGTATCGGTATACCGAATTCAAGGCCGCTACACCTCTCAGCAGCGTTCTTATGTCCATTAAAAAAAATAAAACATCAACTATTTAACCAAGTTTTCAACACAAATAGAATACGAGAATTAATTTAGCTCATTCTATTTTTAC
The DNA here is from genome assembly GCA_947311025.1 of Lypha dubia. Taxonomy (NCBI): domain Eukaryota; kingdom Metazoa; phylum Arthropoda; class Insecta; order Diptera; family Tachinidae; genus Lypha; species Lypha dubia. The sequence continues at coordinate 80,772,917 of OX371263.1, read as the reverse complement.
ATATTGAAATAATTTTGGTTAGTACGAAATTCCCCATGTCTAATTGCTTTACACCTAATATTCAACAAACACGCTTTAATATTTTTTTTAATAATTTTCCTATCATATCAAATGCTCCTCGCTCTTAAGGTTTGGTAAATAAAAACTCGAACATTAAAAAAAAAACACTAAAAAAGAAACAGAAACTTGTACACACACAGAAGAACAGGGAAAACATGTGCTAAGCTTGCATTTCCGGTTGAAACGTGTATACATCCGATATCCCGTAAGATATACATATTTATGTATGTATTCGTATGAAAGTAAAAGAACACATACGTATGTGCATATTTCTGTATAAAAATACAATCTTGTAAAAACATCAATACATTTACACATTCCACATGAAGAAGGTATAAAAATTTTCATGTACCACCTAGAAATATAAGACATACATTTACATGATAATTTACACTAAATAAACACATACTCGTACGCATCTAAGTTGGATAAAACAATTTTAGTTCAAAATTTTCTTTAACTTACTAACATTTGCTTTTTTAAGAATTTTTTTTTTAATTTTCTTTTTCGTTTAACTGCTGCATAGTCCCATGGCTACTATTATCAATACAGGATTCTTAACAATTACAGAAACTCATACAAAACTACAAGTGCATTGATTTTTATTTGCCAGATTTTTTATAGTTTATTTCAATGCAAGAAGAGAAAGAATGACCAGAACAAAAAAAATTTAACTCAAACAAAAAGAGAAATAAATACGTTTTTATTGTTGCTGTATTTAAAAGAAAAAAACTGAACATAAAATATAATTTTAAAGAAAAAAAAGATAGAAATTACAGAATGTAAATATTTGAAAAAAATACGTTCAAATACAAAATTGATATTGTGGCACATATTTTGGTACAATTCAAAATAACTGATTAAATTAAGTTCGAGGTCTTTAAGTGACTCTTAATTGTTTCGGAATGCAGTCAAGAAAAATAGTTGCTAAGTGATTTATTATGGTGCTGTTTCTACTCGACGGACGAATGATTTATGTGTAAATTTATATGAAAACTGTGATTTCCCTAACAGTTTTACACTCTAATCATACGTCTGTCTCTATTGCGGAACTGCACCAAAACATACGAAATGATCAAATAAGCCATTCATATGTTATGACAGATTTACGCACACACATATGCCAATGTACACATAATCACAAACAAATATAGGCAAACATGTTTACGGACATTTTCAATAATATACTCAATAATAAAGGTGTTTTTTCCTCAATAGAGACAAACGATTTGAGTAAAAACATTTTATAAAAAGTACTCGGTTTTTTTAATGATTCGCATACAAATTTACTACTCAAATCAATTGTCTACTTGATCTTTGGGGCTTTTTATACAAGACGAACGAGTGATTTGAGTGTAAATTTTGTATGGAATCCACTCAAAAGTGCTTTTCATACAAAATTTACACTCAAATCACTCGTTCGTCTTGTATAAACAACACATTATTTTTAATTCGTATTTTAACGGAATCAACAATTATTTTAATTGACGGACGAGTGATTTTAGTGTAAAATTTTTATGAAAAGAATTCAGCTTTTTGACTGAAAATAGCACTTAGATTTTCTTCATTGGTTGAAAACTAATTAATTTCTTAATAACATCTTTCTTTGTTTTAATTTATTTTTGCTTTTACTTTTTTTCCTTGCATGAACTTAAAATGTTGAGATCTGATAAAAACTCGATTTCCGAAAACCGACATAAAATCAATCGCTTTAACGTTTTGATAGCGAGAACCTTAAAACTCAACCACGTCTCCGTTTATAGAGCTCCAACGATTTTTTTTTTTATTATATAATCCGCTACTGATTTAAGTCCGATCTTTAAAGATTGCTTCTCTTTGTTATCAATTCTGTCCTGAATGGAATCTATTCACTGCTGCTTCCCATATTTCAGATTCTTCTCTAATAATGGAAAATTTTTATAATACAAGAAAACGTATAAATACGTTTTCAAAACCGTTGGTACTTTAAAGGCAATTGTTTTTACAACACTTGAAGTTTTCGTATCGCATCTCTGGTGAAAACTAAACTTAATTTCCGCAGTGCCAAGATATAAAAGTTGCAAAATAAAAACTTTTCGAAATAATAACACAGTTAAATCAAAAGACAAAGTAAAAGTTTACTTTGAAGAACTTGGCAACAATGCGTATGCATAAGCAATGACCATGATGATGATGAAGAGTTGATTGGTTTTTCCTTTTGTTTGCTTAAGCTTTGTCTTTAGTTTGTTTCAGGTGTACATTTAGTTTCTTAATACAATAAGGAAATAAATTTTTTCACAAAGGATATCCTCTGTTTTTCCTTTTTTTTTTTTTTTTTTTTTTTGTTAGAGAAACATTACGGAATGAATGTTCTTTAACATTATTAATCAATTGGACAGTATATGTGTGTGGGCGCGTGTGTTTGTATGTGTACACGTGTCTTTTTACGTTTAAAATATAAACTGATAGGTTGCAACACAATTTTAATTTAAAAACTTTTTGTTGAGAATAAGTAAACTTTAAACTTAAGAGTTAAATTTCAGTTTATTCACAATTCCTACTCCTAAATACCTTTGGCAGAAGTCTAAATCGAGAAGGTAATTAAATAAATTTTTAGTTTTGCTGACTTCCATGAAAAAATAAATGTATCTAATAGAAGGAAGAATTAATAAAAAACACTGCTCTGCAAAAACTCACTTTTTATCCCTCCTTTAAATAAAACTATGTGGACTATATGGATTTTGATGTCCTAAATTCAAATAATTTTTAGGTTTTTCTCCATCACCTACGGCTTTCTTTATGGGCGTGGCAATTTTTCCCCCTAAATTAGTCAGGTACGAAGACATATTTCAGCCTAACTCGAGAACGACTCATCCGATTTTCATAAACAAAACAACAAAAGATGCGCAAAAAAGTTGTATTTGATTCAATATAGTTTTTTTTTCTTTATTATATCGTTTTGGAATTATTAAAACTTTCAGAGGGAAAAACTTTATTTCTTGCAAATTTCGTTTTTTTTCAGTTTAAAGGTGCAATAAAAAATAGAAAAGCCAATATTTTATATATTACACCTTTTGCTGAGACCTAAATATCTCAAGAAACTTTGCAAATCGTTTAATTTTTTTTATATATGGGGACCATTACGTTACGCTCTTTTCGGAGATTTTACCCCCACCACCCCACTAATTTCGCTTTTTACACATTTGTAACAAATCCGATAAATAAATAGGCAGAAATGGTTTTTGTACGTAAACATAAAATTTATTAGAATGTTTGTTTAAGCAATAGGTCTTTTGATTTAATATATATATATATTGTTGTTTTATTTATATTTAGTTTCGATATTTCGCTAACAATTTGTTAGCATCTTCAGGAAAATTTTTTTTTTAAATTTTAAAAAAAATTTTCCTGAAGATGCTAACAAATTGTTAGCGAAATATCGAAACTAAATATAAATAAAACAACAATATATATATATATTAAATCAAAAGACCTATTGCTTAAACAAACATTCTAATAAATATAAAAAAAAAAGGTCAAATAAAATAGAATATAAATGTAAACATAAAATTTTATGCGCGTACGGTTGTAGTTTTCGATTCATTTATACAAAATTAAAATAAAAATCAAACCGAAAGAGAAAAACAAATCTTACTTTTTTGTAAAGTTTCGTTAATTGAGGTTTTGTTTTTTGAAAAATTGTCTTAACAGAGTCACCAAATTTTAGAATTTGGGTGCTGTGATTATCGGGTTTTTTACTTCAGTTTTGAGATAGAAAACCACTTTTGAATTGAAAGCCTCAAGATACTTCACATCTTTCTTCGTAAATAATTAATCAGTCGTTGTTACAAAAATATTTTTAAATGGATTACACCGTATGACTAAATATTTTAAGGTTATCTACTGACTAAAATACAATTTAACAAATGTTGAATACATATATACAAAAACTAAAACACCACAGAAATTTGCTTGGGTCTGTTTCCATAAAACGTACGATTAGTTCTACACTCAAATCATTCGTCCGCCTTATGCAAACAGCCCTTGATTCCTCATATCACAAGCGAATTGTGAATTTTTACACTATTTTTTTAAATCCAAATTATGGCTCCAATGTTAAACTTATTCTCCTTTATTTTTCCTTAAGGCATTTTAAAATAAAGTTATTGTAATCTAAAAATAGGTACTTATTTATTGTATATGTTTCTACGTACACATCTTAATAAATGCATATGTATGTATACGACAAACGTATTGGGTATTAACACTTAACTACAAACCAATAATCAATCACACGTACAAACCGTACAGTAAGTCAATTACAAATAAAGTTGTAAAAAACTATTTGACACATTTTTTTATATTTAATAAAAAAATACACCTACAGCGCCATTATGAAAGAGCTTTTAGGACAAAATAGAAGCTTTGAGTTTTTTGGAACACTGGTGAACTTCTGTTGCGCATGATTAAATATTGATAAGAGAGAGCGAAAGTCTACGCACAAATTATACTCCAATTAGATTAATATTTTATTTGTTCAGTTCGTGTGCAAGTGACCTACGGTAACTTTTAAATTATTATCAATGAAATTATTAACGAGCTTCAAGAAAATATGTGATTATTTGAATGGTTTTCCTTACAAATTTATTACCCATCTTGTTACCTTAAAATGTGCTTTAATTTTGTATATTTAACTTTTTTAACAATTTGAAGCACTGTTTTATCTATGTTACACTGCTATCGACATATATAGCAGCCGTTAATTTTAAAATATTTATTTGTATCCATCTAAGTATTAGTGAGCTGCAACAAGTATGATCGAGCGTACTTGTTCCCTATCGTTGAATTTTAAGAAAAACAATTATTAATCATTTTTATACTCGTTCGCTTTTTATGCACAAACAGAAAATTCATCAACAAGTGTAAATCATTTGGATCATTTGATGCGAATGTACATGATGCGATTGCATGATACAATAAATATAAAGTATATGCAGAAATACAAAAAACACCCAGTCTATGTATTTTATTGGTAGAAAATTTAATTTCGGAAGTCAAAATTATAAATATGTATGTGTGCACGTTTCAAACTGTGACAAAAATATAAATAAAAGTTATTTATTCAAATACGAGTAAAAAATTACTTTATCAACTGAATAAAACACTTGTTCCGCCAACAATACGTTGGCTTCGATGCCATATTCATGTCAGCACAAAACAACAAGTGAATAAAACTGAATGTTTGAAACGAACGGTTGCGTAAACAAGTGTTTTTTTTTTTTGCTTTTGAACAAAAACGATTAGATCATAAAAATCAATGTGTATAATTAAGTAGACCCGAAAATTTACCACTTCTTGCTGATGTCTGCTAAGTATGTAGTTTGCATCAATTGCCACACAATTTAATTGTAAGATTAAACCCAAATAGCTTTAGATGTTTACATTTTATAAAGGTTATCGCCCGTTATTTTGTATCCTTTCATATATTTAATATATAGATACAAAGTTCTTATACATAAATATAACTTGTGAAGGGTATTTAAGAATCGGCGCAGCCGATTGTAGCACTCTTACTTGTTTATTACAATTTAAAACTTGTCATTTTATTGTAAATATCTTTAATCCGCAGCTTTTAATCGATGAATGAAAGTCGCAAATGAACTTAACAAGAATTGTAAATTATTTTTTAAACATACAAAATGTGTCAAAAAATGTTATCTAGTTTTTTGTCACACAAACAGCACAAAATAAGTATGTCATCTTAATTTTTTATTGAACATTTCTATCAATATTTAGATCTAAATATGTTCGCATTTTTAAAGCAAACCCCAAATATAAACCACATATCAAAATTTTCCATTTTATGTTTATTTTTTGTTTTTATATAAAAAAACAAAAAGAGAAAAATTTTTTCTATATTTAGTAAATTCTTATATTTAAAATATTTCTTTGAATGCGTTGGTTTTACGTATGCAGTACAATTAACAATTTAATGCTAATTGGCATGATAACTACACGTACTTGGAAATAATATTTGAAATTATTTGACATTTTTTTCTTTAATTTACGCTTTAATTGTTAATTATTGAAATTCAGAATAATGTTTGATTCTTAAGTTAATAAATCGACTTGTTTGTATGAATGAAAAGAAGGTGTTTAAAGTATAAATTTTGTATTGTTTAATTTTAATACTTGTAAAGGTAAATGGTATCAACTCTTAAAATGAGTTTTACGTTGCAACGATATAAATGTGATATAAAAGGTAGCGAAACTTCCTACATTCAATTGCTGTAAAAATCAATCAATCGGCTTAAATGAAAGCTCTTAATACTGATTATTATTCAATCCAAATATTCTGTGTTCTTCTTTTGAATTTTGCGTATGAATTCTTTTAAAATTAATTAAATAAAAAACGACGATCATTTAATTGTTTAATTTTTTTATATATTTTAATATTGAAGATTTAATCTAAAATTTAAGAAAATTGCATAAAAGAACTGTCTAGAAAGGATCATCAACAGGGACTTTCGAAATTTTACAGTTGATAACGGCCATTTTGCTGACGCTACATCCGTCAAATTAGTAGCCAATCACCATGGTCGGATATAGCATGCAACAACACATGAAAATAATAAACTTTTTTTTAACAAAATGGGTGTTCTGTTCGGAAAACGTACTCCGCGCTTCCCTTTTTTAAGGTCGCAATAATCGTCCTACCAAGAGGAATATTCCCTATGTGGAGGATAAATTTAGGTTCACTGGCTTAGCAAAGGGTCGACCAACACCCACCCGTACGTCGACGAAACATCGCCGCTGACCGTGAGAGTATGCACACAACATCTCCGCCTTGCGCAGACTACAACTTGACGAATTTTATGTCGTGACTTTGGCCTGCACCAGTACAAAATTTAACTGACGCAGGAACTGAAGGTAAGTGACCCTTAAGAGATCTTCTTCAGCGTTGAGGCCAAAAGGTACGTGAACAAACAAAATCATCGAATGCGTCCCGAAAAACTTCTGTTGGGTGTGAATTGTAAGCTTGCGGCGTCATTGGTTCAAATAAATAAGAACGACGTTGGCCAAATCATCGCTGTCAACGGCGTGCACTATAGTAGTTTCAATAGGACGGCGCTACGTGCCACACAGGTCATGCCACATTGGATATTCTGCAGGAGCGATTTGAGGTCATGGCCATCTCACGTGTCGGTGATGTGAACTAGACTCGAGTGATTTGACACCGTTGGACTTTTTCTTGTGGAGGGTTTTCTTAGGTCGAAAGTGCAGCCATAATCCACAGCACCAAAGCCAACATAACCCATGATATCGGTCAAATTCAGCCTGATTTATGCGACAGAGTCATAGAAAATTAAACATTTGGAGTGCGCTCCACCCAGAGAAGGCGTGGCGTACATTTGAACGTTATTATATTCCACACATAATGGCATCAATTGGACTTCGAAATGAATAAAAAGTTTCGATTATATCTAACACACACTTTGATTTATTTAAATTTAAAAATAAAAAGCGCAAGACCATTTTTTGTGATGGACATTATGACCAAATTAATCAACCGATTATGACAAAATTTTTACCAAATTAAAATAATTTATCGACAGAGGTGAACGGGATATTGAGTGTTAGTGTAGTTTTAGTATTTTGGGAGCTATACGCGTTTAAAATTACGACAAATACATGCACATACATATGTATATCACTAATGCATGCAAATTAAAACATCAAACTGGTTTTGCAAAGAAAATAACAACAATAAAATGTTTATTTGTAAAAGAATTGTATGAGGGTAAACAAGCGAAAAGAGACAAAACTATGGCTGTTTTAGAAAAGATTTATTTATACTAATTTCCTTATGAATATACGGTTGGTTGCACTAGTTCTTTTAAATTTATAACTTTTATAGGAAATAAATGTTTAGTCAATCAAATCTAAGATTATATCCAATCTGGAAGATGTTCATAACTTTATTTACTTGTAGTCGTTTTGTACTTCAATTAGTTGCAATTAACATGATCAGTTTTTATATTTTGGCAAGGAATAATCTAATTCATACTAATTAAAACAATTATTTAACGTATATATAATAAAAGCGTTTTGATGTGAAAAAATTTCATACATTTTGGCTGCTGTCTATTTATAAGTCTATATATTTAGATAAAAGATGATTTCCTACAAAGAAATATTTGTCGTTTTTATCAGGGTTTAAAAAAACTAATATATTTAGTAAAAATTCCCCTCATATTCCATAATTTTATGTGAAAACTAGAAAAATATTAACCTGATAACAAATAAATTTCCAGTTTTCTAAAAAAAAAAATTGTACTTGACAACTAGTAAAATTTTTTAGTAGCTCACAAAATGAAAATAAATTCTCTCTAATATATTGCTCAGCAACAATTTCTTGTCAATGAATACTAGCCATCCACACAAAAATGCAAAAACACACATATACAAAATATTTTTTTCATACAATATGCAGCTATAAAAAATACCAAACAATAAAATATATGCCAATCCAACCAAACACAACTTCGACTAGTTATTTCGACTTACAATGACTAATAATTAAACATTTTTCTCCTTGAATCAACAACTAGCAACCCAAAAAATTACACGAAATATTTATAAAGCAAGGGCCTGTGGTAAATTTATATTCAAAAAAAGAACATTAATCAAAAATATACTTAAGTTTAAAAATCAAACCAAAAAAGTTTGTCTTAAGTAGAACAAAAATTAGGAGATTGGATATTGTAGGATATAATTCGCTGGCAGCACTGTAATGTTTAATATACAATAACAAATAAAAACAAAGAAATAAAAAATTCCCCAGCTAGCATCCAGTAGAAATAAGTCGCGTATTCTATTTGTATTTGTAATTTGTATAAATAGAGTATGTAATGACGTTCAACGAAGCTACCTAACAAGTAGTGAAAAAGCATTGCACATGAATACTGACAAAGTTTAGTGGCTTTTACCGAAAACCAACGTTTGTTTCTATTCAGCTAGTGCTGTTGAAAAATCTACAAAAGAGATGTATAAATATTAAAATTTTTACTTTGTTGCTCGAAATATGTTAACAATGTCTACCTAATATTTCTCTGATTATAAACATTTACGAACTTTAGCCTGTACAAATATTAACATTTTATGTTTCTGTTTTTGTTTTAACCAGTGATAAAGTTTTATAAATTTTAAGTGCTGGAATGCCATAATAAGCTTTTCTTTTTTATAGTCATTCAAAACTAATATCCAAGACAATAGTTAATTTTGAAAAAAGTAAAAATTTTAACAAGTTAATAATCTGAATACTTCGCTACTTAATAAATTTTTGATTTGATTGATTTTCTACAAAGTCATCAAGTATAACACAGAAGAAAACGATATTTTAAATACTTTTTCACTAGCTGAATCACATTTAATGATATCTGAAGTAATCATATAAAAATCTATTGTCTTCTATATAATTCAGTTCGAATACATGCATGCAATAATGAAACTTTTGGTGCTGAATCGATTTATTTAGAATCTTTATCGTTTGAATTATTATATTAGGGGCAACCTCCGTTTTAAGAAAAAATATATATTCGAGTTTAAGGCGACCTATTTTTAGTTTGATTTTTATTCATTGAATATACGAAAAGTCTAAGGATAAGAATCTTAATTTTATATAGAGATATATTTAAATTTAAATCGATTAGATTTCTTATATTATTTTAAGTATTTGCATATTTTTAGGTGCTGACCAATGAGCTGCAACATGTATGATCGAGCCTACTTCTTCCATAACGTTGAATTGTAAGAACAACACAAACAAGTATTAATCAATTTTATACTCGTTCGCTTTTTATGCACAAGCAGAAAATTCATCAACAAATGTAAATCATTTCCATCATTTGATGCGAATGTGCATGATCTGATTGCATGATACAATGAACATAAGGCATATGGGCATATCCTGGGGTCACGAACGTACATACGTTCGTATGCCTTTGATGTACAAAATAATATTGAAAACAAAATTGTTCCTAGCTTTTTTTTTGCGATTTTATAGTATTTTGGTAGCTCTATGTTTAGTCCCAAAGAGAGATTTCATTGAGTTGAAGTTTCCATAATGATAGTTATAAACATGTGGTCACGAACGTACGCACAATAGAAGTCAAATTTTGCTGACAGTAGTGAAATGTAAAAAATCTGCGAAATGGAACGGAATATTCAAAAGCGATTAATTTATTTTAAAAGTGTATTAATATAGGTCTCTATCCAATATTCACACAATATAATATTTCTATTGGTTTTTGTTTAATTAGTTTAAGTAACTGGTCGCGAACGTACTCGTCGCGAACGTACGATTTATCCATTTGTTTTTTTTATTATTATCAACCATGCATTTTCCCATATATATCTTCAAATTTCCTTAACAAAAAACTTAGTATTCAATTTATAGTGAGCATTAACACTTATAACAAGAAATAGACTATTTTATTTAATATGAACTTAATATTTCATTTAGTTGTCAAGTATAAAATTTTTTTTAGAAAACTGGAAATTTATTTGTTATCAGGTAAGTATTTTTCTAGTTTTCACATAAAATTATGGAATATGAGGGGAATTTTTAGTAAATATACGTATTACTTTTTTTAAACCTTGCACAAAGCAACACGTGGATTAACTGCCTGTTTGAAACGAACGGTTGTTTTTGAACAAAAATGATTAGATCATAAAAATCAATGTGCACAATCAAGTATGCCCGAAAATTTGCCACTTGTTGGTGATGTCTGGTGCTGACATTAAACATTTTATAAATGATTAGATGCTACCCTAATATGTACATGTATTCTACATATATCATCTGTCTGTTCTTATCTACACTCGTGTCGACTGCAAACTATGAATTTGTATGTATGTGTGTACGTAGTTCATTTTACTATTTTGTTGTAACATTCTGCAATAAGTATTGATTTTGTTATTCTTCGTTTCAAATGATTTTCATACAATTACAGTAGTTCCCGGTTAAATTCTAACCCCGTTTTATTGCGTAAAAGCTGTTGTTAACAGAAATATGTTGCATTAAAACATTTTAATTTAAATATGACCCGATTCTCCGCTTACATGAGTCATTTTAAAGAGACACAATTTTATATATGAATGTATGTATGTATTTGTTAGAAAATCATGTAATTAAACCACTACAACTCGCTGCAGCAAATGTATAACAGTGATATTTCTTAATTTTTAACTAAATGATTAAATAACTAAATAACATACAGATGCAAATTTAAGTGTATTTTTTATGGTAATGTCCATCGTGCTGCTTTAAATTTGCCCTTGTTGTCATGGTGGGAAGTTGTTTTGTGAAAATTAAAAAATATGTACAAAAATCAATACTGCGACACCGAGAAAGTATGTCTCATATAATATGAGCACTTAAGCGGGAACTACTGTATTTGTTATTTAAAATAAATAAATTTATTTGTTGAGGAATAGATAATACAACACGTTGACAAAATAAAAATTCAATATACTAGAATAGTATAAATTTGTTCTGATGATGATGATGTTCTTATGTGATCTGTAAATAATTATTAATATTGAGCGTAAATTGTTTTTACGAATCATCTATTGTGTTGCAATTTAACTTTTAATTAAAACTGTCATACATACATATGTATGTATGCATGCATTCATAAAAGCACGAGACTTTAAATGCCAAAGAATTTTCTACAATTGTAGTAGAAAGCTGACAACGCTATTTGATGACAAAATCAAGAATATATTGGTTATATACATACATATTTTAAGTTTCTGAATACCTCTACGAGCAAAAGTCTTTGCCAAAAAATATTCTTCAATGTGAGGAGAAAAAAAATTAAATTGCAGTAAGTTTTGTAAATAATTTTTAAATATACAAACATAGGTATCTTCTTTTTGCAACTAATTTTTATTAGTATCTTTATTGATACTTAGACAAAAACATACTTCCAATTAAATCTATTTGAAGTAAAGGTAGATAAAAGGTTTTTTTTTTAATTGTCCTTGTTTGTTATTCATAGTTTATTTCACAATTGCTATTAATGAAAAATTTTGCTGGCCCATAAATTATATTGACTATAGTAGGTTGCACCAAAAAAGCTACTTATATGTTGGCAACAACAGCCAACGAAATGCAGTATATGGACTAGATAGCCTCTAACAAATAAAATAAATTTCTAACTAATAATAGGTATAGAATTAAAGAATTTTCGCAGATTAAATAAAAATTTCAAGTTAACATATTATTGCAGTAGGGTGCAACATCTTGGCAGCACAATATGTGCATGTTCATACGCATGAACATATGTATGTATGTATGCATATGGTATGTGATATGGAACACCCTTGTATAATTTCAAAATATGGATGAAATGAGCAAATTGAGAGTGACACGCAACAAAAAGTACGAAAAGAGTTAAATATTGCAACAAAACTATACAAAAGATTGTTTGCAATCAAACTGATTAATAAAAGAGTATTTGCGACTGTGTGTGCGGACATGCAAAACATAGATATGGATGTATCTATGTATGTACTTTAAATAACACGTAAGTATGCACATAACCAGTGTATCTAACTAAGAAGTTAATAAAAAGCGATGGAAATTATTTGCAAAATGTATATGGGAGTACATTGTTCCGGAAAATTATAAACTTTAAAAACTCGCCAAAAATATTTTTTCCGACATTTCCGACATCAAAGTAATGTGAAAGTATACCACACAATCAAAAATGTTGTCAGAAATTTTCGGTAATTGATGGTGGTGTTGGCTGAAGTGGTTAGCGCGTTGACTACTAAGCAAACAATGACTAGGGGCCTGGGTTCAAACCCTGGCCAGAGCAAGTCAATCAACATTATTAATTTCTCTAATGTACATTAGTGAGACATTGTATTAATTGTTGTCGGACTATTTAAGTGATGAAGGCATAGCACTGGTCACTAAAAAACTGTTTCGACAGCGATTGATGCTATCCAAGCTAATGTACACAACATCGGCGAAGTAAAACAATTAATAAAATGCGTCTACTTAATACCGGAGGCGCCTCACCTCTGCTATGATAGTTAACATAACGCGCAAAAGTAGAGTTGTACAAGACTTCTAAATTTTCAACATCTATCTTCTCTACCCTATCCCTCTCCCTGAGTTCCGGCACAGTGCACTGCATACGTATGGTGGCATTGTATTAGACTGCTTAAGTGATGAAGGCTGGTCACTAATATATGTACATTGGCGAAGTAAAACCATTAATAAACTGCTTGCTCATACAGCTTAAGAAAGTTAATGCGTCTAATTAATGCCAGAGGTGCTGCGACACTGCTCTAATAATAAATTAACAAAATCGCGCAGTGTCAGAGTCGGAAAATAATTAATTAAGTCTTCTTCTACATTTCACCATCTGGTCGTACAAAAAAAAAAGAGACATGCAATCGCACATTTTTTGGATTTACATACAACTCGAATCTCATAACCTATTTCAGCGATCATAATATGGTACAATATTTAACAAATATATTCCTTTAGAACTTTTCTGGAAATTCTTTCGTACTAAATTCTCTCAGACATTTCGGCAATTATTTTCCAAACACAAACTTTTAAATAAAGGGATCGCGCTTCCTGTTAACTACTCAGACCTATTTATTGATTGACTTTGGCTACAAATTCGCTATTTTTAGAAAATGTTTGACTGAGTTTGAACTAAATTTGGCCAAAAAATTAAATAATGAGTATTATATCATCCTTTATTTGATATAACCTTAAAAATATCATTTGAAAATTCCTTCCTTTGAAATTTCCTTCCAAGCTTTTTAAATTTCTTCAATTTTGTATCGTGTTACCTACCCGACGAGAAAGGAGAGTATGGTGGTCTCTCCAAAATATTGGCATTCTGGCTACGAGTAAATTATTTTACAACCCCAGCAGCGTGGATCGGGGCATTATCTTGTTCGAATATCCAGCATAGCAGAAAAATTTTGTTCGCGTTCATTCTAGATGAGAGAAATTGAAGCTCACATGTTTCATAGTATGAAATTTGCCAGCAAATAATCACACGATACACAAAATTTGCAATTATTCATTTCGTTGCTGCGGTATCTTTTCGTTCTTGCGGTATCATCAGTGTCATTGCGGTATTGCCATATTATTGGTTCCGCAATGTAGATATTTTTCTTCATTTTACTTACGCTAACATTTTATGACGAAAAGCTAACGGAAAGAACAAATATGTAAGAAAAAGTATTAAATTTCGCACAAAAAAAAATGTATTTTAATTTCTTTTATTTAATTTTATATTTATAGGAATAACATACGACATTTATTCGAGCAAATACTCAAGAATTTATGTTTTAAAAAAAAATTATTTATTAGTTGTGGGCTAGCACCCAACGAAATACATATAGGTTTGCTAACCCACAACAAATAAATAAAATTTTTTAGTGCAAATGGAATCATTGGCCAATGTAATATGAAAGAAAATAACGACTTTGCCAGTGGCTTTAGCCGACGTGCTCCAAAAGAAATAAAAAAAATTCTCTCTATCATTCATCTTAACACATCTTTAGACTTATAGCGCAAAGCTTTTCTTTCTATCCGCATATCAGAGCAATCAAAAAAGAATATTGTGTCCATATTTTCAAAATATATTTTACTTTTTAAATTTTTTTTTAAACAATGTCTGCGCGTTCAATTTGTGACAACATTGCCAATACAAATTAGTTAATACAGAAATATTAAAGCTACTCTGCGGAAAGCTTATATCGCAGGAATGAATAATTACAATTTGCATATCGGTCGATATTTCTTTCCGTTAAATTTTCTTTTTCGTGCGGAACCAATAATATCACTCAATATGTTGAGCAGCTTCTCGTTTGATCGGATGATACACAAAAATTAATCTGTTTGTGTGTGTAATTTTGTTTGCCATTTTAAGCCAAACGGCAAAACCGATAGATAATAATATCGATACATACAAATGTGTGTGAAAATTTTATTTTTAATAGGAATGAACAATTAAAAACTCAAAATTGACATTACTTCTACTTATGTATGTATGTATGTATGTATGTATGTATGTATGTATGTATGTATGTATGTATGTAAATCTCTTTGTTCGTTGATTTGCGAAGTTGGTGGTTATTTTTATATGTATGTACATAAATACATACATACATATACACATCTGTATGTAATTATCTATGTACATATATATGAGTACAGGTAGGTATGTACTTATATAAATGCAAAACTAACCGTGTTCTGGTGACGTAGTCGCATGTTATGTGTGAAAGTCTATAATATCGAGACACAAAAAGATCAATACTGGGAGAAATATTTGGCAGATACATACATACATTTATAGAGTACAATACAGGGATGGAAAATGCAGTACTTTTATACTATTTTCAGTACTTTTTCATAACAAAAATACCACAGTACCCCTCACGTCAAATTTAGTACTACATACTTTTTTGTTTTGCTTTGTTCCCTGTTTAGAAATCTGCGTTATTTTTATAATCATTGATAACATTGGCTTCAAAACAAGAACTAAGGAATGCAAAAATTCGTTATTTATGGTGTTGTTAGTAGGTATGTGTTTTTTGCAAAAGTTGTTAAGGAACTATACACGGTCATTGACATCAGGTACGTGTACGTATGCTTGATATCAAGCATACCCAATTTAATTTTTCATCAAGCGTCGTCGGCGCCACACATACAAACAAATTTTTACTGTTACAACCTTAAATGCTTGATGTGATTTTGGCGAATGTATAGTGCCCTTTGATGTTATTGGTCCAATTTACACGAGATTAATTTTTAGTTCGCATAACTTTTGTTCTTTCGAAAACACACGAGACTAAATAATCTGGCATAAAATTGTAAAAATATACATATATGTGTGTAGTTAGTGTATTTTGCACACATTTGTTTTTTTTTTAATGTACATGTATTGGTTTTGTTCTGCTAATACGGGGTTGAACCTGGTTGAAAAATTATGCCAACCAAGCTGTATTGTTTTCTTCATTTAATATTTTTTTTTTATTATAAAATGGATTTTTAATTTTATTTTTGAAAAAGTACCACAATGTTGAAAAAAGTACTCTTTTTGTTGTCGGACAGTACCATTTCAATTTTTCATTTTTCCATCACTGGTACAATAGCAATTTTTGCAAAGCTAGAACAAAGAATAATCAGGGTTGGAAACACTATCAAAACTTATTCATGACGTAAGTTTTTGCTTAGTTGGTATTTTTGTAGGTACCAACGTAATTAATTGGTGCATAGGTACATACATTAGAGCAGCCTTTGTCATAAAGAGAACATGTAGGAAATATCAATGTATTGCTGTTTTTTACACTTGGAGAAATTCATTGCTACATTTATTTTTTTTACTGTAGCCTAACATCATATTACATGCCACATCCTGAAAAATTAATATATTCGCAGTGTACTATGAATAATAAATAAAGAGACTAAAAAAAATAAATATTTTCTTGCCATCTTTTGCATGTGTTTTGTTGTTGCAAATTCTAAAATAAAGCGACAAAGAACCTCATTCATTGACTGCTATCATACAAATGAGTATGTTTCGTATTTTAGTTTGTCTTTTCTGTTTGGTTCGTGTTGTGTATGTGAAAATGACGATTGGTGCTCGGCCCTAGGGGCTAGTTTGACGATCAATGCATTAGAGAAATTAAATTCTATTAAATTTGGAACGTGGCCGTCATATATGTAGGTTATACCTACCTACCTATTTTATAATCTAAACGCTTAAAGGCACCAGAATATACATACATTGTGACTTGTTGCCATAAATCTGTTAGATGAGAAATATGTGTAACTAGTAGCCAAAAATTTTATCCTTTCAAGAAATTGGACTAAACATTGGCGATGTGCATACATATTAATGTGCAGATACCTTCTTTAATATCATGCCTATAAGCAAGTGCTGACCAAAATGAACACATACACGGAGTGAGGATTTCATATACATACATACATACATATATATCGCTCATTTACTACTACAACGTCATAACTAAAAAAAATCCAATTCGGGGTAAGGGGCTGTGCACATATTACGTAACGATGTTTTCAGAGATTTTATAACACCCCCACCCCGTAACGCTTTTTAATAATTTTTCAGTGCCAAATTTCCAATCTTTAACCCCCCTTGAAGCGTTACGTGATATGTGCACAGCCCCTTATTGCAGTTGAAGTTTTTAATTTGTTCTCACCATCTAGAAAAATATTTGACTTATTCTCTAAAAACGCGAAAAGTACAAAAAAACATAAACATGAAACTTACACACAATATAAAGCATGAAAATGCGAACAATTCTGTATGATGAACTCCAAAATTTGAAATTTCGAGTTATGATGTTGTAGTAGTAAATTATCGATATACATAAGTATGTATGTCCAATAGGCATTCTTTTATTTTTTTTAAACAAACACAACTCGCAAAGCGATTAGCTAGTCTGCAGAAAACACCCAGAATATCTGGCCGGAATCGAACTGACAACCTCCAGACTACTAGGCTAGCATTGCTGCGTATTAGCCACGGCGGCACCCCTTCGAGTTCATGTTAGGCAATGGTGGAAAACAATGTTATGGTCCGTTTTTTATGTTGCCCTTAAGGAAATGATAGTCACTTTGTTCTACGGTCGGTCAAATTAAGGGTGAAGTTCTTGTAGCAGACTTATGTATAGGCCAGTTTTTTTATTTTATTATATATGTATATTATACCTATTACTAGTTTACGTACTTACGCAAAACCGTTCATATCAGAAATATTTTATGATAAAGGCAGAATGCTACACTATTATAGGTATTATGTGTTCTAAGTGGATATACCATTGGTGCCCAGGCCCTATGCTCTTCATGCTCATTTGTTTTTGTAATACTCTTAGCTATAGGCTGTGTGTTTTAATATACAAATACAGCACTCAGCAACCTCAATGCGAAATACACAAACAACTTTGTCTTATTAGTTTTTTTGTCGTTCTTCACTGTATACACGCAAGAGCAAAGCAACAACACTTTCGTATGATTTGCTGGTAAACATTGACGACAGCGATCATCAATGTACATTTTGTTTTTGTTTAACGTATGATATGAAATAAATATATGAAATATATTTTTTGAGTTTTCTTTGCATGTATTTGTTTTTACAACAAAAAATTTTGAATAAAAATTTGTTTTTCTTTAAATGTATTGGTGTTTGCTCTTCCATAAGGAACTTGTGGGCACCGAGGGAATATACATATTGGCAAAATGCCATAATATATATAATACTACAGTTTTCCATCTCTTACTTCTCCCTAAGTAAATTTGTATATACAAACATTCATAAAATTACTGCAAAATTATTGTATGTTTGTCCACATTCATATACATTTGAATGAGTGAATATGCCAGTGATAGCGTTACCGTTGACAATTTTCAAAAAGGTGCACAAAAAGAGGATTTTCCAAAAAAAAGGGTCACAAAATGGGGATTTCTATGAAAAAAAGAGGCTTCTTCAAAAACAAGAAAAAATAAAGCAAATAATTACGTTTCATTTCTAAAAACAAAGGTTAAAAAACATTTTCATTAACTGCCTAACCCACGATATCGAACGATGTCGATCGCTTGATTTTTAGACGTAAAAAATCTAGCTTGCGTTCCACTAATAACCGATTTTATTTAACTTGTTAATTTTTTACTGGAAGAAAAGCTAAACAAATAAATAAAATCAGTTATTAGTGGAACGCAAGCTAGATCTCTTACGTCTAAAAATCAAGCGATCGACATCGTTCGATATCGTGGGTTAGGCAGTAAAAGTATTTTTATGAAATATATGTATGTACATATAACGAAAAACAAGCAAGAGAAAACAAAATGTCTCATGTACATAAATTTAAAATAAAAATAAATATAAAATTCGAAAATATATGTATTCATTTTATGTAAAAAACAATATAGCTACGAAAAATATAATATAGTTCATGGTAACAATATATATAAACGTTCTTAAGTTTTCTTAAGGATAAGACACATATACCTAAATTTATTCTTTTAGAGGAAAAGCATTTAGAGTTGATAACAAATTATATATACGATTTGCAAGAGAAAGACAATTGTGTAAATTTTCTATACATTTCATTATTAAATTAAAAGATATAAGCAAATTAAAATATATGTATAGTCACATAGTTTTGCACTCAATACATATTTTTTTTAAACTGTTCTTCTGTATTTTTGAATAAATTCATCACTAGGAATCCAATCTTCCAAGTCACTTTGAAACAAATTTAAGGCGGATAGCATGGACCGACAAGTGTCTACTTTGTGTCACTACTATGTGTCAAAGTAAATATATATG
The DNA here is from genome assembly GCA_947311025.1 of Lypha dubia. Classification (NCBI taxonomy): domain Eukaryota; kingdom Metazoa; phylum Arthropoda; class Insecta; order Diptera; family Tachinidae; genus Lypha; species Lypha dubia. Next base: position 80,753,472 of record OX371263.1, on the reverse strand, counting down.
ACGCAAATTTATACAAGTTTGGATATAATTTGTCGTCCAATCAGTTTTTTAAATTTCTTATTTCATGCCAAAAGGTTTCAGGCTTAGATAATTCACCCATTGTTTCCGAACAAAATTTTTGTCCGGACAAAATTTTATGTTCTGAAACAATTTTGCAACACGATTCACTCATTTCGAACAATTTGTCTGGAAAATCAAAGCTACCGTATGAAATACATGTGTTTTATTAATTTTGCAAGGTGGCAGTACAGTGACAGATGAATTTCATTTGGTGTTTTATTTGTCAAACGCATTTATTTTTTATTGTTTAATAAGAAAATTACATGTTAAAAAAAATTAATATAAGTCAGTTAGTTTTTTTACTACTTTGGCTGAGAAAATAAAATAGGTGGCAGCTTATTTCAACTTTGTCCGGACAAAATTTAAAATTAAACCAATTCATGGTGGAATAATCAGGTGTGCGCAAGAAGGAATATGGTTTTTTGTAGGATTGTGTTTTGACCGTTAAAAAAATGGAAAAGTATGCTTTTCTTGTCAAAAGTTGTTTACATTTTTGGCCGCCATCATGAATATTTTTGTTTACGTTATGCTTTTTGTTTTTGCATAACCAATAAATACATACAAAACAACTTTTGTTTTGTATACAGCTCTGTTTTGACAATTTTGAATGAATTTTACACAAACAAAATGCATGTCGTTTTTTATTGTTGTATTCTTACGCGCACCTTATTATTCCACCATGAACCAATTCAACCAAAAATGTTCCGAACAAATTTTGTTCTCTTTTTCTCTCACTCTCAAAAAGAGAAACCTCAAACTTCATATAAAAAAAATTTTGTTCCGAAACAATGGGTGAATCCAGCTTAAAAGTATCTTTAATGTGTAAAACATTAAAAAAATCAATATTTTCTATGCTTGTTTCTAAAATATAATCTTTTTTGTTCAAAAAGGGGCACAAAATAAATCATATTGATCTAAAAGGAGATTTAAAATAAAGGGGCCCAAAAAGGGGCTTTGCAGTCAGAAAAGGGGCAAAGTGCCCCTTTAGGAGCACAACGGTAACGCTGGCCATTGAGTTCAGTATAATTTCTGTTTTGTGTATTATACCGATCATATTAATCGGTTTGCTGGGCTGACTGAGGATTCTTTGTATGACAAACATTTTATTGGATGTGTAAATGTGTGCTTGTTTGTATGTATTTATAACGATATATATACATACATGTACTTATATTTACAAAAATGTGTATGAAATTTTTTTATACATACATACCTACTATTAACTTCCATATTTCTTTCTTTTGTTTAAAACGTGCTGAGCAAAGAAACAGTAAATCATTACAGTGAGAAACGTGAAAACGGCAACACACACGATCAAGATCAAGTTTTGTTTGTTGATAATACAAATATTTTCGGTTTCTGTTATAATTCTTGTTTTATTGTTTATACCTATTGAATTGTTTATTTTTTGTTAAAAGATAATTAAATAAAAACAAGCAAAATTTGTTTGTTGGTATCCACTGCCAATGGAAACACACATCCACATTTCATGATTGCAAGCAATATTGTGTGCCAACGTAAATTCAATTGCAATTTGTGTATGTATTTTAATATTAAATCAAAATTAATACAAATTAATAAGTTTTTATACTCATAAATAAATAATGGAGAAACAAAATCAATTAATAAATGAAAAAGTGTTTATAATTTAAAATTAATTAAGCCACAAAATCGAAAATTCCAAAAAAAGAAAAACAATTATTTAATTATTTAACAATTAAGGTGTCACAAAAAAAGAGTCGTTTCTAATTTTTTTTTTGTACTTATACCTATTCTGACCAGACACAAAAAAAATAAATTAAAAATATTTAAAAATAAAACAAGGCCAAAAAAAGTCATCCACTAACAGCATTTGAAAACAAAAATTTTTACGTCATTCCTTGTGACACAGAGGACAGCAAGAATTTCGCTAAATAATTACTTATGTATATATGTACATATGTATGTAGATATGTATGTACATACATATGTATGTACATATGTATGTATATTAGATAATACAGTGTTAGAAATTAATAACAATGCCCAACAAAGATCTACACCAAGTGAACAAAATGTTTTTAAAAATAAATGAACATGTTGATGAATCTTAACGAGTGGAAAGTTTTAACTTTTTTTTGTAATACTTTTCGAATTCTTTGAACAATTTCTTCACTAAATGGAAAAAATAGCAACAAATATTTTTAAAAAATTTTTTCTTCTTCATCACGCGACTATAATTTGCAAAATTACTGTTAAAGTAAATATTGAAAATAAAAAAAGCAAAAAAAAAAATTAATTACATTTAATACTAGCAAACGTGCAGAAATAAACTGTTTCTTCATTATTTAAAATTTTTCATCATTCATACACACCAAATTACGTACAGTGTGTGCTAGACGTCTTTGACAAAACCAATTAAATGTATAATTTTGAAGAAATCTTAAGGAAACTATTCAAAAGAGCGTTCAAATGGTGTAGTAATAATATGTATATATTTGTTTGCTGTAAGTGGTCGATTAATCGAATATTCGTTGCATATAATACTTATATGTGAGCCGTTTATTTTGAAAGTGGCATAAGTCACTTTTTTGTCGATTGCAAAGTTTTTGCAAATGAAAAGATACCTATCAATTTTATTTATTGTTGCCATTAACTCGATTTTTTTGAAAAAGTGACCCATCCCACTTTCAAAATAAACGGCTCATGTACATTGGTATGTATTGGAAAAATTAAAATAGCAAATATCATTGGATAACGTAAAAATATTATATATGTAGGTACTCGTATATGAATTACTCGGTTAATTTTGTTGAGTTAATTAGTGTCGGCAAAGTGCTTAGTAGTGGGTACCGAGTATCAAATATTTGGTGGGTTTTTATTTCGGCTACTAAATACCGATGAAAATTCAAAGCTCGATATTGAATTCAGTGATAAAGAAATTCCGATGCGATCTTTCAAAACGCCGATACACGCAGATATATATTTCTTGCCTTCTTTACCAGCATCAATTGTCGAAACCACGTATTGTTTTATGTTTATTTATACATATGTATCAATTATTTTGTCTCTAAGCTGACCTTTTAAAAGTATTGAGTACTCAAATAAAAATTTATTAGTAATTAAGAGTAGCAAATATTGCCAGCGCTGTAGTAAATTTTTCTTCTTGTTATTCATTAAGGGTAATCACGATGGGTAGTGCTAAGTGTGCAAACGATGCAAATGTGTGCAAATATACACACAACACAACATCAAAATGTATTGGGGTATTCACACTGTAGTCATATCAGTCATATTGTCATAATGTCTTATTATTTTACAATGGTTTAAAAAAATTGTTGTTGTGCTTCAAGCAAAAAAGTCATAAAATAATAAGACTTTTTAAGGTATGTTTATGGCTTGTCATAAAATAACAGTAGAAATCTTAGTCGAGCAGCTGAAACTCTTCACTCGAGACGGCGATAGATAATATTTACAAGCCGCCGCCGTTACTTATAAATAACACAAGGATAAGAATATGTGTTCGTGTAAGTGATCTGCCTGACAGCTTGTAAACGTCTTTCCACTAGCCGCCGTTCAAAAAAAACTTCACCTCCTGTTACCGGCAACAGCTTCTTTTGTTTGTATTTATTTCAGCAAGTTCGTATAGATAGAAAACAATTTGCAAATTTTAATTGATAATGGACATTTTAGACGATTTACAGGAATTTTATTATTTTCTTTATTAACAATTTGGACTGAATTAAAAATTATTTACATTTAAGCCAAAATGCAAACGTATGCGTACTAATCCGACTAAATGTTTTTGTTATTATCAGCTGGCACAATTATGACATTACATATTAAATTATGACGGGGTGTTCACACTTGTCATATTATGGAATACTATTATTTATGACATATGACTTTATGTCTATAGTGCATATTTAATCAATTGCAAATGAAAATAAACAACAACTTTTGATATACAGACCAGACCGTCCGTCATATTATTACTTGTAGAAAAAGAAAATTTAATTTTGTAACTAATTTTAATTTAATTTATTTAATTTACAAAGTTTTCGTCATCTTTTCGTCATTTATTAGTAAATATTCATTTTATGCATTTCAAACTTGACATCTGAAGTCAGTGCTGCCAGAACTTTTGATGAGCTGCCACATTTGTGTTAAGAAAAGTACATGCTCTTCCGAAAAATGCAATAAATTTAAAAGTACGCTCACGAAGTACAGTAATATGCACAGCAAATTTGCAAAATACAAATGTGCACAATCACCATCGTGATTACCCTTATTATTTTTAATTATAGAAATTTGTTTGATAATTCTTATAATTTTGATTGGATATGGAAGCAATTTCCTTCATAAATAATTCTGTACCAATATAGTCTTATCACTTTTCATAGTTTATCATGTGTGCAACGATTACGTATGTACAGCTATCGAATATGAAAATCGTTTCTTTTACGGAGAATACACTTATTCACCCTTATTCCGTATGGCAACGGCAATAAAAGACAACACCGTTTTTTATCTTTTGTTGCCAATCGGTATTATATGTGGGAATATTGCCATTTATCGATAACTTTTACTTATGTTCGGTATTTTGTAAGCAAAATTGAGGACATACATTCCGGCTTGCTGGAACCTGTGTAAGGTCGTCTTCATCCCCAAGGGGTGCAAGACGTCTCACACTAAACCTAAAGACTTTAGGCCTATCAGCCTGACGTCCTTTCTGCTCAAAACACTGGAAAGAGCTATAGATATACATCTCAGAATGTCCATACCAAAGGAACTTATATCCCCCTCACAGCATGCCTACACAAAGGGCAAGTCTGTTGAAACTGCTCTCCACTCCCTGGTCAGGCACATAGAGAAATCTCTCGTACAGAAGGAATTCACCATGGTGGCTTTCTTGGACATAGAGGGCGCCTTCAATTTTGTCAAACCGGACTCAATCATCAACAGCATGATAGAGTTGGGGATTGACATCAATATCTGCAGGTTCGTAAAAAATCTGCTAACTAGAAGTGTCATAATTGCATCTTTTGGATCTGCCACTAAATACAGAGCAGTGAATCGGGGCACCCCACAAGGGGGTGTCTTGTCACCGCTCTTGTGGAATTTGACCATCAACTCTCTACTGCTAAGCCTAGAGCGGAAGCTGTTTAAAACCGTAGCTTAGGCTGACGACGTGGCAATAGCTATCTCTGGCAAATACCTGAGTGTATGGAATCTGCTCTGACACTCCTCAGCAAATGGAGTGTCAGCTGTGGGATTGGCGTCAATCCGGCGAAAACCGAATGGGTGCTATTTACCAGGAGGCACAAAATCGGAGACTTTGCACCCCCCAAACTAAACGGGACCACACTGAAAGTCTCGGACAGCGCTAAGTACCTGGGCGTAATCCTAGATTGCAAACTATCTTGGAACCTAAACACCCAGTATAGAGCAAATAAGGCCCTCGTGGCTATTTACACCTGCAAAAGTGCAATTGGTCGCAGCTGGGGCATCGAACCCCGAGGGACCAACTGGATCTTTGAGACGGTAATTAAGCCCATAATTTTCTATGGGGTTATAGTCTGGTGGGAAGCGGTAGGAAAAGACTCCCACCGACGAACTATAGAGAAAATTTTTCGGCTAGCGGTGATCCTGATAACGGGAGCGCTCAGGTCTACTCCAACGAAGGCATTGTTCGCTATGCTGAACTGGCTTCCGGAGGATGTTCTGGCCAAACAGCTGGCTTTGACTGCGGCGATCAGACTGAACGCTACATGTTCATGGACGAGAACCGATCTTGTCACTCCAGGATTCTCAGGCAGCACCAAGCGCTCCATGACTTCACCGACTACTGCCCACCGGAACCTTATTTTGGCGGGCTTTTTCAATCCATTGTTCCCAATAGGGAATATCACTCCCTACCCCCTGCCACCGAAGGAGCCATCAGAGTTTTCACTGATGGCTCCAAAAGAGACGTAAACACTGGGGGAGGTTTCTATGTGGAAAACTTCAACGTCAAGGTTCCATTCAGACTTCGGGATGGCTGTAGCGTCCTGCAAGCCGAAGTCTCGGCCATTACAAGAGCGGCAAGATGGCTTAGATATTATAGGATATCGGAAGACATCCATATTTTTACCGACAGCAAAGCGGCCATTGCTGCTATCAATGGTGTATACACTACATCGACGGTGGTAAACGAATGCCGGAAGTCTCTAAACGGGATAGCGAGACATTCAAGAGTAACACTAGTCTGGATTCCAGGGCACTCAGAGTGCGCTTAACAGCATTAGGGCTCCAACACTCTGCCAGACCTCAACAGTCTGGCGAACATGGGGCTAACCAATAGATCCTCCTTCTTGCAACAATCAGGATGGTTTGATTTGGCGACAGGGCAATTACAGGCAATTGAATAACCAATTGACTGAGCCCTGTCTGCTGTTGGGTATCACAAAGGGACCGAATTAACGGACCCAAGTGCGTCCCGTCTCAGATGTGGCGGCCCTCGAAACCTAACCTAACCTAAGCAAAATTGATGTTGATGTTGTCTGTAATTGCCCTTGATTTTGTCGTCGGTATTTTTGGTGTTGTCTTGCGTTGCTTTGTGTTGTGTTTTAAAACTTTAAAAAATTAAGGTTAAAGTTGTCTTAAATTCTTCGTTTTTGGTATTTTTATATATTTGTGTTGTATTTTTGGTTTAAGTAAACTAATGGAAAAAATTTAAATAACAAATAAATGCCAAGATTGTGCAAGACCTTGAAAAGACTAAATCACTACCAGAGGTTTTTGCAGCGGAATTGCTCCAACTAGTATACTCGTATGTTTAAAATGTGGTCTATTGAACCGAAAATTACTTTAAAATCTTAAAAAGGATAAAAAAATTCAATACTTGGGAAATTATTGCTTAAAATTTGTTACTTACTTCTCATCGGGCAAACTAAAAATACAAGACTTCTGTCTAAGCAGTGTTCTTTCCACTGTCTATATATTTATGGTGTAATTCATAAATGATTCATATCGTTAAAGTGCACATAAAAAGCTGTTTTCCCATACGAAATTCGTACAATAACGCCACAATAACTCTATGAATCGTTTATGAATTACACCTTTATTTTCTTCGTCACTGGAGTCCGAATCAAGAAGAAAAAATCATTTTTATTTTAATGTACATATGCACAAAAACTTTATTTATTCAAAAACTCTTTTACCGAAAATAGTCAAATAAATGTCAGCTGACTCAAATATTAGATATGTGTGTTTTATGTATCGATAAACAGGCAACATCGTCACAATACTGTTAGGGAATACAAAATTAGTATTGATGTTGTGTTCTATTGAGGTAGCCTTAAAATTGCCGACGTTGTTGCCGACGCGTAATAGAATAATAAGGGTGAATATATTTTTGTACATTTGATCTACTTTTTAAAATTTTTTTTTATGATTTATGTTTTTTTTTTTTAGGAAAATGTACGTGCAAATTATTCGAGAATTATTCGCTTGAATTTGGCGAATACGAATACCTTAAAATAGGCGAATAGTCGAATAATCGAATACGAATACGAGTATTCGTAACATCACTAGTATGTACATATAATGAAAACTTGGCATGAAGTTAGCATAAGTAACGAAATTGAACTGAAGCTAATCGAGTTTTCTTTTACAATTCGGCATTGAATATCATAGCAGATTGTAGTCGGGACTCATGACTATATTCTAAGATAATTTCCGATTGCACAGCATGTGGAAAAACTCAATAAGATCCAGTGCAATTTCGTCACTTATGCTAACTTCATGAAAGTTTTCATTATATGTACTGCCGTTAACGTACAACATAAAAACTAGGTAAATGCTTTGCAAGTATAACTTCAATACATCTTTCGGAGCAGGTTTAGTGAAATACATGCATACATACATATGTAATAGGTAGAAACCCGAACAAAGGAAACAGATTACCCAGACAAGAGTGGGAAAAATCACTTGAATTCTCCAACTTAGTTACATCGGTCACAGATTTTAACAAAACATAAATCCTTATATATGTATATGTGTAATAGAACAGATTATGAATGCACTTAAATTGATACCTGCACAACATGAAGGACAATTAGTTGTAATAGAAAATACCTATACAAACAATACACGTTTGTTAGAATAATAATAAATGTACAACTAACGACCACTTCTGAGATAATATTTTAAAATCTACGAAATTTTTACACAAAACAAAACAACAATAGATCAACGGACGCTGGCAACAACTACAAATGAAAAACACAAACATGTAAACTGGAAAATCATAACTATGAATTACTACCTAGGCAGACAAAGAAAAGAAAAAATACCATATATATAAGAAAATATAAATAGATTTAGAAGTGTATAACAAAAAGTACCCATGTACACATAAGAAGAGCAGGTAGACAGAAAGTGTAGAAAGAGAGAGATAGTCGCACATACGTACACGAATGAGGGAGACAAAAAAGGTTCAATAAGATAATCGCCCTTATTCAATTACGTGTCGGCAATTTTAAGGCAACATCAATACTAATTTTATATTCCCTAACAGTATTGTGACGATGTTGACCTTTTTCGAAACATACAACACACATATCTAATATTTGAGTCAGCTGACATTTATTTTACTATTTTCGGTAAAAGAATTTTTTAATAAATAAAATTTTTATGCATATGTACATTAAAATATAAATGATTTTTCTTCTAGATTCGGACTTCAGTCACAGGTAACCAGATATGAAGAAAACAAAACAAATTGGACTTGGATCATATTTTATTTGTCATAACGAGACAACGTGAAAAAGAGACAACATTAGTGTGTTTGTTATGAAGATAAACAAAACGAAAAGCAAAATATACATACGTACATATATGCTGGAAATTTGCCAAATGGTGGTGGTTTTTAACTTACATACACACATGCATACATACATACTTGATAAATTTGATATTTTGCAGATATTATAGTGATAAAATACAAACGATCAGTGAAAACCAACTTAAATTAATTAATTAATAATATTTTTAATGTGAATTAGAGAAATATATGGATATTTAATTAGTTTTGCGATTTATAATTTTAATTTGGATAGAAATAAAGCACAAAGAAAAAAACGAAAACTTGAGACTGTATGAGTGTATACAAACTAGTATGCAAAATCTTCCGTCTCGAGTCACTTCTATGTATTCTATGCTTCAGTGGCGAAGAAAATAAATATATAGACAGTGGAAAGAACACTGCTTAGACAGAAGTCTTGTATTTTTAGCTTGCCCGATGAGAATTAATAGCAAATTTTAAGCAATCATTTCCCAAGTAATTGATTTTTTTTCATCCTTTTTAAGATTTGGAAGTTATTTTCGGTTAAATAAATCATATTTTAAACATATACTAACTAGTATGAGCAATTCCTCTGCGAAATCCTCTGGCTTTTGGATTCTGGATTCTTTTAAAGTTCTTGCACTAGCTTCCCGAGTTGGGATTTATTTGTTATTTAAGTTTTTTCCATTAGTTTATTTGAACCAAAAATACAACACAAATATATAAAAATACCAAAAAGGAAGAATGAAAGCCAACTTAAACGTTAATTTTTTCAAAGTTTTTAAACACAACACAAAGCAACGCCAGACAACACCAAAAATGTCGACGACAAAATTGAAGGCAATTACAGACAACATCAACATCAATTTTGCTTACAAAATACCAAACATATGTAAAAGTTATCGATAAAAGGCAATATTGCCACCTAGAATACCGTTTGGCAACAAAAGATAAAAAACAGTGTTGTCTTCTATTGCCGTTGCCATATAAAATAAGGGTGAATAAGTACAGTCACATACATGATCAAGTTGTAAATCAGATGGGAAATAGACAGAGAAATTTATATTGATTTCTTTGTAAAAAAAAAAAAAAAAAAAATGATGTGGTTTTCATACAAATTTTACACTCAAATCAAATGTTCGTTGTGTGAAAAAACATCACATTAAGGTGCTGTTTCCACAATACCTATAAACAATTGGTTTGAGTAGAAAACCACTCAGTTCTTTGAGTGATTCCAATACAAAATTACTACACAACATTAACTATAAAACGCCAAAATAATTTACTCTCAATTGTGTTGCAGACATTTATTTCAATAAAGTAGTTTCCGCTTATATGGGCCTTTCGTAAAATAGTCCCCGTTTTTCATGTGCAAAAGCTAGTGGTAACCAAATTTCTCTATTAAAAATTAGATTTCACATATTTACTTAATTCTTTCGAATTGTATGGAATTGCATGTCCTCGAAAATTCTTAAACCTTTATTAATAAATTAGCCAAATTAAAAACGGCAACAAAATGACTGTAGTTCAGCCACTTGAAAAATTTTAATTTGGGGTTTTTCCCTCTCCAATAAAGTTTGAAAAATGTAGTTACTTGATTTTGCAATTTAGCTACCTTAGCTAATTTAGTGTTGTTAGTTTTTTTTTTTTTTTTTTTTTTTTTTTTTTTTTGAAAGAGATTTCAGTTTATTTTTATTTGTATGACAAACGGTCAATTTCATTGCTTGGGTTGGAGAAGCAGCACATGTTTCATGTTTTATTTTTCTTAAGTGTTACAGAAAAGTATATTAAAAAATCTCCAACAAGAGTGAGTTGAATGAAAATTTAATCGAGTTTAATTGTGTTTGCTGTTTTTAAGTGATAGCTTAAACCGTGCAAAATGGCCATACTAAAGACTAAAAAATGACAATGATTTTTTTTTTCCAAGCAACACTGATTTTATACAAAAGAAGGAGAAATTCCGCACTTTTAAATTTCTTAAGTTTTTTTTATTAAAAAAACAATAATAAAATTAAAAAAAAAATCTTTTATTTATGTTCTTATTATTTTTTTGGTTATAATATTTTGATAGCTGGCTTTTTATACATGTTGTTGTGTTACCACATTTCATTATGTTTAACCCATAAACATTGGCCGTTTAAAGTTTCAAGTACATGTAGTTAATTGTCATCCTAAAAACAGTTAATCCAGATTAAAGTTGTGTAAATCTCTGATCGGCACCTAAAAACTCAATCTAATAAAAGTTTTGTATATTATTTTATGATTTGATTATAATAATCGCTTTACATCATTTATAAAAAAGTGTTGTTTTGTTAAAAGACATCTAAATAGATTATATATATTTTTTTTGTTATACCTAAACTATGTATACATATGTATGTATATTGTATAAATGTCTTATTTACTTATCTGTCATAGCTTTCAGTGATGTTCATTTATTATTTAACAAATTCCGGTTAACTTTTAATTGCAAAATATAATTAACATAAATGTATTGCAAAAATTTAACATTATCCACATTCGATTTGGGTGAGTAATTTTTTTCTGTTTATCTACTATTTAAAATGTGGTGGTTTCTACAGAACATACACACAATTGATTTTAGTAGAAACACACTCAAGTCAATTGTATTTGTATTGTAAAACCGCACTTGAGTATTTTGTCATTTAAGTTCTTTAAATGAGACATACATACATATATTTGACAAGCAAAATAGAAAGGGACCTAAGGGTAAAACCGGTTTTGTTCTGGAGAGCCATTTTAAAGATTTAAATACGTGTACTTCACTTTCATAAAACGCGCATATCTCTGGGAGGGAACACTTTTGGGGCATGGAATCGGTCTCATTCGATGCTCAGATGTTGTCCACATCAAAAAAAAAAAAAAAAAGTGAAAATTTATTTTTTACCCTTAGGTCCCTTTCTCTATGCGCTGTCACATATACAAAATAAGTGAATATATGTACATAAGTGAAATAACCGGGTGTAGGGTTTTGAAATGTAAACTTTTATTTTCGATTTAGGAGTACTGAAAATTTTCGTTTGTAGTCTTCACAATTACTTTGTTGATTTTGAAAAATTGATTATTTAGCATTTGACGCACTGAAACAAATTACGACATTTGATATCGATCGAAACATAAACAGAATTTAATTGATAAAAAAATATACATATCGTTACTTTAATATAGAAAAGCCCTAAACACATTTTTAAATCGTATTTTATATCATATTTCGCTAGATAGCCCCTTAGTTATCTATGTATATAACAAAAAAAAAAATTAGTTGAGGCCTTTCTATATTACGCTTACTATATGTAGCAGTGAGCTGCAACAAATATGATCGAGCCTACTTATTCCCTAAAGTTGAATTTTAAGATCAACACAAACAAGTTTTAATCAATTTTATACTCGTTCGCTTTTTATGCACAAACAGAAAATTTATCAACAAGTGTAAATCATTTCGATCATTTGATGCGAATTTGCATGATCTGATTGCATGATACAATGAATATAAAGTATATGCAGAAATACAAAAAACACCAAGTCTATGTATTTTATTGGTAGAAAATTGGATTTCGGAAGTCAAAATTATAAATATGTATGTGTGCATGTTTCAAACTGTGTGACAAAAATATAAATAAGAATTATTTATTCAAATACGAGTACAAAATTACTTTAACATCTGAATAATCTGTTCCGCCAACAACACTTTGGCTTCGATGCAAAATGAGTTTCATACACTTGACGGCACAGTCAGAATATTCATGTCAGCACAAAACAACAAGTGAATAAAACTGAATATTTGAAACGAACGGTTGCGTAAACAAGTGTTTTTTTGCTTTTGAACAAAAAGGATTATATAAAAACCAATGTGTATAATTAAGTAGGCCCAAAAATTTACCACTAGTTGCTGGTGTCTGATATCTAGCCATGTTTATTTAGTTAGTGACTTATTTTATGTGATATTGTTATGAAATTATTTTCAAGGATGAGCGAAAGAAATGTTTTTTTTATATGTATCACTACATTTTTCATGAAATTAATGGGCACGTCAAGCAGAAAAATCTGCTACCAAAGAGTGTAGTTGGAGCAGCAGCCAATTTGCCTTAAAAAAAGGCCTCCTTCGAATGTAAAAAAAATCTACTGTAAAATGTGTGTTTGACATCTGATGGCGAGTCAATTTCAGACGGTGAAATTGATCGAAAATAATCCGATGTGCTCTTGAGGCCAACTAGTATGAATTCGCAGCTTTTCATTTTATTATATTTTCTAAACCTTGGCTCACTTTTTTAATCAATAATCCAAAAAAATTTTACTTTTCAATAGATCATCAATGATATAAAATTTGTGATAAACTTTTATTACATTTATTTGAGAGTTCAAATCAATTAAAATTTAAAAAAATGTTATCTATAAGACTCAGAAATTTTCTCAATCGTTACTTGCAAAAATTCAACTCTTTGTTTTATTCTGTTGGAGTTATTTATCATTTAGTACCATTTATTTTACAATGGGCTATAGCGTGTGCTTCGTTTTTTTGTACAAACATCTTGTTTATTATCCCACGCAAATATTAAAAAATTTCATTTTTATTAAAACCAGTATAAATGAGAAAAAACACAAATTAGTCAGTTGACTTTTAATTTCTGTCTAGGTCTTCTTTTATAGCTTAAAATTATATAAACAAAAATATAAAAATGATCATAAATAAGTAAAAGTATGTAATAATAAATGAGGAACAATGTTGACCACAGCAGTGTTATAGCTTTTGGTGCTTCTTGGATAGTATTTCTTATTTGTGAATTGTACTTAATTGTGCCGCAGATTTAAAAATATTAGGTTTTTAAAATTTCTTATTGTGTTTCTTCCGATAAGTTTTTTTTTTGGTGAAAATTTAAAATTTTATCGTTTCAAAATATGTATGAACATATACTCTACAAAAAATATTGGGTTACATGGTCCAAAGGAGTACTTTTTGGACTACTCCAATGTAATGCAGTCATGGATTAATTCATTGTTCACAAGCATTTTAAATTGCAACTGTTTGGCAACACTAAAAAAGTTTGGTGTAAATTTAAAAAACTCTGGCAAAAATACTGTCATATCTATGTGAAAAGTTGAAAAATATTATAAAAAAAGTGACCGCCATTAAAATCGTTTAAGAAAAAATATTAAAAATTGCCGAATATAAATAAAAAGTACATAAAAATAAGACAGTGAAAATAAACCAGGGGTAAGATTTTATTTTAATTAGCATTCTACTATTTCTGTGCCTTGGGTACTACATGGAGTAAATTGGAGTATGTTGTTTTCATACGGTTTGGCTACGTTTGGAGTACTCATACTCCATTGTGGAGTAGTCCATACACGCATGTATAGAGTACACTAATTTTTTGTAGGGTATCTACAAATTGTTAGTTAAACAACATTGATATATTTGCATGTGTGTGAAGTTAAACACAAGCAACAGAATTTAATAGATTTCTGTTAAACATGCTATTTTTTTTTTATATGATATTTTTTAGAAAAATGTCAACGCGAGCAGGAAAAAATTAAAGTTAGAGGCTACAATGAGATTTTTGAGAGTTTGAAATTGAACGAGAGATTTACGAGTATAAACCTGTCAAGGCAAATTCATAACAGGTAAAATTAATACTACAACAAAGTACAAACAATAAAAACATATGATATATCGGCCCCTATGCTTGCATGTACAAATTTTGACATGTCTGCCTCCATTATGCAAGAAAAAAGTAGATCAGCTGTGTTTTCAACTTGACCTTATAATGGGCCTTGTTATGTCCTGTTATAAATATGTTATAAGCATTAAACACATTCACCACAGCAGGCTACTGACTGCCATCTTTCAAAAATAGAATACATGTGTGCATATGAGAATGATTATATTGACAATAGCAAGGCAACACGGCGGCAGGTTTGTTATCCATGCTGATTTTGTCGTTGTTGTCCAATTAAATTAATTTCTATTTTTGTTTGCGACAATAAACAGTAAAGTAATGTCAATGCAATAAACCATGTAAAATAAATTAATGTTTAAAAATATTTTATTTTTCAGAACGAAAACAGTAAACATTTACCCCGTAATTCATAAGCGATTCATAAAGTTAAAGTACACATTAAAACCGGTTTTCCCATACAAAATTCGTACATTAACGCCACAATAACTTTAATAATCGTTTATGAATTGGGGCATGGTAATATTGTTTTTTTTTTAGAAAAAAGTAAACTTGGGTTGAAAAGATTTCTACGCGAGGTAGTCTTCTAAAAGAAGAATCTGTAATTGGATTTTTTGAGACATTGAGTTGGAACGATTTATAAGATTTTTACAAATATGGATTCTCTACGGGAAGACCACATTTTTCTTAGGAAGGAATAGTAAAAAAATTCGCATAACTTTTTCCACCCACGTTGACTTTTAAAAATAAAATATACAAATAGGTATATATTTTGTGCAGTTATGTATTTTATTACAGTTTTCAGCACTGCCTTTCAGATAAACATTGCACGAAGTTTTCTAGTTCTAACTGAATTTATTTATTTACTTTAAAAAGTTGAAGATCTGTAATTATGTTAAGTTTTATTAATAGTGCATGATGTAGGGTGGAGGCAATAAATAAACTATGATAAAGAAACTTACTTATAAATGCAGTACACATTTCAAATGCAGTACACATTTCAAGTTCAAATGTAATTTTATTTTTGTAAAACATACAACAAAATAAGGTTCATTGAACTTTGATTTTACCATTTAATAATACAACAACAATAAAATGCTTATAAACATGATTCGCTTCATTGCATGCGACTTATGTATGTATGTTTTTTATTATAAATTACAAGCTGTAAAATACAGGTACACTTATATACGTATGTATGTATGTATTTACAAACGTACATATGTACGTTGACGTCTTCACTTTTTAGGTGATTGGGAATAAAGTAAATGAATAATTAGTAGGTTGGGGGTAGAAAAATAAATTAAGTCAGTCACTATCTATCATACCAATTGTATGTGTGCAACATACGTACCTGAAAACGATTTTTTATTTCTGTTACGCCTCAAAATATTGTGTCTATTTTGTTGTATAGCTGGGGATCCCCATAAGAACTTAAATCTTAATATTTTGATTGTAGGGCTATGTCGGCATTGAACGAATTGGTACAAATAAAAATAAGTATATTAATTTACTGAACGACATGAGCTGAGACACCGTTAAAAAAGTACAACTGTGAACTTTTGTTAGATGACCTATTTTTACTTCTTCATCCATGTCATGTCATGTTTAACTTTTACTATCAGCTTTGTTAAAAAAAGCATTTGTTTTCATTCAATGTAATATATCCATGAAAATTGGATATATGTATACCGATTTCTCAAAAACTGGAGCCAATTAAACTTTTCCAAATGCACACTCACACTCAGGGGACTCCCCACTAATAGTTCGAAAAGGATTCATCGAAATAATCAGATAATTATTAGCAATGATTTTTAATTTTTCAAAAAAAAAAAAATGAAAGTTATTTTATTAAAACGGAGTCGTTAATTTAACAATATACAACAAACAAACATACATACATACATACTTATAAACAACACAAAGTTGTTAGTTTTGTAAATTAAAACGGAAGTGCATTTAAATTACAAATCTAGCATAACGATGCTGACATTGCAATTCTCTCTTTCCCTCTCTCTCTCTAACTCTTTCTACAACTATGATATTCGAAAATGAATGTTTGTTTTACAAATCACAATTAAATATCATCAATAGACGAAATTTAGTTAGATTGTGTGTGTGTGTGGTTTTTTTTAATAGTTAACAGCTTCCATTAGAAAATTGTTTTTCGAAATATTTATATGAACATACAAACATACACTCATGTACTCTTATGTGTAAGTAACTGAGTAACAAGTAAATATTTCAGTTAAAATTAAATACTTTTCATACTGGCGTTGATTTGTAACGTTAGATATTTATTAAAGTTAAAATACACACTTTCACTTGATCGACAATTGTGATATAACACATTTATGACAACAAAATAAATGTATCTCTCAATGAAGCAAAAGTTTTTAATGACAACATATTTATTACCAATTTAAAAGATTTTTAGCGAATTTTGAATGATCCACAATTTTTTTCTTTGCACTGGAAGCCTCTTTGCGAGAATGTGCTTAAGCCCGATCGTAGGCAGATGTTATTATTTAGCTAAGCCGCTATTATCATTATCAAATTATATTTTTTTTTTTTTTTTTTTTTTTTTTTTTTTTTTTTTTTTTTTTAATTAGGACCAGCACTCAGGGGATGACCCCTACGTATGCAGTGCATTGTGCCGGAACGCAGAGAGAGGGATAGAGTAAAGAAGATAGATGTTGAAAATGTAGAAGGCTTAACTCTTTTACAACTCTGCTTTGCGCGTTATGTTAATTTTTATAGCAGTGTTGAGGCGCCTCCGGTGTTAGGTAGACGCATTAACTTTGTCAAGCTGTATTGGCAGGCATTTTATTAATTGTTTTACTTCGCCGATGTTTCTGCTAACCGACGAAACTATTGAATGTCCTTCTAATGACCAGGGCCCAAATCGTTACATCCGTGAACGTAGGACTCGTTACGTAATAGCTGTATAATTGGATTGGAAATTACGTGACGAGTTGTACGTTCACGGACGTAACGATTTGGACCCAGCCTTAGAAAAAGTATTTGTTTGCATGGCTACTACTGTACATTTCGATCACGTTTCCCATACTCGAGTCAAATCAATTTTATGTTTTCATCTCAATTAAACGAGTATGGTTTCTATAAATCAGGATGTTGAAGGCTGTGGATTTGAGTATAATTTAAAAGTTTTATAATAATAATAGATGATTGTACCCGCTTCGCACGTGAGCTATTTTCATATATGGGGGAACCATTCTCCAAACTCATCAACCCCCTATTTTATGCTTGACTATTTAAAATCGAGCGACGACATGAGGCGGACGTAGCACCATCTGTCCTTCAACAACATAAATAATTTTGTTCTGTTTGAAATACGAATAGATTAGTAAATACAGGAATTGCCCACTCCCTCCTCTCCTCGTGCCCCTAGCGGTTTAAAACCTAATCTCATTCCTACCATTTATGCATAAAAAATTTCATTAAAATCGGTCGAGCCGCTTCGGAGGATAACAAACATCGTGACACGAGATTTTTATATATTGAAAGATTTTTTCACAAGTTTTTAGATTAAAATTTTTTGAAGACGGGAATCGTTTACAGCATTCCAGCTTCTGTTTTCTGAAAGTGTACATAAAAAGGATCTCACACTTTTACATAGCGTTTTTCAAAAATATTAGTTAGTTAGGGTCTTTATATATGAAGCTAATGATGATACATATATTTAAGTATATAAAGATTTTTTTGGGAATGTATAATTTATACTGCTCTCTTAAATGAGCATTTTGCATATCAGCATATCAGCTTTTTATATTTCATGTGCCCAAACACTCTGAAATACTCACCATGCAAATATGTATGTAAAAGGTTTTCCAATAGGGATGATATGGTTTTGAAGTGACGTTTCGGCCATTTGTAATATGTCATGATCAGTCATTTGTTTTTCACTGTATTCAGTACTGTTTGCAATTTCATCATGAAGAGACATACGCAAGAACAACGTTTACAAATTATTCAGTTTTATTATCAAAATAATCGTTCTCCAAATGCAACTTTTCGTGCGCTTTTGCCATTTAATGGTCGTAATAATCGTCCAAGTGTGCTCGCTATTCGTCGAATTGTTGAAAATTTTGAGCTTACATTTTCATTACAGAATGTTCAAGTGCCAATAAGACAAAGAACCGCTCGAAGTAATGCAAATATTGCTCCCGTTCAGGCAAGTGTTGCTGAAGACAGCAATTTGTCGATTCCAAGACGTTCTCATTAATTGGAACTGTCTCAAATCACAACCTGGCGGATTTTGAGAAAGGATTTGGGTTTGCATCCGGAAGAAGTTGATATTGACAACATTTGGTTCTAAAAAGACGGGGCTACTTGCCACACAGCAAATGCAACAATTGAATTATTGCAAGAAAAGTTTGTTGATTCGATTATTTCAAGAAATTGTGATATATTGAATGGCCTCCAAGAAGTTGTGATTTAACAACATTAGACTATTTCTTGTGGGGTTATTTGCAGTCATTGGTCTTTCGAAATAAACCAGACTCTCTTGAAGCTTTACAAGTCAATATTGAACGTGCCATTCATAACATACGACTTGACTTAGTGGAAAAATTGCTCGAAAATTGGGTTCATCGAATTCGTTCCTGCAGAAGAAGTCGTGGAGGCCATTTGAATGACGTTTTATTTAGAACTTAATTGTATCGTTTGTACTTCACTTTAAATAAAAAACTTTTGAACTTCCTTAACAATAAGTGTGTTTTTTTTAAGAAATCTTATCACTCTTATTGGAAAACCTTATATTTGAGTATGATCATATATGCATGTTTATGGCTGCATTAAAATATGTATGTGTGTATGTAGTTTTTAAAACAATTTGTGGACATAGAAGCGACGACAGACATTTGTCAATTTTCATGATTTTACTTAGAATTTTTTTTCTTATTATTTACTTGCACACTTGTTTTGTTGTTGGTTAGTGCGCATTTTAATCAATAAAAAAATACAACTTAATTTTTATGCAGAAAAACCAATGAATAAAACAAATATTTAACAATAATGTATTGTTTGTTTATTTTTTTATAAATTGTTATTGGAATTGCAAAAAAGAAAAAAACAGAAAATTTCAATACTTCAATATCGTTCAGGCAATCAGCAGAACATTGCCTAAGAAATGTGTCTAACTACTGAAACTATTGTGAATAAAAAAAAAACTTTTAGTCTTAATTTAAAAATAACAATTAAATGAATTGTGGTTAACTTAATTAAAATTGATAAAAGTGTGCATTGTATTAAATTTAATATCTTCTCTTATAAAGCTTAAGGCACATGATCCACACTTAAAATAGATATTTTAATGCTATTTTTATTTTTCAAAAGCTTAATTACATACATACATAATTGTGTATATCAGTTTCAATCATATCTATGAAATTCTGATGCATTTGTTTTTAATGAAAGTTTTTAATTTTAACTTGAAAATTTTTAAACAACTTTTCAATGAGTTTCAAATATCTGTTTTGGTGATTCAAATTGGATAGAAATAATTGATATTTTTTAGCAAATGTAAAATTGTATGTTATATTTTTTTTTTTAATTTACGTAAAATTTTAAATTTAATTTGGAAAAATTGTGTCTACTAGTTGTTTCATATATCAATAAAATCGGCACTGTTCACACTAACATAATAATTACGTAGATATGTTTTTTCACTTGAATATAGAAAACAACACCTCAGAAGGTGTTCCCTCAAAATTATTTTAATCATCTTGAAGAAGTTTTTTTTTCGACAATATGAACACTTCTTTATAATGCATGAATAGTTAAAAAAACCAACCCGAAACGTACTTAAATAAATCACAAGCGAAGTCATAAGTACAAAAAGATGGATTCAAGTACGGATTATTTAATCCAAAAAAAAAAAAAAAAGATTAAGGCGAAAATTAACGGTTATAGATTCGATGCTTAAATCATCGAAATCATTTACCTGTTTGTCGCATACTTGAATCAATCCCTAGTGGGCGTTAGAACACATATGAATTAACAATTTTAATCATTTCAGTTTAAAATTTTTTTCTGTCCTTTATTGGTATTTAACATACAGTCAGTCACATGTGTGTAACACATCTTCATATTATAATATTAAAATCGACAAATAAAAGGCAAGATAAAAAATATGATTTTAATTCTGTTCATTATTGGTATTGAACAGAGGCAGCTGAAAAAGTTTTTGATCCCCGTTTAGGATTGATTGAAGTACATTTTAGGGATATTCAGACTAAAAAATCACAAATCGTACTGAAAGTAATCCTAAAACACTTGAATTTATTACGAATTTTTTCGAGTTTAGTAGAGATATAGAAACAACAAAAAGTTAGAAAATGAAAATACAGTGAAACTTTGATATAACGAACTTCGTTATAACGAAAAAAAAAAACATACGTTGTATTGAGTAGCTTGAGAAAACCTCTTTATTGCAAAGTTTTTCATACAAAATTGCACTATAGCTATAACGAATAAATTTTCATATGTATGTATGTATGTGCGTTTGTATAAAGAAATCATAAAACACCACATGCAAAACGTCAACAAATTAAGATAAAACAAAGAAAGAAAACAAAATTTGTAAAACAAAAATTTGTGTGTCTGAACAACAATCAAAGCTTTTAAGAAATTTGGAAAAACTTTGTCAAAGTAAACTTTGCGTGTCTAAATTAGCTCTTACGGTCTTTCTTTAATAACCGATTTTATTTAACTTTTTATTTATTTACTGGCACATAAGCTAAACAAATAAATGAAATGGATGATTAGAAGGTCGTCGTAAATCTCTTGGTTTCGTTCACAATTTCAGCATTATCGATCGGTCGACATCGTAGGCCGGAACGTTTGACCCACCGATGTATGTACATACATATATGCTTTTTGCATTTTCTTTTTTAAATCTCAGCTGTTGTTATATTTTTCGTTCTCGTGAAGCTGGCAGCATTGATTTTATTGCATTGCCACTGAATTCTCTGAAATAAATTAAATTGAAACTTGTATAAACAAAAATATTCATATAAACGAAATCAGTTAAAGTCTACATGGTATCTATTATAAAAAAAAAAAACAAAATAAATGATTTATCAGCATATAAAGCAATGAAAACAATGTTAAGATTATTTGCAACAATTATAAAATATTATTACCAATTAATCATTTTGTTGACAGTAATCAAGACCCGTTAATTAAGTTTGCTAACATGCTAGACTTAACACTAAAATGATGCATGACCGTTTAGATTTACAACTTGTTTAAATGTGAGTTTAATTATTGTTGAAAAATTTATCAACTTTTTCTAAAAAAAATTTTATTAAATTTATACACATGTTTCATATGAATATAAAATATGTCTGCATATAAATATAAAATAAATAACGAAAATTGCATTTGGAGATGATAATCAAAATTATGACAGTTATGATAGTATTGATTGTATTATATTTTTGAAGTAAAATTATAGTACAGTGCGCTCGCGATAATATGAACTAATTAAAACCAAGCCTGTTCGATTTTGCAAGATTGTTAATATTTGCGAATGGCATCTAATTTCCCCTTAGAAACATTTTTCCCATAAAAACAAAAGTTTATTATGTTAAATTTATTATGCAGTTGAAGCAGAATTTATCTACAACCCTGTTTACAAAGATTTCATAACTGTTTCGACAAAAATCCGTTAAAAATGCAAAAATAAGTTGTTCACATTTTAAAGCTTTCGCACTAAGTTCATATTTTAGAGTAGCCAGTGGAAGAAAATGGAGTGCACTGTATTATCACTGTAAACATTATATGGTATACAATTTTACAATGACATTATTGGCCAGTTTTTGACTTCATATTAATTACTTAATTTGTATTTGTTGTATTTAAATGAGATTCCATTTTTCAGTTCTTAATTAATTACGATGAAAATATGGTAGCACTACGTAAAATATAAAATTTCCCACAAATTGAATAGAACAAATAAAGAAAAATCCAAAAAAAATATATTTTTATTATAGCTAAAAATAAGAATAATTAAGAATTGCTGAAATGTTTTAAAATAATAAACGCAACTTTCAAAATGATTAAAAGGTTAATAGCGACAAAACAATACACAATTCAGTGCAATTTGCGAGCAGCCACAAATATTTTATTGGCTTTAATACATACATATATAAAGGAAGAACAAGCAGTCAAAAACATATGGAAATTCGTAAACCTTAATTATTATTTAAATACACAAGATTGCTCATTTAATTATTAATTAAGTACTTTTTTTAAATATGCACTCAAAACAACACTTTTTGGTATTTAATTACAACTTAAAAATAATTATAAATTAAATATCAAGTAAAAAATTGGCCCTATGACATTTATTCATAATAATAATTAAATTTAAATAATAATACTGTTGTCTTAAAATCATTCTGTAGCTTCTTTATATTAATTAATCTTCGGTTGTTGCCTCTATTGATTGAAAAGTATTAAATAGTTCTTGCACTTGCACTAGATTTTGAAATTTTTTATTTTTACACATAAAATATTAAGGTGCTGTTTCCACAATACAGACAAATGACTTACATATGTATATAAAAATTTTGTAAGGGAATCACTAAAAAAAACTGAGTGGTTTTCATAAAAATTTTCTACTCAAACCAAATGTTTGTATTTTAGAAACCTCACATAAATTTTTAAATATTTAAAATGGCATGTAGTGATGCAATATTTTATATGTACATATATACAAGATAAATAGCTTTTAATAAATTGAGATCTGTTTGAAAGTTTTTTGTTATGTAAAATAATGTTATTAATACTTTCTAATTGTTTTTTAAACTTTTTTTAAAAGAGATTACTGATTAATTTTTTTCTTATCCCCAGCTAAAAAGGCATATGGGAAAAGTTTCATACAAAAGAAAAATTTTTAAATACTAGTCATTGTAAGATCGACATGTTTTTCAACTATTCGAACTTGTGTTTGGTTAGACTGGCATATATTTTATTGTTTGGTATGTTTGATATGGCTTGTTTTCATTGACAAGAAATTGTTGCTGAACAATATATTACAGAGAATTTATTTTCATTTTGTGTGCTAGTAAAAAATTTTACTAGTTGTCAAGTGCAAAATTTTTTTTAGAAAACTGAAAATTTATTTGTTATCAGGTAAATATTTTTCTAGTTTTCACATAAAATCATGTAATATGAGGGGAATTTTTACTAAATATATTAGTTTTTTTAAACACTGGTCGAGAGTACTCGCGAGTACCATAAAGGGAAGAGAACCTGTCACACCAAACAAGTCACGTTAGAGGCATTCGCCGGTTCGACTCCCTTTCACTTTCACTTTTACTTTGTTACTTCGTTGAAGAAGAGACGAACTTAATTGACATATGTAATTAAGTTCAAACTTAAGCTACTCACAAGAGATACAAAATTATTTGTCATTATAATTCTATTTTATGATTCTTGGCTTATTTACATTTAAGGCAATAAGAAAGAAGTTGTTTATGATCTTCTCTCGCATGAGAATTTTTTATGTTCGATATAAAACCAAATTTATATAAATTTTTGCGCCTCTGCAAAAACAATTAATTATGAAAATTACAATTCTTGGAACAATCAGTTAGGTTGGACCTTATTCGTCGTTTCAGCCAAGTTTGCATAAAAAATAAGACTTAAAAGAAAGTTTTATGAAAGCAAAAGGTTTTCAAATATTTCGGGTTAAATTATTATAACTTTTACCTGAAAATCATCCAAAATTTTATCCAAAACTTACCTGAAAAATAAGAAAAAAATTATAATTAGTACATTTATAGATTATTTACCAAATATTTAATATAAATAATTTTTTTTTAATTTAAAACTGCAGTCTGTTTTCCCCGTTTTATTAATTAATATGTACGAGGGTTGTAAGGTTAATAAACGATGTGCCCAAATAAATTTGTTTAAAACAATTTAAGGAACAAACGAGAAATAATAGCACTTGGCTATTATTGGCTATTTGGGCATTTGTTTATTTATTAAATTTCGTAATTTTCTCCATAAGCACTTTCGATGTGTACAGAGTTTTAACTTAGATTTTTCACCAAAGTAAGCAGAACAGAACCACGGTATTTTTGTGTTTGATTGGACGATTGTTTTAAAATTAGGAATTCGTTCGTTGGAAGTATTATTTTTGCAAAAAATCTTGGCGTAATTTTTCATATACAATATTTGTATTGGGTGATTAATCGAAGAGCCTTTTGCACCACTCCATATTAATTAGTGCACATTTTTATGTTAAAAAACTGGTTTTCATTTCTCACTTCTTTTGTTTTTGCTGAAAATTTTGTTTAAGGCATTGCAAGCATGCAACTCAACGATGTGTGTCAGTAAAATAAAACAACAAAAAAATATTTTTACTTTCAATGCAGTTTTTTACATTTTGCCTTTTATATTTATTTATATGCCTGTACGCACATATAAATGCATGTGTACATGCATGTAAATTAAGGTCGTTACCATTATTTGTTTTTTATAGAAAATCCTAAAAGGTTAATTTCACGAAAAAGACGAATTTTAACCGCGAGATTTTTTACAAATGAATATTATTTAGGTTCAGTTCAGTTTAAGTTATTCAATTAATAAATATTCTAAATATTAAGAGGTAGAGGAACAGTAAAACGTATCAGTATACCAATTTCAATGCTGCTATTCATTTGTTTGTTTTTTACCAACTATTTAACAAATTTTCCAACAGAAATATAATTAAAATTTTTAATTTTTTTAGTTTCTTTTATTTAATATTTATATCTTGAAACAATTTTTGAATAATCTGAAATTCCTGGTTGGTTTCTTATTATTATTCCAACAAACACTCGTTGTACCTTATTTTTAAAGTACTGACTGTGACCAACAGGGCAGCAAAGCAATGACTACTACAAAAGCTGAACTAATATTTTATAATAAATCTTAGTAATTTGAATTCATGAATTCAATAAAAAAACTGAACTTAAGGTGTTTGTTATTTTTTTTTTACTTTTTATGTATGAAACATATTTTTTGAAAAGTTATACCCTTAATGTACATACATCCATACATACACACAAAAATATAGATTTATATAAACAATCGCACCTTGTTTGTAGCAACATATACATACATACATATATGTTTGTATATAACAACTTTAAATTTTATCCCCTGTCTTTCGATACACGTGATTATGATACGACAACGAACAGATGATGTCAAGTTCAATGTCGTGTTGATGCATTTCATTAAAATTAGTTTGCTTTTTTTACTTTTGTATACAACTGGTTTTATCTCAAAGAAACTTAAAAATGCATTTAAACATGCATGCAAACAAAAAAGGCCTTTTCTGTATGTATGCTTTAGGTCGTTATAAATATATATGTACATACATGCATACAAAAAACATTTACTTACCAGCTTATAATCAAACTGGTATTAACATCTGTACAATGTACATACATACATACATACATACATTGTAGAAAGCATACTTTCATAGTTTATAATGTATACCCAGAAAACATGTGGGTGTGAGGTTCAAACATATGAAACCGGTCTGACGACAAGAAATTTAAAAAAAACTTAAATAATTTAATGTAAAGAAATTTTAATTATTCAGGCTTAAGTTCGCATAATTTAATTTTAAATTAAATTGTTTTTTTTTTGTTATTAGCAAGACAATTTTAGAAGCTCGTAACAATTGAGTAGAAGATAAAAGTTTTGACTGCACGGAAGGTTAAACTGACAATCATGATGTTTCAAGACCAAACACGGTCCCATCATAGAGTTATTGTATCCTTAGACCTCCATGCAAATAATGCAGCTGCAATCCAATAGATTCTTTATAATTAATTAATTCTTAATTCTGCTAAGTCACTTCAAAATCTATCATCATATTTTTTTCATATTATTGGTTTGTAAATTCACTGCTTTCCTGTCAATTTTGTCACTTAGTTTTTTAATTGGTTCTTTTATACTTATCTGGCGATACATTAGTTACATTAATGTTATGTATATTCTTATCTGTGCCGTTAGTGTTGAACAATTAAGTTATGAATTTGTAAAATTAATTGATAATAAAGAAAAAGAAAATATTTTTTTAAAAATTTTGCGATTTTTTTTTTTTAGGTTATCGTGAAGATTGACTGATTTCTCCGCTGTTTTCGTAGATTTTATACCACCCGTTGCTTACTCTTTTTATGAAACTTCTACTAAATATTTTTTATAAAAACTTCCAAATATAAAAATGGAATACTTAAATATTCTCTATATCGCACTTGATCAACAAGAGGGTATTAACCCAAAATTTTTAATATATCGTTTTTTGCGAGAAATTTTACAGTGGTTATATCTACCCACTGTAAAAATTTTACACCATTTTCAAAAAAATACAGTTTTATCTCTCTTTGTGATACAAGAGTAGTATTAAAAAAAAAGTTTTTTAGCTCTACTGAAAATTTTAAAATTTTGAGTTAATACCCTCTTGTTGATCAAGTGCGATATATATTTGAATTTATTTTTCACTTGCAACTTAAAACAGGTTAGATAAACTTTATTTTTTTTAGTTTTATCAGTAAAATCAGTATAACATTTGAAAATGGAATGAGAAAACGCTATATCTCAAATATTGATTTCCTATAGAAAATTTATTTGAAATGCGTTTGTCAATTTCTCAGCTTCATCAGCTTTTGAAAAGAAACTAAAAATGACATTTCAAATCAAATGATAAGATCATTTATGTTTGTTGGGTTGTTGTACGTACATACATAAATGCATTTTATCAGAATTGTACTGGTTTGTATTCATATGATCTAACAAGGTGAATTATCTAAAAATATTTTTTTTTGACGAAATGTGAAAGGCTAGAGATCACGTGAGCTTTTTATTAGTTTCTTTTGAAAATAGAAAAAAAAAAATGCTATGAAAGCTTTGAATATTACTAACCAGCGGAGATTTCTAAATCTATTGTCTTTAATTTACTTGGCCCTATGACTGACTGTTAAATATGTTCGAAACAAAAATGTTACTAAAGTACTCGCACAAGATATTTTGGCAAAGACAAAATATTTATTTATATAAAAACTTATTTGACTTGAATAAAAAAACAGCCATGCTTCTCCACAGGTTTGTGTCGAGAACCTATCTCCGAGTAGCGTAAATGCTGCAATGATAAATTTCATTTATCATAAATACCCATGTGTTTAATTACGCAAAGATTTTGAAAATGTATTTAAATAAAAGCAGATAGGTAATGCAATGCTGGAAAAATTTGTCCTCATTAACCAGTGTCACAAGTATGAAAAAATTTCAATGAACACATGATACGAAATCACTTCACCTTGTCTACATTGATACATTGTGTAGTAACATTTTTTAATACGTTGCACACTAATACTTTGCAACCCTGAAATTGTTTAAGAACATATATTTGCAATGTATCATTCATAATAAATCGAACAATGGCGGAAGAGTATATTTTATAGAAAAATTTTTTTTGATTTGTGCGTACAAGGAAACATCAGCTCCCATACTGCTTTAAACATTATCCGCACAAAAACATAAATGTGAAAATAAGGCCATGTTCCTAACCAAAAAATTTTGTCCGTAAAAAGTACTGAGATCAAAATAAGGACCAAATTCTTGACAGGAACTATTCCATCTCATTTCTAGGCAACCTGTAAGCTTGAAAGGGCAAATATTTTCGGCGGCGGCGCCTGAACGGCTTCACGCCGATTTTTAAGCATATATTTTTTATGCATACATAGATACATATATAAATTTGGTTTATATGGTGTTACCTTTTGGTTAGTGTATTGTGCCCATTGCTTTACTTTGTAACTAGCTAACTTATACGGCCCCTACAAGTTGCAACTGGTTAAATAAACCAGTTGATCGTTCGATACACGGGCTACAATTTTTCCAATATTTTTGAAAAGCTTTTTTACCTGCTAAAGAGGATGATTTAACGACAAAATAGCTACATACATATATTGACATCACCAGATATGCTGTACTGGGGTACACTTGTACTAGATACAAATTACCTCTTCATTTGCTTTGTGTCAACCGCTATCTAGAAATTCATGTATAGAGAATATTTGACAGCCAGAAGTTAGTATGCTTTATTATCTAACCAAAACTTCTTATTTAAAAAAGCAGCTTAAAAAAATCGGCTGGGTGGTAACCCGCCGATAATCCGACTGTTTCAGCGGCCGCGCCGATGCGGCTTGTTACTCTGATTTGGATACCTTTCTTGCATATTTACTACAACATTGTTGCAAATGGGAATAAAATACATCGCTAAAATTTTCAAGGTTGCATTTATGAACACGCTACAATGTATTACTACAAAGCAACATGCATTTAGGAAGTCAGCATTATTGTTTTTAACATACTTACATCCATTCATACTCTTAAATACACAGAAAAAAAAATACGAAACGTACGTGAAAAAAAAACATTGATTCAAGGAAGGATTATTTAATCTAAAAAGAAAAAAATATTTTGAATCCTCGTCCAACATCATCCTGCATCAAATTGAAAGCCGGTAACATTTCTAATCCCTAATCGGGATTACTTATGCTTAGTTTTATCCCGAAAACACAATTGGATTATCATTTTTACTCAGTTTAAAATTTATTTTTGTTCTTTATTGGTATTGAACGTACAGTCAGTCACACAGTGTAGTCAAAGTAATCCTAAAATACTTATATTTAGTACGGGGTTTTTTTTTTGCTTTGTGTGCACAACTTTAATCAACTGGGACACACTTATCATTTCATTGGAAGATATCTTGAAAATTATGGCATTTGAAAATTATTTGTGGATAAAAGTTTGTATGGACTTTCATACGAAATTGTTTATCACTTTGAAAAAGTAGCTGTCATATTAAGTTATCTAAAAGTATATTTTTAAATTCCGATTATTTTGTATACTTGAGTTGAATTAAGAAAAAAAAGTTGCTTATCGAGTAGCAACAATTACGTGCTATTAAAAATTGTTTTAACTATTTAGTTTATTCAGAGAAACTTCTTGACCATCATTTTATAGCTTATATTACAATTAAATATATATACATATATATACATATACATACATATATCTTTTATATTATATAAGTTTTTAATTTTGAAATAATAATAAAGGCCGTTTCATACTACAGTGCAAGTTTAAAGTATTTGTAGGAAACTGCCACCCGGACATGACAATATGGGTTTGCTTTTCTATAACTATAAACTAGATCAAGATCAGCGCAATGATGTCTGTCTGAATTTAAGGATTTTCTCATCTATACATTTCTCCAAACGCATCGATTCTGGCTGACCTTATTGATTAACGACGTTGGGTATAATGAATAGTAGCATTTTTGGGAAAATACCGTTTCCCTAGCCGACCTCTTTTCCGACTCCCGTAATGAGTTTTTTGCATTAGAGCGAAAATTCTGAGTAGGCAAAAATCCTCACTATATTCGCCACACCTGGAGAAGTAAATAGAAAAATCCACCTAAAGGCAGGAAATGTAGATAAAATTTTTACTCGAACAACAGCAAATACGCCGGTTGTGTAGAAAATCTTAACTTTGTGACATACCCAGCGCAAAACATCGATGAGACCGGCCGAGAGCCGACAGTGCGTAAAGATCTTCAATAGTCAGCGAAGACACCTTTCAACATGAGCAGAGTCGAAATCTTTGTGCAGCGATTCATTATTTATATTATTAGCGGAAATCACTCTTGGTTTAAAACTGCTCTTGCATCCGATGCAGATCTTGCAGGTCTAGCTTATTTATATATGTTGTTATTTTATTGTTGCAAACTGCTGAAAATAAGTTAGACTTGCAAGATATGCAATGATTACAATACTAAGAGTGATTTTCCCTATTATTTTCAAAAGCAATTGCAACTAAATTTTAAATTATTTTTTTTTCTTTTTTTTTTTGTGAAAAGTACTTGCTCATAAACAAGATTTTTATGGAAATTCTGCACTCCACCAATAATCTCTTATAAGAAAAATTTTTTAAAGAAAGTCCTTTACCAAAAATAAGGTTAATTTTCTATATTTTTTATAGTATTTTTTAACAACAGAAAAAATAATAATAATAATTGAAAGCTTTAGGGTTGTTTCTTTATAAAGAAAATAATGTCTATATTTGAACGAAAATATTTTCAGTGATATTTCATAATTTTTTTTAGACAATTTTCGCACAACAAATCATGTCAAAAAACTCCAGAATATGACTCTGCTAAAGGAGACCAGTTTGAAAGAAATTATTGAAAAATTTTGTTCAATGAACGCTTAGCGGTATTGGGACGTCTGAATTATTAGCTGTTGGCCAAAAACTGATGAATACCTTTTTTTAAGAGCCCACTGATTTTCAAAATCTTTGGAGGCGCCAAAAAAATTGGTCACCAAAATGGCCAAAATATTTAATTTTTTCGCGTTTAATTTGGCTGAATTTTATGATAAAAGTTTTCAAATTTTGTAGAGACATGTAATAATTAATACAAAAATGTTATTTTGTTTTTTCATTAGTTACATTGTTTGACATTTGGATTAACGACACATCGAGCCATTGCTACAATAGAGTAATAAATAAAAAAAAACTAATTTTAAAGAAAATTATAGCTAAAAATTTTAATAATTTGGGTTAAAACACTATTTCAGCAAAAACTACATATATGTTTACTGTCCATCTATATGAATATGACAGTCTGTAATGATTTTCTATGAAGTCATCTAAATTTATTTATTCAAATCTACTTAGTACGAGGAAACACGATCATGCTCTAAACAAAACCCGATGTTTATAGACAACTTTACAAAATAAACCTTCTATTATCGTTAAGTTTTTGTCCCGTGACTATTTAGCGGCAAAAGGAAAACTAAAAAGACTTTTATCAAGCTTAATAGAATTATAGAATATCTTTTCAATTTCAACAAACTCTTAAACAAATAAACCACTTTTTGCACTTAAAGTTCTCAAAGTAAAAGTTCTTAAATACTAATTCATATAAAGTACGCTAGCAAAAAGCACTCATACATCCCTCCTCCCCCTAGCCGTTATACAAAAATAATACGAGCAAACAATTAATTAATCTCTTAATTTCATATTGATAAACTTTGCAAGTTTGCACGTAAAACAAAAAGTTTTGATAATAAATACAATAAATCATTTCAATAGTACACCTACAATAAATATATATATTTTGTGAAGAAATATTAAGTGCGAGTACGAGTAACGAGTTGACAGGTGTATCATTTATGTCTTTTGGGTTTTATTAGTTTGCTATTATTGATGAGTTGAATCCACCCACTGCTTCTTAACAATTATGAGTTATGAGTTTTTTATATTATTATTGTTATTTTTATTATTATTTTGTTAAGCCTTTAACAAATCAGTTATTGTGACATTTTCTAATAAAAGTCAATTTTATTATTTATTAAGGTTTATAAATAAATTAAAAATATTAAAAGATAACAATGAAACGGAAAATAAGAAACGAAATCAACTTCTTAATATTTTGGCTTCTGATGAATAGAAATATGTTATAATATTTGCAATACATAAAAGAATTATCTATTTAGTTTAAATTTGTTATGCATACACTAAAAAAATGAACAATAATTTTTAAAATTTTATTTAACTTGATTTTAAATTTGTTATCGTACGGCGTTAATGCCGTTTTTTACAGACACTCAGTAAACATTTCCTTATTTTTAGAGAGGAAATTTTTACTAAAAACAAGAAAAATATTTATTAAAAAAATAGTTCAGTGTTTATCCCAAAATTAGTAAAAATCTCGTCATGTGCGCCACATCTGCCATTTTGCTTTTTGTATTTTTATATCTCATTGGCTTCGAAAAATAATTTATTCAAAATATATGTACATATTTACGTAAAAAATATATAAAACAATTGTAAACTGAGCTTCGATATCTAACAATTTATTGCCATCAACCTCCGTTGATAATCCTAGATCTTAGTTAAGGATTTTACCGATCTTAAAGCAAAGATGACTCTGATGGTAAGCTGTGAATTTTCAGATTCTCGAGAATACCTAAGCATCTATCATATCTCATCTACAAATGTTCTTTATTATACTGCCTTTTTGCAGAATGCAATTGAGGATTATTTCTACTTATGCATTGCATTAAGCCAGAAGAGCAAGGCAAACAAAGAGAAGATATATATTGAAAATGTAGAAGGATTAATTAAAAAACAAGCTTAAGGTCAACAATAAACAATTAACGATTATTTAATTTTATTTCGAGTGTAAGATTTTCTTATTATTGAAAAAAAATAAAATTTCCTGAAGAAGCTTTCCATTGAGAAAGCGAAATATCGAATTGAAATAAAATAATCGTTAATTGTTTATTGTTGACCTTAATCTTGTTTTTTAATTAAAATTTTAAATAATAATAAAAAGGTCGAAAAATTAGATAATCGTTTTATGTTTTTTCTTAAATTTTTTTTCTAATCATTAAAATAAACACAAAGTTTTCAATGACAAAACATTAAAAAATTTGAAGTTAAGCGCGGCAAGTTTTAGCAATTAAAATTAATATCTATTTTGAAACATATACATATGTACGTATGTTTACATATGGAGGCATATCAAAATGTACGAACCACTAAAATCAAATTGACAAACAATGCGAAATATGTATAAAAAAATAAAGTGTTTTTCGAAAAATTTGATTGACGTGAAAACAACACAATATGCACATGTCTGTCCTGTCCACATGTACTCCTATGTGTATGCTTTCTCATGTATAATCTAATTTTTATAATTTTGTATCTCTTCTGCGAGTTTTATTTTCAGTAAAG
Organism: Lypha dubia; assembly: GCA_947311025.1. Classification (NCBI taxonomy): domain Eukaryota; kingdom Metazoa; phylum Arthropoda; class Insecta; order Diptera; family Tachinidae; genus Lypha; species Lypha dubia. The sequence continues at coordinate 80,720,070 of OX371263.1, read as the reverse complement.
CTTATGTGCTCTATTTATTTAATTATATTAATTATCTTTAGATACAGCCTTGTTTTGGAAATTTTATTTATTTTTAGAAAAACTCATCATGTTTTGTCTGATTTCCAAAGATTAATTTTATGTTAAAGTATTAATAAATTTGATATTTTTATTATTTTATTGTTATCAACCGTCTGCGAAATGTGTAAATTGTTTTGTTTGTCTTAACTTTAATTAAATAACGTATTTAATTAGCCACGAAAGGCAACAAATATGACGCAAAAATTATTTTCGCCCTCACTATTAAAATTAAAAAAAAAAACGAAACAAAATCTTCAATTTGTTTAACATATTTTTATTCAATACATACATTCATTTTAGACTGAAAAATATAAATAAAAATATTTTGAGGCAAAAAAAAATGTATATATATATATATATTAAATAATATTTTGCCGCAGGCACTTTTAAATCTTGATTATTTACACAAGTTGTAGAAATTAAGACAGTAAATAAATACAAAAAATAAAAAAAAAATTAAATTAAAGAAGATTTGCAGCAACCCATCAAACATCGAAGTTTGATTTGAAACTTCAAAGATTTCAAAAATAAAAGGTTAAAAATGGAAGGACATTTTTATATATAGTAGTTTCAATTGTTTTCAACTAGTTCTCAAAGGTTATTCGGTAAGGTTTAGCAAATTTCGATTGTAATATAATGCGGATAAAATCTATATACTCGTATAGAAGAATAAATTTAGTTTGTACGTTTGTTTGTTTGTCTGTTTGTATGTACGGCATGCGTTACTTTCAGAACAAAACACAACTTCCAGCGAAATTTTGGGGCGGTAGGACGAGGGAACGGGCATCCCCAATACAAATAAAATGTGCAACTAAAGCACGGAATATTTTAAATTTCATCGTGTGTTACTTTACGAACAAAAACACAAGTCCCAGCAAAGTTTTAGGACGGTAGGGCGAGGGAACGGGCATCCCCCATACAAATAAAATGTGCAACTAAAGCACGGAATATTTTAAAATTCCGCGTGTGTTACTTTAAGAACAAAACACAACTTCCAGCGAAATTTTGGGTCGGTAGGATAGGGGTACGGGCACCACCCCCAAATAAAATATTAAAGAGCATAATGTCTTGAAATTAAGTGTGTTTTTTTAAGTTGTAATGAGATTTCACAAAAACGATAGAAGAATCAATTATTTATACATATTATAAGTGCTACTTTTATTTTACCATAAATTTAGGCAGCGAAGCGCACACAATGCAGCCAGTATTAAATAAAACTGATAAATAAGTCATCTTATATTGGGTTTGTTGGGAACATGAGTTGAGTAGCATCACAGATAATAATGAAACGAATAATTATATAATAATTAATGATATTTTTTGTTTGAACTGCCTCAAGAAAAAAAAAATATATAGTCACGTTACCTTCGATCTTATTAATATCCAGTAAATTTATTTTTGCGTTTTAATCAAAAATTTTCCATCATAAAAAGTATACCAATTAAAAAGTCTTGTAAGATTTTGACCCTCTATACGGTACCTTTTAGTATTTTTATATTTTTCCATTCTCACGCTCGGAAAGGACGATGGGGTATGTTGAAAATAAATTTCAATAGAGAAAATCTTATTTATTATACAATAGTAAATTTAAGTTGCCGGACCTTAAGGATACAGGCTTGTCCATCAAAAGGGATACCTCAAATAAGGCATTGCAGATTTTATCCTATAGGATTATTGAAGACCCAAATAAATACATATAATAAACGTTTAAGAAATATATACTTATGTATGAATTTTTGCTACATCACTTTGTTAATGCATATTTAATTTTTTACTGCCTATATTTGCATATTTCCCACTAAATTGCATATTTATTTTAGTTTTTGTGGCATTTGTTTCTCCTTTTTCCTGCATAGCACACAAAACAGAAATACCTCTACGTATACATAATAAATTTCATTGGAAAAAAAATTAATTCGCAGCAGCAAATTTCACAGTTTTTCATTTTAAATTTAGTTATTTTCTTCTGTAATTGCAAAATATTTATCCATACAATTTTGAAATATAAAAAATAAACAAAAGGTGGTCTAAGAAAACAATTGTTAATATATTTAGAGTAAAATATGTATGTGGCGATCCAATAAAATACAATACAGAAGAAATGCGACGAAAAATTAAAAAAAAAATAATTATTAATTGGAAAACATGTAAACAAGCATGCAGGACACATTGACGTTTGAGAAATATTTACAAAAAATTTTTATATTGAAGATATGACTGCTTCCCTAAATATGTATGTATGTATGTATGTATGTGACAAAGTGTGTGAATGATTTAGTCAAGTTAAATATATTTTTTTATTTCTTTAATTTGATTTAAGCCCTCTTGAAAATATTGCAAGTACTACTATAATAAATTAACACATTTAAATATTACTACAAACTGTTTTGTTTTACAAAGCCATTATTTTCACTTTTTAATGTGTCGCGTGAGGACAGTAAACATTTAAATACTTAAACGCTTTATTCTAACAAAATAGAAATATGTACGTACATATGTACATATGTATTTTCTTGTCAATTTTCATACGTACAAATATGTATGCATAAACTACGGAACGAACATACACAATTCCTTTTTACAAATTCTCTTAAAATTGTTAGAGAATTTTTGTTCCGACTGAGTGTTTGTATAAATGTACTTCCTATGTGGAAAAATAAACAAAAACTTAACACGTCCAAGTAAACACTGGCAAGCTTACCCAGTTGCACAGTGGGACGTACATTACGCAGGACCATTCGAAATATATTCTCAGAGAATTGGTTTAAATGTATGTAAGTATATCATATTTTTAATAATACACCGATCCTAAGAGAATCTTAAAAAATGTATACACTTGTTCCCACTTAAAGTGTTTCTTTCTACTTTTGGTTTTAATTGTATTTTAAAAATTAATCCTTGAGTTCTTTAAAATTCTCAATTAATTTTCGTATATTTTATATGATGACCTGTCGATGAAATGATATCAGAGTGACAAAATAAAATGAAATATTTTCAGTAAAACTTGAGTGTTACTAAACAATCTCTGGAATAGCAAAGAAAGAAATCGTAGTATAGGGAATTAAAGGGAATTGGGTTAAACTAGGCCAGCCTCTTTACCCTAAACCAAAATCCATAGAAAATTAATGTAAAAGTCTTCTTATTCCAGATTCGACCAGTATCCCGGCACATTGCTATTACAGGAACTGGTAGCTTTACAGATACACTGTCTTCTAAAAGTTTAAAACAGTCATGCCACCCAGCCATGATCCTTCTCTTTGGGGTGTGATATGCTCAATGACTTCTTTGTATTTTTAGCGGCATATACTCGTATGTTTAATTTAATCAGTTATTGTTGATTTTTTCCTCCTAGAGTGCGGTTGGGTGCTAACGTAATTTCTGGGCGACTTATTGGCTAAATAGGACTCGCCCAGTGCTAGTGGATTATTGGACTTCAAGCGAAATATATTAATCATCTTCGTCCTGTTGCTAAACCAACAGAAACTGCATTGGCAGTGCTTTCTGGTCGAGAAAGGGGGTATTAGCTAGTTATTCTTTGGTATCTCAGCTTAATTGCATAAGCCGCTGATTAGATTCTTCAAAAACTTCTGTATGATTGGCGATGGATAGATGCATAAGAAGTTGCCGCCTGTGTATTCATTTCAAATCACTCTGTGTTGTCCCTGAGAAACTCGGGGGTTATGGTGAAGAACATTCAACATTACACAGTGTTAAAGTTGAGCAAATCTGTCCTTAGCAGATTGTGAGTGAAGGAAAACTTATTTTGATTGAACTCGAAATGTAGGAAGGTGTCGATGTTCTGATCTTTAAAATAGTTTGATTACTGCGATACTCTTTTCAAAGTGCATGATTGTGTAGAAATTTTGGGACTGTGAGAGTTGGATTGAAGAAAATATGTACGGACAGTGTCGTTGACTTAGTCCTCAAAAGATTATGGGTGAATATAAACTGTAAGGCAGTCGTGCCTTCTTTCTTGCTGAAAACAAACTTTGATTGAATTGGAACTGAAGTATAGTGACGTTCGACTGGCCGTCAAAAGAGTCCGGCTAATGATAGATTATAAGAGAGCTTCGACGATATTCGTCTTAAAGCGCTTTGATTAAAAACAAACTCTGAGACAATTCTTTTCGATTTGCCGTCAACAGAGTGTGTGAACACAAAATTGATTAAAATATTCCTTAATAAATTGACGTCTATGTCTATTATTTTTTTAAAGGGATTAATTTTGTTAACGAACTATTTAAAAATTATTTAAAAATTTTGCTTTCAAATCGACCTTTTATATGATGACGCAAATATGATCTAAATCAGTTTAAAGGCTACTTAGGAAATGTTGTTTAACATAAAAAAATTGTATACTATTACAACCATCTATGGTTCAATGGATCATATCAGCAGGAAGTTCCAGGTATGGCCTGCAAGAACAAACGTATGTATATACATATCTTATTATAAAAAACAAACAAACAAACAAACAAACAAACAAACACAACCTTTGAAGCGATTACCCTGCCTGAAAAAAAAAACTTAGGGTCTTTGCCCGGAATTGGACCGACAACGTCCGGCCTACTAGGCTAGCATTACTACCTACCAGCCACGGCTGCAGCCTTATATCTTGTTTTATTTAAAACTTTAATTTTATTAATATCGTAAAGAAAATCTAATATGTAGATATAAGAATTTGTTTAAAGTAACATGAAAACAAAAACAAATCATAATATCGGATCAGTCCTTCAACATACAAGAATTAATTTCCAATTTTAAAATTTGATTAATAGTTGTTCTGGTATTTTGGATAAATAAAATACTTCCAAAGGATGGGCGAAACAAAAAGCACTCTTAACTACATTCGCGAGCCATAGTGCAGTGATATTAAAAGCAAAAATATATTTTTACTTATAATATATGCATGCATGCATACATCCATAGATAGTCTCAGAAGTGTATGTGTGGCTATAAACACATACACATACACTTGAAATTTTAAAAGAGCGTAGTAATGACAACAAGAAAGAGTATTAAGTAGTTAGTTATTGTTGTTGTCTTTACCCTATAACGGGAAAAAAAAATCAAAGCTAAATATTTACACACACATTGTTATTATTTTTGCCAATAACTTCATAATATTATTTTTGGGGGTGCATAAATCAATGTGTTTTCTTTAGCAACAAGTTCATATTGATTTTGTCGCTCGTCGTGTTCTAATCGATATTTATCGTACATAAGTATTTATTAAGTTGTTCTGTGTGTGTTTTATTTTTTGCCGGTATCCTTCACTATTTCCGCTTGTTGACTATTTACAAATACTTTTATCGTTGCCTAGATGTGTCGAGTCTTTTTAATTTATAAATATTTAAAACGAATACAATAAAAAATTAAATAGAATTAGAAAATTTAATTGAAATAAAAATAAAAATCAATATAAAGTAATAATAACACATGTACATATGTATGTTTGTGTGTATATGTACATATGTGCATAAAATGCCGGAGAAGGATATTAAAAGAAATACATACATACATACGTAGGTATATTGTTGCTGTGTTGAAAAGAAAAATTAAAATAAAAATCAATAATTTGTATTTGTATAAAAAAGTGTTTAGTTTAATAACTGATGAAATTCTTATGATACTGGTATGTTATTGTCTAAAGCAGTCGTTAAAGGTTTAAAAGGAGAAAATTACTGCTTTTGTAATAAAACCGTAAAAAGTATACGATTTAAAACTGTGCTGAAAATATCCTTACATACTTGTGGATGTGTATGTAGGTATGTATGTATAAATAAATGCATATATGCACGTATGTATGTAAGTATTTAATGGCTGTGTGTTATATCCATGTATGCAAATTACAATCAAGCAACAAATAAATTATTTCCGTCTGAAAACATTTACAAATATTAAAAGAAAACAAAAAAAAAACTTAAGAATGAGCTTTATCCGGGTATGTTTTGTGTTTTTAAATCGCTGCATCTCAGAAAATAATTACTGTATTAACCTGAAATTACATGATGTCCTTACTTGTGGTGTTTTCTACCTTATTCCTAGATTTTAGTAAAATTGGGGGATGGGGGCCGAGGATGTGGACACTTATTCATTCCTATCCCTTACGTCGACAGTTGCATACTTGGGTTTAACGAAATATATGAAAATGTGATGATAATGCAAGTTTATTGAATAAAATTTAAAATATAAGAAAAGGTAATAAAACTATGAATTACTAATTTTTCTTAAATGCATTTGTTACATTCCGGCATATTACTTGAATGTGCGGCACACACGGGCTTTTTGCATAGCGTGCAGGATTTTCTGGTTTTATTTTGTACTTATTAGATAATTTTTATAAAAAAATTATATTTATTTATTGCAAATTTGCAACAAATATCACTTTAACACTTTAAGCGTTTTAAATTTTTTCTATTGTCTTTTCCTCACAAGACCGCTTTCGTTTTCTCACATGACCAGTGTGTAGTTTTTATCACACATACTACATACAAATATCAAAATATATGAAATACCAATTATTGTTCTGTATCAATTTTCTGAAGCCTATAAAAATATTCGATCAACAAAAATAACATCATAAACATATTAATTCTTTAATTTTCCTCTTATTCGGGGTATAAAATTATTTTCATTTATTAATATCTCGTATTTTTTTGGGCCATAAACACTCATATACTGACACCATCATTTGGAAATATTAACATCTTTGTGTGGCAAAAAAACATATCTTGCGGGTGGGTAATATGAATGACTTTTGCTCATATAAATAATGTGTGATAAACATTTGTCAGGACATTAAATTTTTTTATTGTAAGTGATTTAATGTTTATATGTATATGTATGTATGTACATATGTTTAATATTCTATTTATTAGGAAACTTTGAATATAAATATTTTTTAACTCAGCCGAAAGAAATGTTACCCCTGAGATTTGTTGATTTTAACAAGAAACACGAAAGTATTGAAATTAATAATTTTAGTTAGTTGCTCTTTTTATATCAATAGCAATAATATGCGTGTTACTAAAGTGTGTAAGTAAGTGAATAATTATAAACATCAAACCGCAGTGAAATAATTAGAAAATTATTTATGAGATAGTCATAAAAGATGACATAAGCGGGTTTACCATCCCAGTTAAAATGCCTTGTGTAAATTTTCGATATGTTAAGGCTTCACAATAATAGATCTATTTTGTTGAATTGAAACTCCATATAAATCTTATTAAGAGGCGTAGAATTTATTTTTTTTTAAAGTTATAATTGTTTTCGTGTTTTGATATTTTCAAATTAAAATATTTTTGGATCTGTCATGGAAAGTAATTTAATGTTCACAATAAATTATAAAACAATACATACATACATATACGAGTATAAAAGGATAGTTTTTTAAAATTTACACTGCATGCAAAATAAGAAGGTTGCAGTAGCCTTATAATGGGCGCGTTTTGAAAAATTACATCTGGTACCCGACTTTTGCAGGTTTTTCTTTAGTAAAACGTTAGAGCAAATCTTGTAATCCTTATATTTTAAATAAATACTGGGCTCAACACTTTTATGTAAAAAAAGGCATATCAATATTTGGAGGATCTGTTTTTAACTTGTTCTAGTCTGGATACGTTAAATGTAATTTATGGTGTTTTCTTTTCTACCAAAAAAAAAAAAAAAAATAAAAAAATTGGTACAACTCCATGTAGAAAGTGCACTTTGGTGTTCGTTTCTTAAAAATGTTTTGCTCTCTAAAAGGATGGTGTGTTTTATTATAAAAAAATCACCCTCACTAATGGTGGAAGGCATTGCACTTGGTGCAGGTATAAATAGGTAGAGCTGATGGTGTAAAAACAATGTAAAATTGATGACAAAGCTGTTAAAAACAGGGCGGTTTACGTTTTCCCAAATTGTGTTTTGTTCTAGTGAAACTACTAGTTGCATTACTACAGGGTTGACATCACATGTTATACATGCACCTTTCAACAGAAAAGAAAACAGCATAAGTCATTCTTAAGCAAATGGAATTATGGATAAAACAATGTAATATACGAGGTCTCGTATTCCACGAAACGAAAACAACGTTAGTTCTATTCAGCCGCGTATGTTGAAATCTATGTGATGTTGGATATTAAAAAATTTCCTTTGTTGCTTAAAATATTAAAAATTTTTAATTTTCCATTATTTTTTAAACATAAAGGGTAAAACATCTGCTGATGAGTTGGTATGGCTACCAACGAAATATATATTTAGATATACTTATATAATCTGATATAAAGGTCAACAAAAAAAAAACAAGTTCTTTAAAGAAATGAAGAGACGTTATACGATTTATTTAACCCTGTATCATTTAAAACAATTTTAGCACCTTAACATATAAAACTTGTTGTGTTAACACAAAGAGATCTGTTATAGTTGTTTTTTTTTTTTTTAAATAAAATGTGTGTTTTAATGGTCAATTAGCGAAGCTAAGATAAAAGAAAGTTTAAATCGCTCTACCAGTGGAGATGGCTTTAGAAAGAACTGGATCGTTTAAATATGAAATTTAAATTGATAAACCTTAGACGCAAACGTATTGAAAGCCAAACACTGCAGGACTGTGAAACGCCAAAATACAATGCTTGATGTGATCGGATCAGTGCTTCAACGAATTATATTTTGACGAAAAATATGTACATAGTTTAATATCGATGGACAAAATGGATGCATTTTTGAAGAAATAATTGTGTAAAGACGACACAGGAGGAGGGAAGTCAGATGTAGGGTGCCAATCCTACTATGACACACTGTACTATTTTTGAAGACACGTTCCTACAGTTAAAAATGTTATTTGAAACCATACCTGGGTTTTACTAACACGGCAGCACTTCAATTCACAGTATCAGAGCCGTAGAAGAGTAGAGTAGCGAGCAAGATGTAAAGATGGCCTCCATCTCTTCTTATAATAATATATATCGGAGAACGCCTGAGGACTTTACAAGGAATGTGATAAAAAAAACCTGGAGCTCAATGTCACTGCATTATTTGCCTAGTCCATAAAGTCGAACGATATTGTTCGCAGGATTTCTAGACGTAAAAACAAAGCTGCGTTTCTTCAATAATCTATTTTGTTTCACTTCTTGTTTATTTACTGCCACAAATGCTAAACAAATAAAAAAATTGATCGTTAGAAGGTCATAAGTTAGTTAGTTACCGTTCACAATTTCAGCATTATCGATCGGTTGCCATCCGGTGGTCGGGCTGTTATTGTAAAAAATTTTGGAAAAAACGAATTCCAAGGGGATCCGAAAATACTTCGTTTTAGCTATTGCTTCGCTATAAATATAACCAGAAATTTGAAGAAATACGAAAAAAATTCGTTATAACTATTGTTTTCTTTATTCAAATCTATTTAACATGAGATTACTAATAACGGCCTCAATTATAGAATTTTTTTTCTCGAATAGATATTAATTTACGCTTTACTTTACTCATTTTGACAAGAATCAAGTCAATACTGATTACATACATTTCTAATGCATTACATTTGCACACACATTTAGAATTCGTTCTTTTGATAACGGCACTTTACCATTTTGCTTTAAATTTTATTCTTACTTCGTTGTATAGAGGCTTTTGTACGAGTACTTCGTTGTATAGAGGCCTTACAAATGCGCTTATAAATACATTTAGACTTCGCTGTTTTTATAACGGGACTTTACCATTTAGGATTTATTCTGATTTCGTTATATTGAGGCATTTGAATAATATTTCGCTATATTGAGGCTTTTTTGCTCAGAATTTATTCGTTATAGCTATAGTGCAATTTTGTATGAAAAACTTTGCAATAAAACATACGTTGTATTGAGTTTTTCGTTATAACGAAGTTCGTTATATCGAAATTTCACTGTAATAGAAGTTGAACATATTTATTAAGATAAAATTTAAAAATAAATAAATGGAATTTACCATTGTTAATATTTTCATGGCTAAGCTGTTTGCAAGAAAAACTTTGTTTGTCTTCTTAAAAGTACAACAACATTTTATAAAAAAAAAAAAATAAAACAAGAGACAACATTCAAATGACGTACAAATGTACACACACTCATACGTAATGAAATGAATAAAACAAATGGAAGGAAAATAGTTTATTTTCTGCTGTATGTGCATTTGTTTAAATTTTATTATTGTTAGCAATAAATATTTATAATTTATTAACACACTGTCAATAAATTGAATTCAATTCAATAATTTATTTGAGACTATTAAAAAACAGTGTTTGTATGAGTTTATGTGTCCAAGTGTTTATATGTATGTATGTATTTACATGTAATCGTGCACATGTATGAGTATAGGATGTAACAGTACACTCACACCAAAGAGGAAATCAAAATAATGGCGTTGTTGATGATCACATCAATACAATGTGATCAAACAAGTTGCTTTTTAATTGATCAGATAAATTAAGTCTCGTGCTTTTATTAATAAGAAGTTTATGATGGAAGTGATGATCATTATTTTGAGTTGCGTGATATAAGCAATGCGTGACTTTAATTAAGCAATTTGATGCAATAAAATTGAAATCGTAGTTTTTTTTGTTGGTAGATATTATTATTAACCGAAAAAGATCTGTTGTACATAAAATATATTATGAGTAGTTTAGTTTCAATAAATTAATTCTTTTATTTGTTTATTTTATGTTCAGTTACAATGAAAATAATTTATAATTTTTCTTTATCTTTATTTACAGCTGGAATTCAAAGAAAAAAACACTACAATCCTTCAGCATTATATCACATTAATGTCGAACTTTTCGAAAGAAGTTTTTAAAAAAATTAATAAAATTATAGGACCATAAGCCATATCGTCCTGGTCCGTCCTTTAATTATTTACATTAAGGCGGCTTTGTACTTAAACAGAAAAACAAACTCATAAACGGCAATTTAAAAAAAGCAAAATGAGTTTCAGCGGTCAAGGTTCATCGAACGAAAATAATGTTCGTAAACTATCATTTCTTGGCTTTCATACAAAAAAGGTAAGTGTTTTTTTTTTTATTTAAAATTTTAATTTCATTTTGGAAAGAGAGAGAGAGAGAGTGAAAAAATTTTTACTTCAATGCAACAAATTAAAAAATATTTAAATTAAAATTAATAAACAAATTAGTATAAAATTTAAATCAATATAAATGTTGTTATCAATTGTATTCACAACAAAAATTTTGTTTAAAAATATTAAAGTATTTCTTCAGTCGCAATTCACACACTCACACTCCTTCACTAAGCCATATATGATTTAAGTACCTTCAATTAACTTTTAGCTCAGTTTTCAAAGAAAATTTCCAGAAATTGATTTTTTACACTTTTAAAATACATACTTTCTGAAAGCAAAAGCTTATAAGCTAAGAAGTATTGCCACATACAATTGTTATAAAGAAAACTTTCAGCATCGTGTTAAATACAGATTAAGAAAAGAATAAAGGTACGGTCACATCTGTCAAACATTTGCCCAAAAAAGCGTAACCACTAAATACGAATGAAAAACTTTTTAATTTATGCATTTATTTATTAAGTTGAACAGCGTCTAATAAGATAAGATTCTATTACATTTTCTATAAATTATGTAGGAAACTGTGTAACGTAATAAACAGGTATCTAAATCAAAAGTGTTTTCATTCGTATTTAGTGGTTACGCATTTTTGGGTAAATGTTTGACAGATGTGACCGTACCTTAATTTTAATCGCATTAAAATAAATAACAATAATTATTAATTTTAATGCTGGAACTGGAATATACCCTTCAACAACAAAATTATTGTGGGTATTTATAGGTTCGTGATTACGTGTGAATTTTCCAAAATATTTATATGAGATTCAAAAAGTATCTATATACATAAGTATGTAAGTTAAATGTCTCATGGCCGTCTGTGCGTTTGTCTGTACATGAAATCGTTTTTCCGAAGCCACTAGAATAGCTGAAGACTTGGGACTTGAACTGATGTATCAGGATTTGTCTTAAGACGATTCGTATTGAAAATCAGCAAAATTACAAAAAAAAAAATATATATATATACAGTTGAACCTCGATTATCCGGGCCTCTATTAACCGGTTACATCTATTAACCGGCATGCTGCTCGCATTATTTTATAACCTCTATTATCTGTTCTTCGTTTTTTGTACCTCTATTAACCGTGCTTTGCCTCTATTATCCGTGCAGAAAAAAGTTGTTTTCATAAAACCGCTAATAACCGTGTTTTTCTATTATCCGTGCTTAGTTCGGTCCCCTGAGAACCGGATAATCGACGTTCAACTGTATATTATTTTTATAAATACATATATATACATACATATGTATATAAAATACATATGTATGTATATAAGGGTATACAGCCGCAAATAGCAATCTTACTTGTTTTTTCTATCATTTGATTTTTATTGTTCCGATATTTCGATAATAAATTTATAAAGTTAAAGCTTTTGGAAGCAAATGGTTGCTACTGGTGGCGTAATATAAAGATTTATGTATATATGTATATCACTCCCTTCGGAGTTAATCCTTAGAAATGCATTTTAGTGATATCTAATGTCATATTTTTTTTTGCTAACTTGTAGTAGAAAACCATCTAAATACATGTCGTTAACATTAGTAGCGCTTATTTTGTTAAACATTTGCTATTTATGTATGACGGTGCTTCTGTTAATCTTTAATTTTTTTTCACCCTGCACAAAAATCTGTTAAAATCCTACTCATATATCGACTTTCATTTTCATTATAATTTATTCACAAATATGGGTGTATGTGTGAATATTAAAATATATGATAATGTTCAGTGAATGGTATGATAAAATTGATTTTTTAAACATAATAAATGTATTTTCCTTCATGCAATTTATAATTTTTAATGATATACATACATATACGAGTATATATATTATTTTTATCGCTGTTTTCGTTTATTTGGATGGAATAGTAACATCTAAAAATAACACAAATAAAATGCGCGATATTCTGTTCCAGGCGGAACATAGTTTTTGTAAACAATACAAAACTAATAAAAACAAACAAAGTTTCCAAAGGTCACAGTCATAGTGGTCAATAAAAGCTGATAGTTTTTGCAAATTTTTGCATTATTGTTTATAAAAAATAAATACATACTTATTTCAAGTCCACCTGTTACTAACCACGTTTTTTTTTTTTGTAATTTACATACTAAATAGTCGTTGACAAATTAATCTAATTAATACACATCGTGTTGAAAACATTGAACACACCCTCATTTATTGTTCATTGATTTAAATACTATAAAATTTGTGTATATAAATAAACTTAAACTGTGTATTATATGTTTATTAGTTTTCAATTAGATGAGTTAAAATAAAAAGAAATGATAATTTTTATAAAACTTTCAAGTTATTGTGACCTCAGATTTCAAAGGCATGTAAGATTGCACACAAAGTTACTTCATGCACTTTTTATACATATCGTCTTAAAGGACATGTCTATGTGACTAAAACCAAGATCATATTCATTAGTTCGAAATACTCTAATTTACTTAAAGTGACAAATTTGATATATTCTAAACCATGTAATTAATAGCCAAGACATATTTTTGTGATGGACTTAATGGTCACATTATTCAACCGATTTTTATAAAACTTTTACGACATTAAAAATGTTTATTCAGAGAAGTAAACCAGATGGTGTGGGTTATTGTGGTTTCAGTATTTTGTGGGTTATAAGCGATTAAAGTTGTTACTAATACATGCAGAATTATTACACAGGTCAACAGTGAAAATGGGCTTGAATAACCACTATATAGATTTGATGCATCATGGATACCTAAGTACAAAAATGGTAGAATTTTTCCATTTTTCATATTTTGTATTTTTTAAAATACCTGTTAATAATGAATTTTAATTTAATTTTTTTCTTATACTATTTAAAGGGCTGTACCTTGTTTACTTTTAATATTTATTTTTTTTAATAAAATATCAAATGTTAACAAAAGTTTCATTAACAGCGTCTATTTCAGAAAATTATTAAAAGTATAGACTAGAATTACTAAAATGCAATAGTGAATCTCTGGTGACAATGCCTGCATACGGTCCCAACAGATCTACATACTCAGTAGTACCAGTGTCAGTAGTAGATTTCCAATGACACGCACATGTTAAAGTCTGTAGTAAAATAGCATTGTCGGGGTATAATAAGTCACTAGTACTGGTGACAGTGTCAATAGTGAATCAGTACTGATTCACTGGAAGGTATATTGTTTTTGCATTGAACAACTCTAATAATATATTTATATATATTTTAAATAATAATTGTAGGTGTAATTGTTGTATGATAGTTTTTATATTAGAGATTTTTAATAACTATTTCCCTATGAACGTTAAAAAAATATTTACTTCTAGAATACGGTCGATTAGTAAGTCATTCCTCCTCCTTTTTGTTTTTTTTTTTTGACATAAAATCTCATATGAAATTATCGTTTATATACAGCTAGAATTGGGTGTATGTCATACGATTGTTGGCATGTTTTATAAAAGACTTGTTGTCTCTATGTTAAATATCAGCACCTTTTGCTGCGTTTTAAAAGGATCTCGCAATGAATCAGCTCATGTAACAGTTCTTCCCGTGCGAGGAATCGACTACGATTAAAACTGCGCTCGTCGACGATCAAAAACAGTCGTCATGAGATTTCCAGTAGACTCTTCCAGGATCATAAATGCTGGCTGGGTAGTTTTATAAGAAGTTTATTAAAAATATAAATAATTGGTATTTGGTTAACATTGACGGCGCGCCGCGGCGGTGACAAACTATCTACACTTGTACTTTTTATGATTCCCGAAAATATTTTATAGTTGCACCAATTATATTTTTATTGTTTTCAATAATTAACAAAATGATTTTGGCCTTAACACATTACCAAGTAAAAAATTTTCATGTTTTTTGAAGCACTAAAGAAATAAAGTTACGCTTCGGGTAACTGCTGTGTTTGCATGTTTTATTAGATGCAAAAAAGTGATTTTGTGAGGAAAATTGTAGTAGTCCGAACTCGCCATACAAAAATCAGCAGCGATATCAGCAGGTTTGTCAGCGCTTCTTTTATTCTGTAATAGTAGAAACCTCCTTTATTTGAAGCAATTTTTTGACTGGGTACATTATTGCAATATAAACAACATTATATCGCAAAGTAAATAATAAACCGACATAAGTTAATTTTCTATTCCCGCCTTCCTCTGTTCATGTTTTCATTTTGCTGGCATTACTTCTACAGCATCAACGATATTTTGTCTCTACTGAACATTTTTGATTTTTGAGTTGTGTCTATTTATGATTTAGTTTGCGATATTTAGAACAGATTTATGTTTTGTAAAATTGTGATTTGACTGCAACCATACAGATCAATCATAGTATGATTCTCTATACGTGTGCTTGTATAGTCACAAATATTAAATGTGAAAAAATAATCAGGATCGGTCATACTGTTCAAATATGAACATATATTTACAATAGATTTATTTGTATGTTTATTTAGGATTTATAATTATCTTAGTTACAAAATATTTACGGTCTAGACTTAGTTGTGTGTTTATTTAGGATTTATAATTATCTTAGTTTATTGGTTCATTTTAATAAAGATTGTTAGAACTAGGTAATTAGAAATATCAATAGTTTACACACATGTCTCTTATCTTTAAAAATATCATTAGTTATCTGTGCTTATAAACATTTATTCTTATAATACCTAAAATAGTTTAAGATTTCTAGTATATAAGGAAACATATTAATAGAAATAAAACAGTACTAAAAAAGTATTCAAGCGTAATTATTTACACATAAATTTGATCACTGCCAAGTGTATTTTTGTTCCTCTAGGAGTGATTATGGGATTTTTGTAGATTTGTATCCTTCCAACGCCGTCTTAGACAAGGATCACGTCATATTTTTGCACCATTTTTTTTTTTTTTATTTGCAGATTTTTATGCTTCCTATTTCAATGTTAGACTTTATTTAAATGATTCTAATAACTGCAAGTTCATTGAAATCATTCAATTATAGTAAGTGCTTAGATTATATATAGTTTTGACTATAAAGTTTGAAATGAAAGAAAAAGCTGGCACGTGAGTTTAAAATAAACCACATAGTGGAAATTTAAGATTTGGCATTTTCAAATACATAATAATAAATTGTAATATTATCGCTGCCAAATATGAATGCATGAGATTAGGGAGTCCAAAATGAAATACATACATACATACATACATACCTATATTCATTAATAAATTTTGTTAGTTAAATTTTCTTTATATTAACATTTAAAATCCATTAAAAATTTACACACGATTTGAATAACATTATTTTTTTCATAAAAAAAGGTAATTTTTATCGGTTTACCCTAGTGTTTTGTTTAAATTTTGCTTGTATGCATTTAAATTAAATTTATTTTAAAAACAATGTTTAAAATGATAACAAAATGAATAGCCATGGTCAAGGTTATTGCTACAATGTTTGCCATTTGTTGTCTATTGCTATTGAACTACGGATGACAAACGCAATATACATACATACATTTAGCAAAACCTTATTTATTACCAACAATGTAAATCTTCATTAACTACCATTATTTCTAATAATATTGGATTTTATTGCAAAAGAAAAGAAAAGCATGGCATTAATGTCGTTGCAGCTAAAGATTTAACCGCTAAAGTGTAACAAAGTGTAAAATCTGTTTTACGTCAAATTTAATTTAATTCTACAATCGATTGTTCTGACTTTAATAGTCGAGGCGAAAATTAAGCTCATGATCATAATTTTCAATTTTGATATTGAATATCGTGTTATCAATACTTTCGAACCGAATTTGTAGAAAAGGAGTTATTTTTACCCATTTGATTTTACTTCTTTCTATAGAGAAAAAAAAAATAATCCCAAACGTACTTAAATCAATCTCAAGCGGTGTAAAATAAACGGTTAGTATGGATTTTCTTGAATAAAGATTCATTCAAGATGAACACGAATGGCTTTAGATTGCTTGCATCAATCTACCTTCAACATCATCATGGATGCTGTATAAATTTCTTTTATATAAAATTATTCCTGTCGTATAATTGATTCAATCCCTAATCGGGATTATTTATTTACGCTTATTTTCGTCCTTTAAAACAATTGAATTAGTTTTTTCAATACTTTGCTAAATTAAATTTCTTATTTTTGTTCATTGTAGGTATTGAACACAGAGTGACATGTTATTAACACATCGCCTTAGAAAACTCAGCCATATTCGAATATTAAAATCGATAAATAAAAGCCAAGAAGAAAATTTTCATTATATTATTTTTTTGCATATCTGGCATTCTGGTATTGATTGAAAAAGCCAAAAAAGTGTTTAATCCTGTTTGGAATTAATTCAAGTAAATTTTTAATAACAAGTCGCACTTATTTTTTTTTTGTTTAATGTTTAAACATTACTTAAACAATATATTCAACAATATTTTGCATAAAATAACAGTGAACAACATAATCTTAATTCAAATCGAAGCAAAAATCTAATTATTTAAATTGTTATTTATTCTCTTAGAAGGGAATAAAACAAACACACTTTCATGGAAGCCTTTAAAGCGTCACCCTAGTTGGTGGCATCTATTCTACATACACGTATTTTAAAGAATAAGTGCTAAAGTCACATTATTCAACCGATTTGTACAAACTTAATATCAAATTAAAAATATTTCCCTCTCTCCCTTTTAGCAGCGTTAAAATAGCCTACAAAAATGTTTTCAATAAAATTATATAATGTTGTGGCATTTCAAAGACATCAAAAGTTTAAAAATCAACTTGAATGCTAAAAATCCGTCAAATCTTTAATCAAGTTTAAGGCTTATAATCGTTCTTATTCGCAGCATTTAGTGCTAAAATGTTGCACTCAATTAGATTTTCTGATGCCAGTTTGTATGTGTTTGAAGTGTGCCTTAAATCAAGTTAGAAAATTGTTTTGTTGCTGTACAGTGTATACTGTGTACAGTATAGAACTTCAATGTGCGAACTTTTGGAACACCCTAATGAAAATATAACCACTGGCTAGGCAGGCATATATTTATGTACATACATATATTGAGACAAATATTTCAAGTATTCTATTCATTACATATCCATATCTAAATTTGTTTCAAATAACTAATTCTACTATAAAGTTTTATCAAATTTTAATTAAACCTTTTTATAATTCTCCTATTAACACACACACAAACATATACATACATGTATGCACTCTACAGAGCCATTCACACAAGCCATAAGTTACATGTGGCCTTGAGTGGCCTTGACCGTGTGTATATGTGCATAGCTAAACATACATACATATATCAAAATTAAAAACTTTTTTAAAAAGAGAATACGCATTCATACACATTCCTACATATAATGCTGTGATATACGTTAATATTGTTTTACTCTTATTCTGTTAAAATTTTTATAACTTATTAAACTTTCTGTTAAAATTTGTTTTCAATGTAAAGCTTTAAGAGATAAGACACAGACTGCTTAAGCTTTTTAATATTGAGTATGTATTTTATTACAAACCCACACAGTTTGTCTAATTTAATTTAATAATACTCGAGTAAAATGTAAGATGCACATACGAGGACATACATACACACCTAAAGTGTAAAACATTAGCCAAAAGGAAGTTTTTATTGTCTTTTATTTCTACGTTATGTTCACTTTTCCTAAATAGTTTAGGAAATATTATTGCTTACACACATACATGTGCCTTTTACAGTTAGATCCTTAGCACACTTTTCCATGCATGTGAAAATATGTAGGTATGTATGTGTATTTTATGTCATTACAGTAAAATTTGAATATGTGATTGTTTATTTAAGATTAATGTGATAAGCAGCTGAGTAGAACTTAAGGTAATTTTATCAGGTTAAAGGTTTAGAAATTTGCAATAAGGTGAATTAATAAAAGAAATGGAAAAGTTTAAAGAATGGGAAAAGTAAAATTTTTATGGCCAAAACTCACTTAAATTTGTAAAATAAGTAAAATACTCAGCTCAGCTGATCATAGTGCTTTTCAAATTTGGATTCCAAAAAATTATTAGTTATTTATTTCCTTATCGAATGAGCAAAAGTGAAAAACAAAGCAGAAGGACATAGTCTGGTTAAATCTACTGATGAACGAATACACACCTTTAAGTTTGTTGGCACTGGGTACGATTGCAATGAACTTCTTCTTATGGTCCCACTGAATTAAATTTAATAAATTGTTCACCTTTTTTTTAACGAACTCATAAAAATATGTACCAGTGGCAGCATTTATCAGATCGTATAGTTTCATTTTCGTAATTTGTATTCCGATAATTTTTTAATTTACGTCTTTTACGATTTTACAGTGATCAAGTTTTTTTGAACACATACACGTTTGTTTGAATTATTTTTACTAGCAAAGCTCACATCAAGCTTTTTTTATTAACGTCGCTAAAAGTGTGCATGATTTTATTGTGAACTACAAATGAAGTTAGTAGAATAATTCATTGTCAATTTCATTTTAAATTCCAAAAATGGTTTGATTATTAACAAAATTTTCGTTTTTCGTTTTTCAAAGACTCAACTTCAAGAAATTAAACTAATAAACTGAGTTCTGTGACATGGTTGATAGTGTTAGGCCACGGCAAAAGTGAGGGCAATGAAATCGCCATTGAATAATGGGTTCATCACTAGATAAGGAATTTTCAGACAGATCGGTTAAATCGCCAATAATCGGTCACTACAATAGGGAACTCAGTAATTGGGTGATGAATAGGATCAATCATTCCCAGAGGTGAAGTCTCGCGGGCTATTTAAACAAAACTTCACTCAGGAAGATCTAAGCTACTGGTGGAAAATAATAATAAGTATTTTAGGACTCTTAATAGAGGTGTTGACTGGTCATTGCTCGGTTAGACCGACGAATACCATGAGGAAAATGGTTCTACTCTTTTTTCTGATGTACGAGAATAAAGAGGAGCCAAAAAGTATTGAGAATTCATTCATTCTGTAATTATTTTTACTAAAATAACGAATCTGTTTTATCTTCAATTAAGTTTTTTGTTTGGTTTGAAAAATATTCATTCACTTTCAAATAGTGCACATCGATAATGTGTGTTTCTTTAAAAAGCGGATAGATTTATATAAAAAATATTTCACTGAAAGGAAACTAAAATAAAAATGGAACGGGCTGAAAACACATGCCGCAAATATTTATTCATTGCAAACGATGCAGTTTTTTTTTATTTTTTATTATTTGTGTGCAGATCATCCGTTTGTTTTTACTTACATATTTAATTCATTAAATCGCGATGAAAAAACATTGTTTTTTCTAAAATTACAAAATTTACTAACGAGCTGATCCGATGAAATAAAATATTAATGAGTTTATCTATTTGCTTGTATGTTTAACAAATTAATAATGAAAAAAAAAACATTGTGACATGATTTTTTTTTACTTTTGTGTGCTCCACAAATAATATCTCTCATATTATAGTTTATTCTTCAATTATAATTTATTTGTTGCGGAAACGAGAGAGTTGTTATCGTTCTACTTTCAACATAATTATACATCCAAAACAATTTCCTAATAACAACAAAATAAGCTACAGGTTGAAGGTTCATGAACACATTTTATTTACGTCACTATTGAAGAGCAACTATAAAAAAGCTCAGTTATACTCGTATACACATATACTACATACATACATATGGTGATTGCAAAACTACTAACGAAATGACATGTTAAAATTATGTTTGTGTAGCTGTGAGTTGTTATTTTTTTTTTTTTTTGAACGCAAGAAAATAAACGTAAATTATGATGTAGAATACAAAAGTCATTGGGTATATTTATAAGCGGCTTAGTAAACAGCTGTAAATTAAGGGCATGCGCTCTAAAAGAATATACATTTATCAGAAAGAACTACAATATTATTTAACTGTTAAAATATAACAGTATTGTTTTTCAAGCGGAAGTGAAAAAATACCAAAACCCACAGACTGAATTAAGGGATAATTAATTTTAAGCAATTAATAAGATAAATAAACTTATTGTATGCTATTAACATATTTATGTGGGTGAGTGTGTTTAATTTTTTGCAATTTAATTGCAACATAAATAAGAAAGCGCCAAAATGTTTGATAATCATAATCGTAATAATGCAAATTAACACGAAATGTTTAGATACACAAGCAAACACACACACGCACACACACAAATAACAGTGAAAGAGTAGATGTGTGTTACGACCAACAATCTAAATAAATAGACAGAGAATCTTTTATTTAGGTAAAACAATATTAACATGACTGAAAGCAAAAGCAAAAAATATCCAATTGTATAAGCGTTGTTTACATACCTTTTTATTGTAGTTATATCTGTCAGTTATTCAAAGCGAAAAGTACTTAAAAGATATTAACGCACCTAAAAATATACTCTATTATATTATATTATTTTATCAAACAATTGCAAAAAAAATTATTTAATTTTGTAAAGACAAAAGAAAACAGCTTAACAATTATGTATGTTTTTGTGATAAATTAACACGGTAAAGACACAAATATAAAAAGTGATAGAAATACACACATACATACATACATACAAGAAAATTGGAAAGTGTTTAAATTATAACAAATATGTAAATATTTTGTGCTTTAATATTTTAAAGAATTGAAATAAAAATATAAAACCAAAATCAAACAGCCAAGGTCACTTATGTGGAATATACACATCTGATACATAAAAATAGAAAAATATTAATGTAAAACAAAAACAAAAAAAAAAAAAAATCAAACTCACAAAAAATACATCTTACATACACACATGTACAGTTATTAATATTTTTTGTTTCTTTTTGTTTTGCTTTGTTTCAACTATAAGAGAAGGACTATATATTTATTGCATACGGCCAGGGAGGGACCTTGATAAATTGGATTTTTCTTAAAACGATATAAAAAACAACAACACAACAATAACATAGTAATTATATTCTTTACTGTTTTAAATCATCTATGATTGTCTGTTAGATGCTTGGGTCCATTATAAATCATATGTAATTGTAAGTATACAAATACAATTAAAATTATTATACTTAAAGAATACATATGTACATACATACATATACTAACTATGCCTTTAGATTTTACCTTGTATACCTACACACACACGTACAAACGTACAAACATGCATCTATGTATAGCACCCCATAAACAATCTTAAATAGATTTATAGTATATAAAATCTGTGTATACCTAGAGATAATTTTATGACTTTTTTAAAAGGATTTTTACAAAATGCAAATATACAAAATTATGTGCGTGTAATTGTATTTATGGAACGTTATTAATAATATTTTTTGTTCTGAATTTCTATGGTTTGAGAAAATAGTTTATATAATTGGTACCGTATTTATGTATATCTTGGCCTTAGCCGACCATTTAAATAATGTGAATATGTATTTTAAAAATTTGTAGTGATATTTAGTCATGAGTGACTTTACCCATATACTTCCATGATATCGAACGTACGACAGTCCCACGCGTTAAAAATGCCAAAAAAAAAAAAAAGAATTTAAAAACACTTTCAAATTATATACGAGTATAATTAAAAAAATAGCGAATCGAACTTGACAAAAATATAAGTAGTTTTCGCGCCCATGTAGAAAAAGCCGCAATTCAGCGTATCCTAATACAATTTTTTAACCCAACTTCTTTAAGGATTTTATCGTATCAATGGTACTTTAAAATGTTTTCGGTTTGATTGAAAAATCTACTGCATTTTTTTTTTTCTGTCAAGCTATAATCTGGTTCGATTCGTGACATTTCAAACGTAACATTTTTTCCATAATAACTGCACTTAATAATAATTAGTAATCTTGAAACGAATTTATTCTTAATTGTGGTTAGATTTGCTACCACACAAGAAATAAATAAAAATATTTTAAAAACATAAACTCTTGAGTATTTGCTCCAATAAATGTCAAATTTTGAAAATGGGACTTTTGCTTTTCATTTTGCCTTATAAAATTTACATTTTGCTTTTATTATTTTATTAATATTTTGACACACCTCCTACTTGGAGTTGTCACGCGATAGTAATAAACGATCTTATTCATGGTTGAACGTGACATTATAAAATAGATAAAAACCAAATAAAAATTTACCGTAAATTGGGATTAAAAATTTATCTTTGAACATTTCCTTAGAACAAAGACCTTGTAAGAGATATTTTGTGGAATAATTGTTAGGTATCATATATTACCTCTCTTAAACAAGATATTATTAAAGAAAACATGCTATAGAACATTAAAAGAAATAAGAACTTTCGTTTGTACAACTTTGTAGTCAGCTTGTTCATCGTAGTGAACGAATTTATGGGTAAACTTATAAAATTAGTAAAATATGAACAGCGATTTCGTAAAATAATTACTTTTTAATAACTTTTCACGGGGGACCTCTTGACGGTAATGCCCATATATAGGATATATGTAAGTCATTTGATTACATTCACAGAAAAATTGACTTGAACAATGTTGCAAGGACTATGGGAAAACATTATTATCTACGTTTATCATAGTTTCTTAGTTTGATCTGTTAGATGTGATCACAGTAATTAGTTCGTCAGTTATTGTGATTTAAGCGCTGAAAACTCATTCTCATGTACAAACATATGATAACACAAATCGTGTGTATAGCTGACTTGCAAAACGTTCGCATACAAAGTTCGTATACAGTATTGCTACTGTATTTAAATCACATACATTTGCAAAGTTCCGAAATAATGGAACAACTATAAACCGATGCCTTGTTTGCTTTCTTACTGCGTTAAAAATACTTGGCGGCGGCGTTTTGAAATGGTGTACATTGGATAATTATTTTACTTCAGCTTTATGAAATGTGATGCTTTGTTCAAACACAAAGGAATTGACGTTTTGAAAGTCAGCTTATATGTAACGCGTGATCCATTTCGAGGTTCCCTACTTTAAAAAAAAAAAATTAAAATTTAATGGAGAATGTTTATTATCATTTGAAAGAACATTCTTTGGCATTTATTTTTTTAAGATTATATCTATCAAATGTTGGCCGTTGCTACATCGCAGATAGTCCATCCGTTGAATCCAATTTTCGATGACTCGTTCGAGCATTTCGACTGGTAACTGGCGAATGACACGCGTGATGTTTTCCTCCAAGGCCTGAATCGAAGCGGGTTTGTCCGCATAAACTTTAGACTTTACATATCCGCACAGGAAAAAGTCTAACGGTGTGATATCACACGATCTTGGTGGTCAATCGACCGGCCCAAAACGTGAAATTATGTGCTCACCGAAATATTCTCTCAATAAATCCATTGATTGATGCGATGTGTGGCAAGTGGCGCCGTCTTGCTGAAACCAAATGTCGCCGAGATCACGAGCTTCAATTTCAGGCATCAAATAGTCGGTTATCATGGCACGATAACGGTCGCCATTGACGGTTACGTTCGCACCGGCATCATTTTTAAAGAAATATGGACCGATGATTCCACCGGCCCAGAAACCACACCAAACCGTTGTTTTTTCTTGATGAAGTGGCAGTTCTTGAATCTCTTCAGATTGCTCAACGTCCCAAATGCGGCAATTTTGTTTGTTTACATACCCATTGAACCAGAAATGGACCTCATCGCTAAACAAAATTTGCCTCGAAACACAATTATCACAGAACGTGAATTTTCGTTATAAAGTTAAACGATTTCTAAACGTTGTTCAGGCGTAAGTCTTTTCATTATGAAATGCCAAACAATACTAAAAAAAATAACATGACAGCATGACACGACTCACACGTGATCTGTCAACAAAAGGCTACTGAAAAAAGTATCTCTACTTGGATCACCCGTTATATCAAATTAAGTCCCTGGTTTGCCATTTTAACATTTCCGGAAAATCACACACTATTGCAACGAAAACAAACCTTTTTAGTCGTTATTTTCGAATTATTTTTTTTTATTCATTATGCGAAAGTAATGGTTAGAAAGAATACTGAAAATATACCGCAACATATTTTTATTTTTTTTAAATCTCTTCAATTTATTTATAAAGAATTTGAAAGTTTTTTTTTTTTAATTAATACATAAATTCACAAAAAGTTAATACTTTTGCTTAATTTTTAAAAACATAATTAGTAGAAAGTTTACAAACTAAATTAAAATACTATCAGTATTCAAGTATATCAATATCTTCTAAATAAAGCATGAATGAAGATACGGGATTTGGTATTTTCCATAGCAATGGTATGATAAATTCCTTTACTGAAGTTGGCGGTAGAGCGAATTTATAATATGCACGAATTTCTGCCTCAGACAGGCCTGGATAATTTAGGTCAATAAGAAAGGTGTTTGTGCCGCAGTAAGTTTTTAAAACTATGCCTGTGCGAAGTTTTTCTATATGGATTTCTAATAACTCGTTCGAAAGAAATGTTGTAGAGGAATCATCTAACATGTATGATATCATCTCAAAAGTTTTTTGATAATTGTTGGCGTAGAACGGAATTTTCGGAGGTAGTGGTAGACTTTGTTCGTTGGACTTTTTGGCCAGAGTTGTGCTAATACGACCACGTGATTCGCACAATTTTCCGGATCCGGTTGCTGATGTAAATTTCTCATGAGCTGCTTTTAAAGGATTATTCATCAATTTGTTTGCATTCTCGCCGCTATTTCGTCTAAGTTCCACCTGCATCATTTGGGACGATTGTTTCTCTTTCTTGTCTTTATTTTCAACTGAAATTTCATTTGTTTTAATAGAAAAAGTCTCATAATTTTTTGAAGAGTATTTACTTTTTTCCAAGTTTTTTTGAGATATTTTCATATTCTTCTTAAAAAAATCAATCGAACGGAGTTCTTCCGTCTCTTTTAGGAAATTCTCGTACTGCAGTAAGCTGTCGCTGTTTAAATATATTTCGGGTAGTTTCTGTGTTTCTGACAATGGCGGATTTGTTTGAAACAAAATATTG
The DNA here is from genome assembly GCA_947311025.1 of Lypha dubia. Classification (NCBI taxonomy): domain Eukaryota; kingdom Metazoa; phylum Arthropoda; class Insecta; order Diptera; family Tachinidae; genus Lypha; species Lypha dubia. The sequence continues at coordinate 80,694,027 of OX371263.1, read as the reverse complement.
GAAAAGTTGCCTTCATCACCATTAGAACGGGAAATCCCTTTAGCTGTTGGTATTGTAGACGGTGTTGCAGGATTTGGTTTCTTGTGTTGTTTCTGCATTTGCTCACTTATTTCTATAAGCATTTCGCAATAAATCGTAAGCACTTCACTAAACTCTTCTTGAGATTTTTTGTCATCCGCCTTTGACATTTTTTTGAAATTTTCTTTAGTTGCCTTAAATTTTAATTTCAGTTCGTGTAACATATTCTCCGGATATTTGCAAGTTTTCATGTTTGCTCGCTTTTGTTTTAGAAATTCTTTGAATTCCTCCAGACTTTCCAGAAAGCAGGACACTTCATCTTCCTCGCTATTGCAATCATAATCTGATATCTGTTTGTGACTTTCTAGTATATCGATCATGTTGGTGTACCCAAATTGTGCAAAACGGTATTTTATATCGTTGAATAATAGATCATCTTGAGCTCCAACGGATCGTAATTTCTCAAAGATTCTATGGAACTCTTTCCACAATATTTCAGGATCATTCTCTGGAGTATCAGGTAAACTTGTGATTGGCGTGTCAAGAATGTTTTTTATCTGTAATCCCACTTTCATTTGTTTAGCAATCCAGTATAGAACGGACATGTTTTTTTTTTTAGTTGATCGATGAATTTTTCACAATATTTATGACGATGAGTTAAAAATTTAAATTTATTTTTTTTGGAATACTTCAAACTTTTACTTTTGATTTCTCGCAAGAAACTGATACTGATCTCACGGAAGGTACGTCCTTTTATAGTTTAACTAAGAAGTTTCTCTAACTTATCTTTTCTATCTGCGAAACAAAGACAGGTAGAATTATTATCATGTTTAGGTACTTAGTAACTATTATTAGTATTTAATTCGTTTTTAATTAGAATATTGTAGGGCAGGTAGATTTCTGTAGAAATATAGAAAAACCCACAATTGTTTAAAGTTTCAGGTAGGTGCGATGGTAAATGAAAAAGGATACGTATGAGATGGGCAATAAATGTTTATGGTCCTTGCAAAATTTCATAAAGCCATTAATTTTTCTTTTGATACAACTACTATTTTAAAATTATAATTTAAGATTAATTTAGCTGATCGTTTTATTTTTACATTTAACGAAAAAATTACCAGATTTTACTTTTAGAATAATAAAAGCTTACAGCCATTAAATAATGAAGGGACGAGTAAAGAAATGTGTGTTTAAAAAAAAAAAAAAAAAAAACAATGCCGGCGCTAATTAACGCCACGGGCAAGTGTAGTATAAAGGCAGTTTAAATGCCTGTTTAATATTTTGCCGAGGAAGGCAAAGTGAAAGATTTAATTTTAAAGCTGCCGATTTAGGTAATAAAATAAAATGTGTGTAATAAGTAGCTCTTAGCTCTGGATCTTTTTCGAAACGTATTTTCTTTATATTTTTAATGTCTGAAATTGACGTACACTCCCATGAAAAATTTGTTTATGTTTTTTTTTTTTTTTTTATAAATTTTTCGCAAGTTTGTCCACTCATTTTATGTTCTGTGTTTTTTCTTTTATTATAATTTTTATGTTTTATATTTTTGAAATGTTTGACAAATTGTATAAATAGCTTGGGGTGTATATAGATATGCTTGTTGTTCTTGTTGTAGTTGTATTGTTGGTATGTAATTACAATTAGTAAGCATTTTTAAAATTAAAATTTTTACTTAATATTACAAAAAAAAAGAAAAAAATGTAGTATACGAAAAAATTTAAATTTAAATCGTATTAAGAAAAAATTTATTTGTTCCTGTGCTGCTCCAGCTCATACTCCAGGCGACCGATTTGCACCCAAATTTCAGCAGCCAGTCCCATGATTTTTACGCCAGTGTTTGGCAGGATCGCCATGTAAGGGTTTATGAAAGGATAAGTAAAGAGATGTGTGTTTAAAAAAAAACAATGCCGGCGCTAATTAACGCCACGGACAAATGTAGTATAAAGGCAGTTTAAATGCCTGTTTAATATTTTGCCAAAGTGAAAGATTTAATTTTAAAGCTGCCGATTTAGGCAATAAAATAAAATGTGTGTAATAAGTAAACTAACATATTAAATAATAATTATCATAATTATTGATTATTTAAGATACACTACAATAATTTCTCAAGAAATATCCGTTTAAATATAATAAAACAATGGAGGCATACATTGGAACAAATTATATTGATATTTCATAAAATACATATTCAAACAAATTAATATTTTCACAAAATGATAAGAAACTTTTCAATACACATTAATTAAAGAAACAAGGCACAATTATCCTGATTCGCTTAAGATATAATAAAATCCATATTTTCAACTAAATCTGAATAGTAACTTTGCCCATAAATTTAATTACAATTGCACTGCACGTTAAGAAATTGCAGTTTTAATTCCAATTCTTTTTTTGCAAAATGCCCCACTGTATGATGCTACAATTTACTTGTTTTGCATCTTTAGGATATGTAAAATAAACTGCAATAACTTCTAAATATTTTGATAAAGTAAGAAATTTTAAATTAGTCAGGCTTAAATTCCTTTTTTTAAATTTAATTTTTAAACTTAATTATGAAAAAAGAAACGCTCAACCGAACACGACAGTGCACCGGAATATATTAAATTTCCAAAGCATTAATAAGAAAAACAAACTGTTGATTAAAAACTATCATGTGACTTTGCAGAATCAGAGGATATTTAACTTCTTGATTGCAGTTATCGTGTTTGGCAGTGCGGTCTAAGCGGTAAGCAACTCTGAAATGACAAAGTGATTAGTCTCGATATCCGTTAATCCCTCCGTGCAATCTAGTTTTTCTTTGCCTGTTCAATTTTTCCGAGCTTCTAGATTTTTTTATCTGATAAAAATAATAATTTAATTTATAAAAAAAAAAACTTAACACCGAATAATTAAATTTATTGATTGAAAAATCGATCAGTTCAACTTAAAGTTAAAAAAATTTGCGATATTTTTCTTCATCCTTCGCTTTGTGTTACCTTTTTTAAGCAAATTATTTTATTAAAACAAATATAGAATATTTTTGTCTAAATCTTAACATGCTTCTGAAAAATGAAATAAAAATTTTGATTTGAAAGCTAGCCCATGCTTTCTGTCAAAGAAAATATCAAGCACGGTAGTGCGCCGGGCCAAGTTCGGCCACACAGTGTGTATATCTACACGAATCCATTCGAGCTGAAACTCGGTACACAGGTAGGTCTAGGTGAGAAATTACCCAAAAAAAAAAAAAAAATCTGAAAACGTGCACTTTTCACCCGGGGGACTTTGTATGGGGCACTTACAGTAGAGCTAGAAAGCTGAAATTTCGTACAAAGGTAGGCCCAGATATGCAATACATATAAATATTTATACTAAAACAACTTAGAAATAAGAAGTGAGATCCGCACAAAAAAAAAACCTGAAAATAAGGCCAAGTTCCTATCCAAAATATTTCGGCCGTAAAAAGTACTGAGATCAAAATAAGGACCAAGATCATGATAGGTACAATTCCATCTCATTTCTAGGCAACCTGTAAGCTTGGCAAAATTTTTTTGCCTTTCTAATATGGGGAAGAATTCTTGGAAAAATATTGCCAAGCTATATTATACATATATATGAAAATTGAATTTTGTATGACTAAAAGTATTCAAAGAACCTGCATGTGAGTTACAAATGTTAATGGTCATCATCTGAGAGTTCGTAATAATTTCCTCTACGGTTTTTTACCAAAATTGTCTTCCACTTGTAAGTGCTTGACTTTATTAATGGAATCAATTACAGTTCGAAATATATGATATTAATTATTCTATAGAAAAATATCTAAATATACCCAAAAAATAGTTTTATAATAGAACTTTGCGTATTTATACTTGTTTAGTTATTGTATCTATGTGTGTATGTGTTCATTTATTACTCTTGTATGCGCGTGGGAGTCACAACTCAAGTAAACTATTCTTGGTAATAACTGCATGTCGATTTAAGTCACATAAACAAACAAACCGTTTAAAGTTAATGCTCAGTGGGTGATATACATATTTATGTATAAATTGTAAAGGTCCTTACAATACAACATGTGATACATTTGGAAAACGTGAGCAATCTTTATTAGGTTTAAGGTGTAACCATGACATTCGACTTTATGGCTAATAAATGGGAAAATAAAAATAAATTTTATGTGATAATTTATATACATATGCCTGTGTGTGTATGTGAATATGTTTAGCGATTGGCATAACATATTATTTTTAACGTCAAATTGCTTAAATATTTAAAGCTAATTATAGCTGAAATTTTTTTATATACAGACAATTTTTAAATTGTTGTTTACTTCAAGAATTATTCTATTCAAAAATTTAATAAATATATTAATAGTTTTTTTTAACAAAAAAAAAAAAAATAAAAAAACGTGTCTGTTTTACCACTATTCACACCGGATGACCTTCAGTCTCCTTTGTTTTTTGTTGAAATTATTTTTAAGAGGACACTGGTAACAACTTATGGCTGGTATTCTAAAAATAGCCCACACAGATAAAATCTATTTTAATTTTGAGTAAAGACATCCAAAGAATTTGTTAAAGGAAATTTTGGTTAATTCAAGCAGCAATTAGCCATTTCACAGAACTAAATTCTGATCGAAAGTTAGTTCAATTCCGAAAGTCGCAATATCACAAAAATTTGTACAATTTTTTTACAAATGTTTTGTTTGTTTTTCCTTTAAAAGTAATTTTTATTTATATAAAAATATGTTCAACGCTAAAGGACTTTGTGAAGCAAACTATTTTATACACGCATGCGTTAGTTTTGTTAATTAATATTAATTTGTTCACATATTTAAACAATCAAAACTTTTATTATTATTATCCTCTTTTATTTTTTATTTATTGTACGAGACTACTTAACATGAGAAAGCAAACGTTAGCAGAATATGTTGTAATTAAAATATACAACTTGTTGTCTTGCCAGTTTAACATCTTCGGTTATTTGTTTACTCAAAAAAAGCAATTAAATCGACTAAACTTTAACAAAGAGAATAGAAAATAATTACACCATTAGTTCAAGTGAGGTATGGCACAGGATAACGTTAAATATGCTGAATGAAAATTTACGGTCAACTCTCTTATTATGAATATCGGAATATATGTACTGCATTTTTTTCTGATTATTATTTAATCCTTGGCGGCTACATTTAACTTAAAACAAAAATTTTACTCCGCAAAAAAAACTTGTTATTTGAGGATAATCCTCCATTTCGCAAAAATGCTGGCTTTTCTTTTCGCACAATTGATATTTTACGTATTAAATTTCAAAATTAGTTGAGTTATAACAAAACACAGGTATATGGATTTTATATTAACGGCCTATTTCACTATGTCGAAAGAAAATTTCCATATGTTTTCATTCGTATAATTACATTTGAAGCAAAAACAAATTCTAAAATTTTGTTTTTGTATCAAATGTATTTGTACGAATGAAAATAAAATTCAAAATTCTTTCGACATCGTGAAATCGGCAGTAACTTTATTTATTTGCACGACATTTGTAAGCGTTTATAGGTACAGTTTAAATTCAATAACAAAAAAAATCTTGAAGAGTAAAAAGATTTTTACAAATAAAGGCTGCATATCCTGTCTAAATTTTGGTTTTCAAAAGTTTTTAAATGTTTTTTTTTTTTTAGAAATCTTCTCGAATGTTCCTTTGAGTGAGAATGAAATAACGATTGTATGTCATAATCTCCAATCTCATTATAGTCACGGAAATTATTTAAACAAAATGGCAGCATACTGTTCCCGGACATTGCAGTACTTTTGAAAAATTCTTAATATTATTGATATAAAAAATAAAATAATCACAACTCAAGTAAACTATTCTTGGTAATAACTGCATGTCGATTTAAGTCACATAAACAAACAAACCGTTTAAAGTTAATGCTCAGTGGGTGATATACATATTTATGTATAAATTGTAAAGGTCCTTACAATACAACATGTGATACATTTGGAAAACGTGAGCAATCTTTATTAGGTTTAAGGTGTAACCATGACATTCGACTTTATGGCTAATAAATGGGAAAATAAAAATAAATTTTATGTGATAATTTATATACATATGCCTGTGTGTGTATGTGAATATGTTTAGCGATTGGCATAACATATTATTTTTAACGTCAAATTGCTTAAATATTTAAAGCTAATTATAGCTGAAATTTTTTTATATACAGACAATTTTTAAATTGTTGTTTACTTCAAGAATTATTCTATTCAAAAATTTAATAAATATATTAATAGTTTTTTTTAACAAAAAAAAAAAATAAAAAAACGTGTCTGTTTTACCACTATTCACACCGGATGACCTTCAGTCTCCTTTGTTTTTTGTTGAAATTATTTTTAAGAGGACACTGGTAACAATTTATGGCTGGTATTCTAAAAATAGCCCACACAGATAAAATCTATTTTAATTTTGAGTAAAGACATCCAAAGAATTTGTTAAAGGAAATTTTGGTTAATTCAAGCAGCAATTAGCCATTTCACAGAACTAAATTCTGATCGAAAGTTAGTTCAATTCCGAAAGTCGCAATATCACAAAAATTTGTACAATTTTTTTACAAATGTTTTGTTTGTTTTTCCTTTAAAAGTAATTTTTATTTATATAAAAATATGTTCAACGCTAAAGGACTTTGTGAAGCAAACTATTTTATACACGCATGCGTTAGTTTTGTTAATTAATATTAATTTGTTCACATATTTAAACAATCAAAACTTTTATTATTATTATCCTCTTTTATTTTTTATTTATTGTACGAGACTACTTAACATGAGAAAGCAAACGTTAGCAGAATATGTTGTAATTAAAATATACAACTTGTTGTCTTGCCAGTTTAACATCTTCGGTTATTTGTTTACTCAAAAAAAGCAATTAAATCGACTAAACTTTAACAAAGAGAATAGAAAATAATTACACCATTAGTTCAAGTGAGGTATGGCACAGGATAACGTTAAATATGCTGAATGAAAATTTACGGTCAACTCTCTTATTATGAATATCGGAATATATGTACTGCATTTTTTTCTGATTATTATTTAATCCTTGGCGGCTACATTTAACTTAAAACAAAAATTTTACTCCGCAAAAAAAACTTGTTATTTGAGGATAATCCTCCATTTCGCAAAAATGCTGGCTTTTCTTTTCGCACAATTGATATTTTACGTATTAAATTTCAAAATTAGTTGAGTTATAACAAAACACAGGTATATGGATTTTATATTAACTTTATTTATTTGCACGACATTTGTAAGCGTTTATAGGTACAGTTTAAATTCAATAACAAAAAAAATCTTGAAGAGTAAAAAGATTTTTACAAATAAAGGCTGCATATCCTGTCTAAATTTTGGTTTTCAAAAGTTTTTAAATGTTTTTTTTTTTTTAGAAATCTTCTCGAATGTTCCTTTGAGTGAGAATGAAATAACGATTGTATGTCATAATCTCCAATCTCATTATAGTCACGGAAATTATTTAAACAAAATGGCAGCATACTGTTCCCGGACATTGCAGTACTTTTGAAAAATTCTTAATATTATTGATATAAAAAATAAAATAATCAGCCGCTTATAGTTGTACTTAAGGATTCGCTGAATAAATATTTTTTCCAGCAGGCCTTTGTAGACCTTTAAGAGTTTTTTTTGGGAATGTCGAAAAACTCCTTCCTTGCGTAGATATTTTTCCCCCACCAAGCGTTTGTGTGAATAACTACGAACCTATCTTTGAAACAGCTTTTTTTTAAATTAAATTTTAGATGATTTCTGACTTTCAAGTTGATTTTTTATTACATCGCCATTGAAGGGAAATTTCTTAACTCCTCTTAAAAAAAAAGAAATATTTGTGTTGTATTGTATGAATTTTTTTTGAACTGTCTAAGTAATGCAAGCTTAGCACTGGCCAGTAAACTGTTCCGGAAGCGATTGATACTGCACCTCTTTTATTGGTTAAAAGAATTGTAGAATAGGTAAAACATTTAATTAAATGCCTGCACACACACATTAGGAAAGTTAATGTTTCTACAGAACACCAGAGGCGCTGCAAAAATGTTCTAAAATTAACAAAACGCGCAGAATAATTTTTTTTTCTACATTTTCATCATCTATTTCCGCTATTGCTTTATCTAGTTTCGTCCTAATGCATTGAATAAGTAGGGATCACCACTGAAAGAAAGTGTGAAAATGAGTCTTTGACAAAATGTTTAAATACGTCGGTTCTCATATATTTTTAGTATGTCCGGTACCAGAATCAATCGTAATCAAGGTTCTGCATTATTCTAACTGTACAGTGTATTGTTAGTTTTAAAACTTATTTTATTTTTAATATAACAAACAATGTCACAAATAAAAGACTCAAAGGATTCTAATATATAAGGTTTTTCAATAAGAGTGATCTTTAAAACAAAACACACACACTTATTGTTAAGGAAATTCAAAAGTTTTTTATTTATTGTGAAAAACAATCGATAAAATTAAGTTCTAAATAAAAAGTCATTCAAATGGCCTCCACGACTTCTTGTGCAGGAACGAATTCGATGAACCCAATTTTCGAGCAATTTTTCCAATAAATCAAGTCAAGTCGTATGGCCCGTTCAATATTGATTTGTAGAGCTTGAAGAGAGTCTGGTTTATTTCGAAAGACCAATGACTTCAAATAACACCACAAGAAATAGTCTAATAGTGTTAAATCACAACTTCTTGGAGGCCATTATCACAATTTCTTTAAATAATCGAATCTCCAACATTTTCTCGCAATAATCAGTGCAAAATCAGCAAATTCACGACGTTTACGGTGGTCCAATAGCTTCAGTTCTTGAGTTAGAACAATTTTATACGGATGCAAATCCTTTCTCAAAATCCGCCAGGTTGGGGTTTGAGAAAGTCCCAATTGTTGAAAACGTCTTGGAATCGACAAATTGCCGTCTTCAGCAACACTCGCCTTAATGGCAGCAACATTTGCATTACTTCGAGCGGTTCTTTGTGTTATTGGCACTTGAACATTATGTAACGAAAATGTTAGCTCAAAATTTTCAACAATTCGACGAATAGCGAGCACACTTCACGAAACGTCACTTCAAAATCATATCATCCCTATTGGAAACCCTTTTAGAATGAATGGGGGATTACAGAAGTCAAGTTAAAGGTATCCAGTAAAAATAGTTCAAACACAAGATGTTTCTTTAATAAATACAACAATCTTACATTTGTTTTCTTTGAATTCAATAACTGAAAACATTGAAAAGTTGCGACTAACTCATAAGTTTGTAATCAATTATTACCAATAGAATTTTGTGTTTGTTTGTTTCTTTTTTTCGAAAACTTTTTTCATATTTTATTTTTATATCATGCTTTCATTGTTTCTTTTATACGTGTGTGTGTGTGGTAATAAATACCCTGCGGTGGAAAGAAGTCTTATTTTGTCTTCTGGAAGGCCTTACGTGGCCTCTTGCCCCATTCCATACTCATACAATTTTTACACACGATGTCCTAGCCAGCCAAGGACTTCTAAATTCCCTTCATACACAGGCCTGATAGAAGGCCTTATTCAGTAACAAATTTATTTTTAAATAACCTTTAGAAATGCAAAAACGAAGTAAAAACCCATGAAAGTGAAAAGCCATATCAACTCTAAAAAATTGTGATTATTGTATTATGTTGAGTTTCAGGGTTAACTATATACTTATTTATTTATTGATGTATACATACCCATATTAAACACTACATTTTTAGAAGGGAGTTGGTAGGCCTTTCATAATGCCTTCCTGAGAAGGCAAGCGAGCATGAGTACAAAATGTAAAAGAAGCTTTAGGAAGGCCTTATAAATGAAGGCCTCCATAATTCCGCCGGTGGGTATAGTCTACTTATGTGGAAGTGTGTGGTAGTAAACTTGATAAGGTAATGAAATAGATATTTGATGTCACGGTTATTGCCTTAATAGAACTATAAATTTAATAATGTATCGAGTACTTGCAAATCTATAATGAGAAATTAATGTTATTTTATAATCACACGCACTCTTGTTATTTTTTATTAAAGACTGATTAAACTTTAATCATTAAAGTGATATACGATAATGATTATTATAAGTGTTAAATTTTTGTTGGTACTTAGTGTGTTGTTGTGATTTCTCTATGGGGGCCACAATTTTAAGAGTGTAATTAAGGTACAGGCAAAGAAATCGCTTTTTTTGTAGAAATGTACAAAAGAAAGCTAATAAAAGGTGTAGAGGCCTTGAAATCGGTATACTGATACGTTCTGCTAATCTGATTAGCCTTGCCACCAGAACTTTATAATAAAGTATTGTTCGTTTTTTTAATTAATTGTACTCTATACTTTATAGAAACAATAAAGTACACCAAAATACTTTATTTCGCATGATTTGATTTATCTACAATTCAAAATAGATTCGGGTTATATTAGTCATTTGTTGACTTTTTTTTACAGTGGCGATTCTTTCTTAAGACTATGTCATGGCAATTTTGATATTTGGATATGAAACAAGCAAAAAAATTAAGCTTTTGTCTGCAGCGGAACTGACCAGGGAAATTCACATGATTTTTTTATTATTTATCGATAAAGCCTTAGAGTACCTGAATAAATGGTTTAATTTTAAAAATAAAAACTGGTTATTTACAATTAGCAATAAAAATTTAAAGAGCAAAGTTGAATTTGATAATATTGTTAGCATAAACGAAAATTTAAATCTGCAAAAACTTAATATAAATATGGATGATCTTTATGGAGAAATTGCGTCATTAAACAAAATTTATGATCAGATACACAGTTCTGAAGGTTTTGCGGAATTATCTACAGCTAGTAAATGGCAGCTATTATTTAATAAGACTGATGATAATTTATCAAATTTGTATAAAGTAATTTCATTTTTAATTTCTATTCCTGCCACGTCAGCATTCACAGAGAGAGTTTTTTTCTGTAATGAAGAGCAAATGGCGAGACGAAAGAAACAAAGCGTCTTTGAATCTGATAAAAAATGAATTAATTATTTACTTTAATTTAAATATGATAATTATTTGATAAGACTTGCGAAAAGCAATAAAAATACGTTTTCAAATATAACAATAAAGAAAAATATATTGTACTTTTTTTATACTGTGTACTTTTTTTCCTAACCTTTAACAACCAATGTACTTTAATTGCACAAAAATAAGGTGGGAACCCTAAATCTGATTATCACATGCTAATGTTTTAAAATAAGAAGTCTTAATAATTTAATTTGAATTTTTATTAATTCACTGAACTTAAGCCTAATGATAATAATTTGTCATATAGAATTCTAATATTTTAAGAAAATTTTTTGCTTAATTGATTAGGCTTTTATTGTTTTTTTTTTATATTGGAATATGTGTGTACATCCTCCAAATCATTTATTGAAAAGAATATTTTTTATTGTAGGTATTGGTTTATTTTACAATTTTGGAATTTAGGCAGGCATTTGGCTTAGCTTTAGAATTAAGCTGCACATTGTTATTATGTTAAGAATATCGGCTGTAATAAGGAGTAACTTTTTTTTTGGCAATAAAGACAGATTTGCGAAAAGTTGAAAATTATACCATTTTTATTGCAACTATTTTTTTTCATAAAACGTCGTGTTGACCCTTACACTTTTGTCTGGATTCAAAGATTTATATGTACATGTGTTGGTTGAAATAAATTTCTGGATTGTCACTTCACACATTCGTATATAATACAGTAACTTTATTAAATAACAAATAATTTTTTTATAACATCCCAGCAAAAATTTGATAATGTGTTGGAATCATCAAATATCATACTTTTCTGCAGGTGCTACCCAATCAGCATGTGGAAGATAGTTGGAAGATAGTTTCACCAAAATGAGTCTTTTTCGACTCCCTTAGATGATCAAAAACTGATTAATCAGTTTTGCACTTAAAATAAGACTCGAAAATGATTCCCAGAAATGCTTAGAAAGTGATTTGTTAAAAAAAAAAAAAAAACAAAATAGACAGAAAAAACAAATGTACTTCTTCTAGAAGAGTCGCGGCTAGGGAACCATTTTCAAAATAAACGGCTCATATACGAGGTCTGATCAAAAAATAACCGTTATTTTCAAATTTCGATTTTCGCATTTTTTTTTTCTGTTATGTTGGTACACGTGTCTGCTATATATGTTGGCAATATCAGCATTTTGGATTGTCAGTTTGTTTTTGACAGATAAAAAGGTTAGTCGTGTTTTGGTGTGCTCTTCGATTTTTTACTATTCAAAAAATGGATCAAAGAAACTGTAATAAGTTTTGTGTAAAAAATGAAATTAAACGCCCAAGGACATTTGAAATGTTGGCTGTGGCGTTTGGCGAGTCTACATATATTAACATTTTATCATTTAACTTGCCATCGCAATGTTTGTTGGTATAAATAAATATGAATGTGTAATTTTGGACTAGAATTAAAATGGTTGTAAGCAAAACAAAAAAAAAACTTTTTGGGCGCCAATATGTTTGCAGTCATGTTTACATACACTAGCTGTTACAGACATAAATAATTAAATAGCAGAGAAACTAGTAAGAAGATTAATATATCAGATATTTAATACATGGATTATGAGTTTTGTACAAAGGTCATACTTTTAAACAAGAAAATAGTTTTAATAATTTTGTTGCTGTTGTGCCTTAAGAATGGCTATATCGTTAGTAGACTTTAAACACAATTTTGAAAAGCTGCAAAAACCTTTTAACCCTTCCAGAAAGTTTCAAAAACATCATTTGGGTATTCAATAGGAAGCGGCGTATTACGTTCAAAAACTTATCAAAACACACAACAAATAAATTTGATTCGTTATGAATCTATTTTGTTTTTCATATCGAATATAATTTGTTTGTTGTGTATTTTGAGAAGTTCCTGAACTTACTACGCTCTTTCTTATGAACTTATCAAATGCTTTTGAAAGTTTTATGCAAAGACTAAAGCTGAATTCACTACAGATTGTTACCCAATTAAAATTTTTTTATATGTAGTTGGACGTTTCTCTTTTTGAGAGAGAGAGAGAGAAAGAAAAGGAGAGAATTAATTAAATATACAAAACATTTTTGTTGAATTTTGTTGAAGAGCTGTTGCAACCTTTCCAGTTGTGGTTAAAGTCTACCGATGATTTGAAGTAAGCAGCACTGAAATGCGGGAATGCACGAGCACACAAAATTATTTCAGGGATATCTTAAATAATAAACATATATTTACTAATTATTTATTTCAAAATTTATTTGCAGTCTAGTGGAAATGAGGATCCCAACGAAGTTCTCTTGGACTCGGAAATGGAAAAAGTTTTCGCTGGTCCAAATTCGCTGAAGGAAAAATTTGATGTGACTACGTTTCAAGATACTGTACATCCAGTTGGATCATATAAGAATGGTAAGTTATAAATAGATTGGAAGATAATGTTACGACAACCTTGATTTCACATAACAGCGGCTCACACAGAAAGTAATCTACGTTTTATATCAAAATGATTTTTACACTAATTTTCTATATTTACCCATAGGTAGAAATTATTTTAAATGTATTGAAAATGAAAAAATCCCCAAATCGCTCCCCATTTCATTGTTACACCAAACAGCAGCTAAAATCCCCAATTTGGGGACAAATCCACTCACCTGTCTGTCTTCACTACTGCTCGTATTGTAGCATATTTTTAAATATCTTTTGATTTTATTAATACTCGTATTATGATGGTAACAAACTGCAGCCAGATCACTTGATAACTTAAAAAAATCGCACAGAATTTGAGAGAAAAGTATTTTTATATTTAATAAAATAAACAAAAGGCTTTCTCTCCTTGAGATCATACCGTTTGATTTTCATAAAATTTTTCGTAATAATATAAAATTCAAAATCTAAACAAATTTCAATGCAATGTTCAGGGCAAGCGGACCTTTTGCATACTCTGCAAAGAATATTGAATTTTGAAACTTTTTGAATTTTTTTCGACTAATTGTGTTTCCCCATATTATTGTTATTTCATAATTTTTCAAATTATTATAAGAAACAGAACTATTTACCTGACGAAACCGCACAATGGGGTGGCGAAATATTGAATTTTTTAAAAAGTTACACAAAGAAAATAACATAAATTTACTTTTTTAAGTATAAAGACCATAAGCTTAAAAATATAGAAGATAATTTTCAAACTTTAAACTTATGTTGTCTATGTATCTAATTTTCTTCTAGCACATCGACAAAAAAATCATAATAGTGATCTAAATATAGAAGAAGATTTAGAAAATGAACATAACAATGACTCGACAAATGGTCAAAATTATGATGATATACCAGAAGACTTTCCCTTAGTTTCTGAACGTGCTGGGCATGGTGATCACTCGGTAAGTGTCTGCATTTGTTTTTACATAATATAAAGGGCACTATACATTCGTCAAAATCACATAAAGCTTATAAAGTTGTATCAGTGAAAATTTATTTGTATGTGTGACACCGACGACGCTTTAAGAAAAATCAAAAAATTTATATATTGGGTATGGTTGATGTCAAGCACACGTACACACGCTTGATGCCAAACATTTTTACAGTGTATAGTGCCCTTAATACATAAATAAATATTTATAAAAAACGTTTCATATGATTTGTATTAAATGTGTGTTCGCTGGAATATTTCATTGGTTCATATACCCATTAATCATCAGTTGACTTTTAACACTATTAATTTGAAAAGATTCGAAAGCTCTCTGTGGTTAATGAGCAAACTGAAGAAATAGCTTTACTAAATTTTTGTGGTCGAACTAATAGGTTTTGGAACATTTTTTTAAAATAGGTTTGAACTCTACAGATGATTTGCTATAAGAACTAATGAAATGCCAGCATATAGAGAAAACTTTTTTTTAAATTAAATGCAAAAATATTTGTTTAATTTGTTTTGAAATTTGCTTGCCTAGACCTTAATTTACTTGCCATGACCTTTCTATTTATTGTGGTGGCAATAAAAAAATAAAAAATGTTCATGTAGTCAATTTCATCGTTTATATTTTCTATAAATATTTTATGTCACATTGTGGTAAAACTTATCGTTTACTGGATTGGATATCTGAACTAAAAATAAAATCTTTGATTTTCGTCGCATTATCAAACTATTTGATTTATTTATTTTTAAATAAATAAAATAATAAAAATTAGTTACACGACATTTAATTAATTTTCGCCATTAGTTCTAATGAACGATAACGTGCAATGTCATGGACGCACTCTTAAAAATATTTACATAATAGATAAAATTCATTTGTTTTCTAGGATAATTCGGCCGATGAAAAACACGTACAATTTGCTAAAAAGAAAGCAACTGTTGTTACAACCCCTAGTTTAAGTTATGATGAACAACCCAACGACAATATACACGAACGTAAAAGAAGAAAAAGGTAAGAGCTAAATAAAAAGAAAGTCCCAACATTTGCTTGGTCACAGCAATAGATTTTTTATTTTCACTCTGCATCTAATCACTTTTATGTCACCTTTTTTTTAGTCGTCATCAGTATTATAGACAACGTAAATTTTCCCATCAAGACAGCGTGGAAGCCAAAAAAGTTACTGAAGAAAACGGCGATGCCGGTAATCGTAAAATATCAGCACCGGAAGATGCCAGTTTGGAGGTAACTAACAATTATTCCGAAATGTGATCACTTAAAAGATGTTCACTAATAAATTGTTACTTTTGCACCATTTATTTTTTCTGTGTATATACTTATTTATCTTTAACACTTTTTTCTTATAAAAAAACTAACTCATAAATTTAAGGCAATTCCGAAGGCCCCCCAGGTTAATAGATTTTGAACAACATCATGCCAGTAATTCTTACTAAAAATTTTCATATATTTCTTGCGTTTCTTTTTTTTTATTTTTTGTTGCTACTTAGGAATTAGATCTTAATGAATTAAGATCACATCGGTCCGATGATCCCAGAGCAATGAGAAGGCATAAGATACATCATTCATCGATTAAACTGAGAGATTTACCGCAAATAAGTATTTCTGGCTTACAACAGACGAAAAAGATATTTGATCATAGTCCGCATGAGGTAAGTTTGGAAATGTATATTTTTCTGTGGTCGAGGGCAAGTCAATCAATATCGTTGTATTAATTGTGGTTGTACTGTTTAAGTGATTAAGGCATAGATGTAGTCACTAAAAACTGGTCCCAGCTAATGCATACAACAGCTTCCTCCTTAATCGGTTTCCAGAGCCGTCGGCAAAGTCAAATAATAAATGAGTCCTTAAGAAATTTAATGCGCCTAATTAACACCAGAGGCGCTGCAACACTGCTCTAAAAATGAATATAGTGCTCAAAACCAGAGTTGTAAAGGAATGAAGTCTTCTACATTTTCAATTTCTATCATCTCAGCCTGTACATTTTCCTAAGTACTCGAGTACGTGGGGTACGAATGGTACGGAATTAAAATAATTTAATTTATAACAAAATTTAATTTAGAGAAAACGAACTTAAGCCTGAAAATTAAAATTTCTTTGATTAAACATCACTCAGTTCGAATAAAAAATTCACAATTTAAGTAATATTTTATCGTTTTGCAGTAGAGCACTTCTAAGCACGTTTAAGTGAGTTTAAATTTAGCAGTTCGTGCTTTGTTTTTCTACTTTCTATCATTCTACATGAGATAGAAGTTAATTTTAAAAAGAATAAGCCACAAGTCTTTAGGATGCAAATAACTGAAAAATCATACAAAAAAATTAAACTTTAAATACTTCCAATATGAAGTGATTGATTTGGTATTGGATTTGCAATTGCCATCGATATTTGTATTTAATACTTTTACTGCTCCTAAATATGTAGATGCTTTAAAAAGAAATATGCACATACTTTCGTTTCCTGGCAATCTGAAAACCTTTAAATATCGGAAACGTGTGAACTATTATCCCCAAAGATTTTTACATTTATCAAAATATGATTGTAGATTTTTGTGCAACTCGATGAACTGATTGGAACGGGAGAGGATCGTGAATGGAAAGAAACAGCGCGCTGGATCAAGTATGAAGAAGATGTTCAGGAAGGTTCTGATCGTTGGGGCAAACCTCATGTTGCCTCTTTATCCTTTCATTCTTTGCTTAATTTACGCCGCTGTTTGGAAACCGGTGTAGTTTTGTTGGACTTGAATGAAAAAGATTTACCAGCAGTTGCCTATCGTGTTGTCGAACAGGTAATTGACGAAAAATATACAAAAATTGTATTTAATTAGTGGTCAAAATTTTGTAAATCCCTAATTACACTGTTTTTATATTTCAGATGGTTGTTGAAGACTTGATAAATTCCGATGACAAACCATCTGTGTTACGTTCGTTACTGTTGCGCCATCGTCATGTAAATGAACATCAGAGTGGTTTTCCTTTTACGAAGCGCAAATACAACAGTTACACCAGCCTACAGGTATGTTTGTTAGTTATTTCATCAGTATAAAACATACATACTTGCATACATCCATATGCATACATATTCATACATGTGAATTACATACATGCATAGTCTATCGTAAATTCATTACTAACCTTTTCTTTTTGAACTTTATTGTGAAGTTTAATTTATCATATATTTTCTTTTTGTTGTTATGTATATTTTTGTTGTACTTGTTCGCATTACATTACTATTGATGTATGGTAATAAATAAATTATTGATAATGTACGTATGTTGTATGTAGTATGTGTGGTAGTGTGGTAGTCTGCTTCAATACATACTTACATATTGTACTGTACTACATTTGCATACATACATTTTTCTTTTATTAATTTCATATTTATTTTGATTATTTTCAATGCTTAACCTTTCTATCATTAATCATTGTGATATTTATTTTTATTTTAATATTTTATTTATGCCTTTCTTTACTTTTTACGGTATAAACTGTTAAATATCTCTGGTCTATATTAAATTGGCTTTTAATTTAATTGGCTTTTTTTAATAAATTGTAAAGACGCAGTTTTTAGTTGCATTTGTTTTTGTTCTTTATAGGTTTAAGGTGTCTTTAAAATTTTATTGGAAATGGTAATTAAAGACAAGAGCATATTATAATTTTAGTTTTTAAACATGTCATTTTCAAAAGATTTTATTAAGTTTCTTTGGTTAAAGAAAACATTTATTATCATATTTGATCTTTTTAAGATTTTCTTAAAAGAAGTCGTTACCACATCATTTTAAAATGTGTCAATTGGTAGTCACAATAAATCTTTAGACATTTTTATTTAATTTTTCTATTATTTCATTCTTGATAGTACGTTTTTATTGACGACGTGCGTAAATCTATATATTTTTTTTACAAAATATTTTGTAAGAAAGTTTCTTTTACACGCCGGTAATATCCAGCATATTATTTTATACAATTCTGAAAACCAAAATAATTGAATATTTTTGAAAATCGAACAGATTACCAAATCAACGCTCAACACTCAAAAACTTACAACCCGATATAATTCACAAAAGATTAAAGCATCTTCTTTAATAAAAAAAAAATGTCTATTTTTAATGAAATTTTTTATGCTTAATTGGTAGGTATGAGAATAGGTTCTAAAGTATATTTGAAAACGCTAGGGGCATGAGGAGGGGAAGTAGGGGGCAATTTCTGTATTTACTAAACTATTAACCCAACAGATGGCGCTATGTCCGCCTCATAATTATTTTGTTGTTGAATGACAGATGGCGCTATGTCCGTCTCATGCAGGAGAATCGTCGTCGTTCGTATCTCAAACAGAACAAAATTATTGTTTGGTATTTTTTTCATCGGCGGTCATCGTCACACACTTCCAATACATTTGCTATTTTTTATATAACACCCAAAATATGCACTAGAAATATTTTGTATATTTGTCATCGAGTATATATATATAAAAAGGCTCCATAATAGCGGATTTGCTTGTTAATCAGTATTTCAACAACTCACATATTTTTCTCTCCGAACAACTTTCAGGGGTCTACTTGGCTCCTCCGATTTATTTGACCCCACTGCAATTAAACGCGATCAAATAAAAACAAATGTATTAAATCTGTAAAAAATTTGGATTAGGAATTAAAAGGTCATCAATATTTCTGGTCGAAAGTGGGTTCAGTTTCCCAAAAGCAGAAAAACAAACAAGCAGCAGCTTTGAAGGAACAAAAAATCCTGACAGCCTGATTTTCCAAAAAAAAAAAAAAAAAAAACATTAATGGTACCAAACGGTGAAAAAATTTTATTAAACGAAAAAAAAATAAAAATAAAACATTGAAGGCGATTTATGGGACCGCGCTGCAAGCAAATTTTTCAAACAAAACAGTAACAATTTTTAAATTCGGGAATTTAGAAAAACCGCTAAATAAATGTATGAGTCTACAATATACAAACTGCAAGCAATAATCATGTTTTAGGGGGAACAACTTTCCCACAACTTTTACATGAACTAACCACAAACTTTTTGAAGCAAAAAAACAGAACTGAAAATGGATTTATAAATAATTGTGCAAACGTCATAAAATACGCCTTGAATCTTTCACATTTTTTTAGATCGGTTAGGTTAGGTTAGGCAGGCTACTACTTCACGCTTGGGTCCATGTAAGGTCCCTTTTTGATACTGATACCAGGTGACAAAAATGGAAAAAAAGAGAACAATATAAGAAAAGCAAAGCTGTTGTTTGGAACCAGCCACAGCTCCTGATGAAGGCGTTAACTTTGGCTATTTTGACCCCCGCCAGTTCAGACAATCTGACAAATTTCCATTCGTTGGTCTTACAGAGAAGAACAGAAACAGAAGTAGTGGGCATTCCTCAAACATAACTATTTTGTTATTAATATTTTTATGGTCGGTGTATTAATAAGAACACAAGCCTGCCGACCATTAACATGGTGAAAAAAATTGATACCCTTTACTGAAAGATCCTGTATAAAAATACACGCAATATTTTCTAGCTTTTAAAGTTAGTACTTAACTGAAGACCGCAAAAATCCTTGGCGTTTTTCTAAAAGTGCCAAATTTTAAGTCCTATACAATAAATTCCGCATTTTTAACATAACAAAAATATTTAAGAATTCCAATGTGAAGCAGATTCAAAATGTTTTTCAAAATCATAAGGTATCTACGATAGTGGAGACAGAAATGCTAATCGCTTCAAGTCATTTAATGAAGAGTTAAAGTCTCTCTAAAATGACGCAAATATCCATACAGAGAAGGAAATTCTCTAAAATAAATGTAATTATTTAAAATCTTGTTGAATTTTTTGTGTTATACATTTTAATCAGTCAAGTTTGTCGTACAAAGAAAAAATTTGTACACACACACACACAAGGGTGGCAAATTACTTATTGACACATTTTAATCAATACCTCAATCCCTCTGACTTGGCCAAGTTCATTATTATCATAACAACATTTATTATAAGATTTTTCTCACTCCGAAAAGAATAAATAGATTAAATAAAGTATTTTTAAATTTATTCTCTCTTTTTCCAAAATTTTTTGCTTATAAAATTAAAAAAAAAAAATACACATAAACACTGAAATAAAAAAATTTTAATAAATGATGGAAAACAAACTATAAAAAAATCATTAAAATATTTTACTTTATCATATCTATCTGTGTTTTTAAAAACACATACAATACAAATAAATTAAAAAAATAATTTAAAAAAAAGTTGTTATGGATGGGACAGGATCATCAGCAACATTTACAACCGCAACAACAAAATCGTCTAAATCCAATAACACGGGCACGTCGTTCTGTTTGTGAAACACTCAGTGCACCACCAGCTGCACTTGTAGTCGAACCAAGTGCAAATTGTCGCCGTCATTCCACGTTATCGTATTTGGGTGTAAATGTTTTCAATTATTTTAAGTTTATTCTTTGGTTTGTTTACTCACTTAATTTTAACACTGTTTATAAACTTAAATTAAAGTTATTTAGATTTTATAATGCTTCAAACTTTATAATTTTGTTAGTCTTGTGTAGCATGCCGGTTTTAATTGATTTTAATTTATTAAAAAGGTATTTTTTTATCTGTTTAAAGAATATTAAGGAAAAACACTCAATTAATGAGAAATTAAGATGTATTTCAATGTAGCATTACGAATTTGCTGTAAGCTGGCGAGATTGATTAGAACATTGATTAGAAGTGTTTAGCTTGTCTGCAGAAAATATACAGGATGCGGATTAATAGGCTAGCATTGTTAGCTATCGGCCACGGCGGCATCCTACATCGCAGCAAATATCTTTTTGATGTTTTTTACGGCAGTCTCATGAGAAATACATTTTTGTTAAAAAAAGTATTATTAAATTATTTTTTTGTTTTTAAATTGTTTAACTAAATTTCGCAATGGGTAACTTGATTCCGCAGACTCAAATTAAAATTTCGAAATTTGAAAATTTATTTCGAATATTCGTAATTTCATTGCTTGTACGCTAACTCTAAATAAAGACAAAGAACTTTTATATTTTTTGTAGCGACTGCGATTAAGAATAATAAAGTGGAAAAAAATTTACTTTGTTGCACGGACAAATTGGACTAGAAAGTAGACATTTATGGCCGCATTAAAATTATTTTATAACCGTAAATCTTAGGTCGGACAATTTTTCGTTATACGCTTTTGAATATCTTATCGTTTACCAATATTTATGAAACATATATGGTTTAAATGAAATTTTTCTCCAGATATGCACAATATATTATTTTGTATAAGAAACCCGGTTATAAAACCGGTTGCAAATAAACCCGGTTACGGTTCAAGTAGTACGGACTTTGGTCATTGGGAGGGGTTCTAGTATAATTGCTGCTGTAGAAGGGTTACATATTTCTTTTGTCACTTAAAGATGATTTAGATATCTACCGCCATATTCATAAGCAGTTGATTAAATCAATAAAAAAAAAAATATGTGTTCCCATACGAAAATCCTTTATTAAACCATTTATAACTTTAATAATCTTTTGTTATTTTTGGTTTTAAAATTTAGTTTGTTTAATATTCACCCCTTTACTCATAATCGATTATTAAAGTTATTATAGGATTTTTTTGCCCACTTTAACACTTTTAATTGTTTATGAAGAAGAGAGTTAAAAAATAACAAATATTTTCTCAACTCTTTCATTGATAAGAAAAAAAAAAACAAATGTAGACGTCTTCTACGAAGTAATATTTTAAAAACGGACATTTTTTGTTTAATTTTTAATATTCCATAAATAGTTTCCATACAGATTTTCTAATATTTCTTCTTTTTTAAGCTTGAAATAAATAATGATAAATGTTTTTTGTCTATCAGTCTAAACTACTAACACTCTATGTTATTTATAAATGTTAATTGTTAAAGTTAAACTCTATTTCTTGTTTTGCTTATTTGACTTTTACTATTTTGTTTGTTGGCTTGAAAACTATTTGCTACTATTGAAAATATAAAAAACGTATGATGCTGATGCAATTCGTTTTTATTTTTGTGCAGAATCTATCGGGCGAAGATAAAAAAATCAAAATTATGCCTGCCTTGGAAATGGGTGGTAGTAAAAAAAGCAATGAATTGAAAATAGATATGAAAGATGATATCTATTCGTCATCACAGGAAGACCTGAAGAAACTTCAAAATGATACAATACTTAAGAGAATCCCACTCGGTTCTGAGGCAATAACTGTTTTGGTAAGTTGAAGAATTAATTATGTTTGAAAAGTTGGCATTAAATTATGATTTTAAAGGTGGGTGCTGTTGATTTCCTGGAACAACCTACAATTGCCTTTGTACGCTTGGCCGAAGGTGTACCTATGCCTAGTCTTACCGAAATTCCCATACCGGTACGTTTTATGTTCATCTTATTGGGACCACCTACCTTGGATTTGGATTATCATGAGGTTGGTCGTTCGATATCCACTTTAATGGCCAACGAATCATTCCATTCGATTGCATATAAAGCCGATGATCGTAAAGATTTGCTTTCAGCCATTAATGAGTTTTTAGATGATTCGATTGTCTTGCCACCCGGTAATTGGGATCGCCATGATTTGTTGCCATTCGAGGAATTAAAAGCTAAAAAAGACTGGATTCGTTTACGTAAGAACAAGGCCTTGCAGGTGAAGAAGGATTTGAAAGATAAGGCCAATCTACTAAAAGAAACTTCGAAATCTGCCATAGAAAAGAAGGAAGAAGATTTTACCGATAGCGAGGGAGAAAAAAAGAAAAAGAATCCTTTAGAGAAAACAAACAAACTTTGGGGTGGCCTACGCAATGATCTCAAACGTCGTTTACCCATGTATAAAAGTGATATTTTGGATGGCTTAAATACTGAAACTTTAGCTGCAACCATTTTCATGTATTTCGCTTGTCTTTCAACGGCCATAACGTTTGGTGGTTTGGCTTCAGACAAGACACACAATCTAATTGGTATATCCGAAACTTTGCTGAGTTGTTCAATTGTGGGAGTAATTTTTCACAGCTTGGCCGGTCAGCCGTTGGTTATAATTGGTACAACTGGTCCCTTATTGTTATTTGATGAGGCTTTGAATAATTTCTGCAAAGAATATCATATCGGCTTTTTAACAGTCCGAGCCTATATTGGCGTTTGGCTAGCAATTATATCAATTTTAGTTTCGGCCTTTGAGGGCAGTGTCTACGTACGACTGCTCACACGATTTACACAAGAAATTTTCTCTGCACTTATTACGTTAATTTATATCGTAGAAACTATTATGAAACTAGTATCTGTATATAAAAAACATCCACTTTTAGCTGATTACAATCTACCACCGCCCAGTTTAGGCCTTAATTCTACTTTCGATTTTGTGAACTCTAGTACGATTGCTAATACTGCTGAACGGGTACATATGAATGAAACGTCAACGAATTTACCTACCATTAATGATGTAGACTTTAATGATAATGCAAAGCTTAATATGCCAAATACAGCTTTGTTTTGTACCATTCTAACATTAGGCACATTCACTGTGGCCTACTATTTAAAACTATTTCGTAACTCACATTTTTTGGGACGGAATGCCAGGCGAGCTCTTGGTGACTTTGGTGTGCCGATAGCTATAACAATATTTGTAATGGTGGACTATTTCATACCAGCTGTTTATACGGAAAAATTAAGTGTACCGGAAGGTTTGTCGCCTAGTGATCCTGCTGTTCGCGGCTGGCTCGTCAGCTTAGGACCAATCGAGACATGGATACCATTTGCTGCAGGCATACCTGCAATCTTAGTATACATTTTAATATTCATGGAATCACATATATCCGAATTGATTGTAGATAAGGCCGAACGTGGTCTAAAGAAAGGTTCCGGTCTACATTTTGATATTGTTCTGTTGTGCTGTCTTAATACGTTTTGTGGATTATTCGGTATGCCATGGCACTGTGCGGCAACAGTTCGTTCAGTAGCACATGTTTCAGCCTTAACTATTATGTCGAGGTAAGTGCTGAAAGCTTTTTTAAATATTTGTATTTCTCTATAAAAAATTTTGTGTTCTTTACGGGTTTTGAGCTAAACAGCACACAGATATGTGAACACTTTTAACGATAAGTTTATAACTTCATTTAAGAATTTGCAATTTCAGCAACGTGTTGGACATATTAAAAAATTTAATTTATTTAGTTTTTATTTCAATTCCGTTAATTGAGTCTTTAGAAAAAGAAAATTTTGTTTGAAATGAAACTTAAAATTTAAACTGTAATTGACAATGATTTTTTCACTAACTTCGTTTGTATTAAAAGACAAAAAAACGTGAATACATTTAGAGGTATCAGTAAATTAGGTTTTTAATGTTAATAAAAAAAAAAACTTTAGAGCTTTTCTCGATAAAACAATTTAAAACAACGCCTATTGGTATAAAATAAGTGTATCATTGTAAAATCGATATACAAAATAAAGGAAATAAAATTACGAATTTGAAACTATTCCGATAGGAAGGTATAACTTGCCCGTTTAATAAGAAATAGTGAAATCCTGTATTTATATCAAGTGATTTTTTTTTTATAATTATTTTCGCAGAAAGAGAACTTCTGGTTGTAATTAAAATGGAATAACTTTTCAAAAATAATCTATGATCGAAATTTGTTTTAACTTGCGTTACTGATAATATGAGTCAAATCTATTTTTTCTTATAGAACTCATGCACCTGGTGAGTCTCCACGTATAATAGATGTGAAGGAACAACGTATCTCTGGATTCTGTGTGGCTCTATTAATTGGTCTTTCGGTGGCAATGGCACCATTGCTAAGACTGATACCAATGGCTGTGTTGTTTGGTGTATTTCTTTATATGGGTATTGCATCAATGAGTGGAGTACAATTCTTTGAGAGGTAAGTCGATAAGAAAATATTTAATTGAATTAATTCGTTACATTCATAGTGGAAAACAAAAATTTTTGATAAGTTAATTGGATACGAGTACAGCAAACAACAGATAAATATTTGATATTATTTTGCAATACAATTTCTAAAATAGGTCGCTTACATTCTCGTTGTAGACCGCAATTGGCTATAGAGAATAATCAGAGCTACCAGCAGAGACTACATATTGTTGTTCAGAACGAGTACTATTTTTGATAAATCTCTTTAAAGTGCGCAATACGAAGAGTATGTTTGTATTAAAAATTCTTTAGAACTTTAATATTGTTAAAATCTTTTGAAAAACAATCCTCTCCCATTTTCGATGGAAACAAATTCTTACTAAATCTAGAATGTCAAAAATCTCTTAAATACAAACTAACTTTGTTTGTTTTTTTTTTGTCAATGTCATTGCAGAATTCGTTTATTCTTTATGCCAGTAAAACATTATCCACCCACTCCGTATGTGAAGAGAGTTCCCACATGGAAGATGCATTTGTTTACGTTCATTCAAGTTTTATGTTTGGCCTTATTATGGGCTGTAAAATCATCGAAAATCTCTTTGGCATTTCCATTCTTTTTAATAATGATGGTGCCGATAAGGCAGAAATTGGCAGCTTTATACAAGCCACAGGAAATGCAAGCTGTAAGTATAAGAAAACTATTTAACTATTTAACAATATATAATATGAATTAATTAATAAGACTATTTAATTCACTCTGTTAATTTATAATATTCAAGGTTATGATAAGTCTCGGTATATATTAGAAATATTTGGACAACTGACAAAAGTATTTCTGATCTTAACAGATGTAATTGTGGTTGATCCAAAAAATTAAACACACTAAAAATTTACATGTACCAATTTTAAATAAAAGGTATGCTGCAAAATAAGTTTCCTAAATTTAATAAAAATAAATTGTGGGTGAGATAAAATTTAGAAGAACCCTTAAATCTTTTACAGCTCTGCCATCGAGAGTTTTGTTATTTTTAGAGCAGTGTTGCAGCTCGTAATCTGTATGAGTAGGTATTTTATTAATTGTCTTACTTCACCGACGCTTCAACTAACCGACGAAGAAGGGCGTTGTTGTACGTATTAGCCTGCAATAATATCAATCGGTGTCGGAACTGTTTGTAGTGACCAGCACTAATCGTTCATCAATTAAATGGTACATCAACAATTAATCCAATGTAGCACTAATCCACAGATGTGTTACATATTAATGTGGGAACCTGGCGTTTGGCTTAACACCGTGTGTATATACCAGGGTGGTTGAGGGTGGTGTTGGCTGAAGTGGTTAGCGCGTTGACTACTAAGCAAACAATGACGTGGGGCCTGGGTTCAAACCCCGGCCAGAGCAAGTCAATCAACATCATTAATTCCTCTAATGTACATTAGTGAGACATTGTATTAATTGTTGTCGGACTATTTAAGTGATGAAGGCATAGCACGGGTCACTAAAAACCTGTTCCGACAGCGATTGATGCTGTTCCAAGCTAATGTACACAATATCACCCTCCTTCGTCGTTTCTGCTAAACATCGGTGAAGTAAAACAATTAATAAAATGCCTGCTAATATAGCTTAACAAAGTTAATGCGTCTACCTAACACCGGAGGCGCCT
Source organism: Lypha dubia (assembly GCA_947311025.1). Lineage (NCBI taxonomy): Eukaryota > Metazoa > Arthropoda > Insecta > Diptera > Tachinidae > Lypha > Lypha dubia. The sequence continues at coordinate 80,667,069 of OX371263.1, read as the reverse complement.
CTTCAACACTGCAATAAAAATATACATAACACGCAAAGTAGAGTTGTAAAAGAGTTAAGCCCTCTACATTTTCAATATCTATGTTCTCTACTCTATCCCTCTCTCTGAGTTCCGGCACAATGCACTGCATACGTAGGGGTCATCCCCTGAGTGCTGGTCCTAATTAAAAAAAAAAAAAAAAGCATCCGCGAGGGCGTACAAGTGTGGCCTTGAGATCCAAAAAACTTTCCACCTTTATGCATGGTCCACCCCCATGCGTAAACACTCCGCTTAAATGTTTAAACAAGCTATCTAATCTTTTTTATCTGTTGTTTCGCAACAGCACATAGAGGCATTTTATTGGTAGACCGAAGTCCAACTAGCCACTAGCAGTGGACGAGTATCAGTCCTCAAACCAATACTTCTCTCAGCTCACCACGCGTGCTCCCGAGGGAGACCTCACCAATAACCGGTCACACAATCATGCCACCAGCGAGGGTAGCGCGATGGATACCGGCATGTCCATTCTCAAGAGGACAGATATGCATCTCGCAATATCATATGGCAATATGTGTCCAAGATGGGAACAATACCCCGTACCCCCATGTAGACACTCTTAGTGAGGCCTACCGGCTACCTTGAAAGAGAACCCCTAGGGATTAACTTTGTATCGATTTCTGTCTTGAGCAGAGACCTTAGGTACCTTATCACCTACTAGCAGACTAACATAGGTTATCTACTTCATTGTACATTTGTTGCTCTAATGTTTTTAAAGATTGGGCAGTAACATATAAGTTTTATTGGTAATTGACAAAAAGTAATGTCTGGAAAAGACAATTACCCCTTTCCCCAGAAGGCACAGCATCAAGGTGTGGATATCACCAAGATGACTAAACATACCCACTAGGATACCACAGTAATGCACATTCGATGAATTCATGATCTTAATCATTTTCCATGACCAGGGATCGTCCGAACCCAAGTCATAATTTGCTTAGTAGAGAAAACCATGGCAATGACGAGTATCTTAGCAAGATCACGAACTATAGCAATGAACTGCACCATTAAACAACTTATTCGAAGACATTGTTGCTAGGCACGGCAGATAACGCCCCCTGACAAAGTTTTCACTCATTGTTTGGATTAAAACTTTATTACTACTTTTTAATAAATTTTTCTTTGTGATTGTGAAATATTTTCTGTAAAAGACGAAATTGCATTTTTTTAATATCAATGAAATATTTACAGAATTTGAGTAAAAAACGACAATAATTTTTAACTCAAAATCCGAATGTCTCTATTATGGATATCAACCATTCGGCAACTAAAAATTTGTGGTAGCCAGAAAAGCACCAAAGAGCAAATGAAACGGTGAGCTCTCAGTTGCAAGTTGCTATTCGCAACTTAGTTTTCAGCAACTGGCAACGCAACTGAAGTTCGGTTGCTATCCATAATCGACGCATACAATTTTTAATTTTTTTTTAGTGTATATTGAAGCAATTGGCTAAAAATTTACAAAATATTTTCTTTTCCATTATTTTTCTCAAATGTAGTTGGACGGTAATGAAGCTAAGCCTGATGAAGATGAGCCAGATTTCTACGAAGAGGCAACCATTCCAGCATAGACTCTTAATTTTTATAAAGTATTGCACAAAAAAACAAAAAGATAAAAATACGAATTACATACATATAAATAGTGTTAATTGTTTGAATGTTAAAGGTTTACTAGCATCTAATTAATGTTAATTAAATATGTAATAGAAATTTATCTGCAAAAAGTTATTAGTGCTTAATGTAAGTACTTAATTTTTTTTTTTAGTTAAAAATAAACTTTTCCATAAGCTTTCTAATTTAATAATTTATAGAAAACACGTGTACTTATGTAAACATTTAAGAAGAAAACTATTACATTATCTGTAGAAAGACACAAAACAAACAAAAAATTAAATAAATTTTAAGAAACTGTTTGAACAACATACATACATATTTTGTGAGCTTTACCAAGTACTTAAAGTATTAAATTTAACACAAATGAAAAAGAAAAATATTAATTTGTTAAAATAAATGCCATTTTTGCATCATATTTCATGTAAAAAAAAAATTAGAAAGAAACTGTTCTATTTTTATAACACTGTAAGATATTTTTGTATAAATCACAAAACAACAATAAAAAAATTTAAAAAACAAATATAATAAAATGAGTCATTTTACAAAAATAAAGATTTTTTTGAATGTAATTTTAAGATAAAGCTGAATACAGTAAAAATCTATTAGAGAAGCCATTGTTGTGATTGAGTACTTATCAGGTGGGGAACAATACAAACTTACTTACGTTACATACATATATACATTCATTCATACACACATACGTAAGTACAGAAAGAAAATCAAGTACATGATGATGACAATTGTCAAGTATTTACAGACTACTAGAAACATAAAACTATAAAAAAAAACAGATTACAGCATAAAATATTTTAATAAATAAAATTTATAGTTAGTTGGTAAGCAGCTAACTCATAAATCATGAAATTCATGAAGAAAAAAAAAAAAAAAAAGAAATTAACAAAATAACAATTGAAATAAAATCAATTGAGCTAGAAAAAAAATTCAAATTTTAATGCTGTTTATGAAAGTACCTTAAAATATCATATAAATTTTAATTAGCAATATTTTTTTTCTTGAATAAATAAAAGTAATGAAATAAAATTATAAAGTTTATGTGTTCGATGGCAATCACAAAAACAAATGATTTAAAGTCAGCTCACTCACTCACAAAGCTCAAGAAAAAAATGTGTATATATTTGAAAAGCACTCAGTCTTTTGAGTGACTTTCATACAAATAATCTACTCAAATCATTCATTCATCTGTATTGAGGAAACAGCAGTTAAACTTATTCTTAAGTCCGGTTTGCATGTAACAAATAATTCGTTTAAGTAGAAATTTTGTATGAAAACCATTCGGTTTTTTTGAGTGATTTCCATAAAAATTTTACAGTCAAATAATTCGTCCGTCTTGTGGAAACGGTACCGTCAGTCCGGTTTCCATATTACAAAAAATTGATACTCACCTTTTTTTTGGTGATTCCCATAGAAATTTTACCAAATTAGTTCTTCAGTCCGGTTTCCATATAACAAACAATTCGTTTGAGTAGAAATTTTGTATGAAAACCATTCGGTTTTTTGAGTGATTGATTTTTTTGGTCCGTCTTTTGGAAACAGTACATAAATTTTTTTAAGTCTGTTTACCATGTAAAATGCTCTCAGTTTTTAAATGAATTTCCATACAAATTGTCTACTGAAATATATCGTTCACCATAATTGCATTTTATTGCATTGAACCTGTACCGTAAATATCTACTTAGATGGGCTACAGTGGAATAACCTGGAAAGCACATCGCGATCTGAGTCAAACATTGTGGTTAATTGCGTTATTCCAAAACAAATCACATAAAATTACCGGAAGTGGACAAAAGCGGCATCAGATCACTACAGAAAATTCCTATCTTAAGCCCTACCAACTTATTATTGGCAACTCAGTGATCAAACTATGTAGATTGTACAAATTGCAAAAAAAGAACGGCTAAAGCACATTCTCTGCAAATTTTAAGGTTAATACAATTGAGGCCCTTACATTAAATCTGGAAAAAATGTAAAATTGCTTGAGTAAACTAGGTTAGGTTAGGTTAGGTTAGGTTAGCAGGCTGCTGGTAAAGGGAAGATGAAGGTTCCAGCTCACTTGGGTCCTGGTGTGGTCCCGTTGTGCTACCTGTAGTGAAGGAGAGTGATAGAGGAAAGGAGATTAGAAGAGTCGGAAGAAGAGTAGATGAGGGCAGGACATAGAAGAACAAGAGAAGGGCAGTGCAGGGGAGAAAAAAATTTAAGCAATGGGCGGAGTGAATAAAAATGTAGTGTATGCTACCAAGCTCCAAGTAGTAGCACTAGCTTTTTCTTTTCAGCACTAGCTAAAGCTACTAGTGAAAGCTAGAAAAAGTGTGAATAAGTCTTTGCTAGTGCTACATAGCTAGTGCTGAAAAGCGGTAGCATATGCTGGAAAAATAAACATATGCGGCTGAAAAAAAGAGTTGCCTCTGTTTAAAAAAAAAAACATTTTTCTTATAAGTTCTAAGCAAAACTTGTGGTAAAACATTTTGGCAACACTAGAAGTATGTTTTGATTATTTATTATCACGATGGGCGACAAAAATAACTCGAAATTTTTTAATATGCTCCAAAAGCATAAAATTATATTTAAAAATTCTCAAGTGCTGTCAGTGAGAGTAGCAAAAAATAATGCCCTGTTTTTTTGTATTTAGAAATTTGGGCAGGAAATTACAATTGGTCAATTGAAAAAACAAATTAAAACTTGAGGAATGATCATAATTCATTAATGCAGTCATCATATTTAAATAAAAACAAACGACAATGCACTTTATGATGAATAAACCAACAATAAACTTATTTCCAGCACCTCAATGACATGCTTACAAAAATTCAAGTTAAAACTAGTAATTTTAAGTACTTACTAGTTTTTAATCACACATATTTTCAGCAAACGCTGGAAAAACTAGCTTGTGCTAGACTGCAAAAAGTACTAGCTTTAACTTAAATTTTTATTCACCTCAAATCTAGTTTAAACTTAAAATTTCCTAGTATTAGCTTTAGCTACCTTTTTATTCACGCGGCCCAATGGGTAAGTCTTGTAGAAACGGGCAGGATGTCAAGCCCCCTATTTGGGGAACCATCCACTGCTCCTGATGAAGGAGCTAAGGTAACCGAGTTCCGTATCTGTGAGCTCGGAGAGGGTGCTGAAGGATTTGCTAACTAGAAAGCGGAGGCGGTGATCCTCCATAGGTGGGCAGAGGCATAGAAAGTGTGGGATGCTTTCTTCTTCTTCCTCGTGATTACAGCTGGAGCTTAATTCATTGTATGTTAGACCCATGCGTCTGGCATGGGTCTAGGAAAAGTTTGGTATTTCCGTTTGTTATACTGATATTGAATTCAATATAGCGGTGATCAGAAAAGGAGCAGTCAACTGAGACCCTCCAGTCCCTAATTATATGAGCGTGTCTCGCACTAGCAAGTGTAATGTCTAGTACCTCTTGTCAGTTTGAGACTACAAAAGTTGGTTCTGAACCTCGATTCAACACTACTAAGTTTTTATCAATAATAAAATCGAATAGACACTCACCTCTTTCGTTGGTGTTTGAGCTACTCCAGATATGGAGATGTGCATTTGCATCCGCCCCCAAACAGGATTGGTATGCCTTTCAAGTTGGCATTGTGTGCCATTTTGTTGACCAGATTATGTGGTGGTTGGTCCGCATGGTCATGCGCCATGTAGCAGGATAGGATCCATATGGTGGATCCTCCTTTCTCCCATGCTGCAGTTACAGTGTCTTCATCACTAAAATCGGAGAGAATGAAGATATTAAGATTTGCTTTCGGTAAGATACAGGATCGAATGTTTTTGTCATTGTTACCTGTTTTTGTTGCATACAGCAGTTTATAGCCAGTGGTGCTAGTCCACGGCTCTTGGGCTAGCACAATGTCCTCCCCTTTTTCTGAAAGGCGGAGGGTTAACGCAGCTGATGCTGCCTTAGAGTGTTGCAGATTGACCTGCAGCACTTTCGCCATTGTCCGCGTCGGGGTCATAGACGGCATTTGCCTCGGCATCACCCTGACTCGGGTTCAGAAGTGCGTCCTCGTCATCTCCGAAAATGAGTCCCTCCAGGAGATCCCCAACCAAACCGGTTGTTGATTAGGAACATCCTGAAGTGACCGAGTCCGCGGACTCCCCTATGACCTCAGAACCGGCTGGATTATCAGCTGTTTTTGTTGGCTCCTTCTCATGGCCGCTAGCGTTGTCGGAATCGCGTTCGCCATCACCGCGGTACACACAGAGCCTGATTCCCATGAAACCATAGAAAACCAGGCCCTGTCTGTCCCGAAGTAGAGGCAACGTCTCCTTATTCAGGACAACGATCACCTTCCTACGCGCACCTTCCGCCCCAAAAACCTTGACCACCTTCCAATCGCTGGTTGGTAGGTCAGGGTTCGCACGACGGAAGATGCCCAGGGTAGCCTCTGGGTCATGCGGTTCTGCCGGAATGGTCGCCACTGCTCTCGGTCTACGAGGAATTTCGTTTACCGGGACCAGTTCCAACCTCGCGACAGGCCACACCTTACCAAGAGACTCGATCACCAACTTGAGCTTGGTGACCGACCTCTCGTCCGTACAAGAAACAAGTTTTACACGGTCCTGGACCCAGCCAGCGTCCGTGAATTGAGGCGAGGTTTCTTGGACCTCGCTGGTATTGAGCAGGGAGACGTCAAGCAGCTTTTGACAGATCAATCCCCATTGAGCATGATCGATTGATCCGTCGCTGTTGCTGCGATCCAGAACAGCGGATTTTTTGCAACCTCGCTGAAAGACCTTCTCGTGAGTTTGCCGTCTACCTGTCTCGGTTTTTTGTTTAATGGCTGCATCTGCTGCTGAGACGAATCCTCTCCTGATCTTTGTCTTTTTGGTCCAAAACTTGAAGCAGGTTTGGCTGTGCCCTCAGGAGAAGATCCGTTTATAGTAGCCAGATGTGTCTTGGCCCAAGCTAGCGAGGTCAATTCCGCAGCCGTTTTATTGCCCAACCGCTCGATATAGCGTCGAGCGGCCCGTGTCTCCTGAACTTGTTGAGGCGGGTACATCAGGCACAGTTGCCTTCACTACAATCGGCGTATCCGCTTCGATGGTATTAGGTGCAGTTGGCACGACTTGAGCATGTTCAGTCGGCGCACCCTTTGATTTAATGTTAGCTGGTGCATTTGGCACAACTGCTTTGACCGATGCCGGCACACCCGCAGATGTTTGTTTAGGTACACGAGGCACAGCAGAGGATTTCTCAGCCGGCTTACCCGTTTTGATGTTAGTGGCTAGGTTTTTACCAGCCGCGGAGGTGCCTGGACTTTCGTCCCTGGACACACTCCGCTGCACTCTTACCCTACCTAGCGACAGGGCAGCTGGTTTGTTGTATTGTTGTTTGTTAGTTTTTGTTTTTGTTGTTATTTTATTTTTATCCATTAATTTTGATCCCACGAGTAAGCACGTAAGGGGTTGGACCCTCCATGCATTGACGACGTAAATGGATTAGTCAACTATTTATTTGTTGTGGGTTATCTAATCTATGTACATATATGCATTTTATTTCGGGATCTCGAAAAATCCCGGGATTGGAATTTTTGAAATCCTGAATCCCGGGATTCACAAATCCAGTACCGATTGGCATCCCTAGTTTTCTTGCAAATTTTCTACTCAAACCACTTGTTTGTGTTATGGAAACAGCACATAAGTATTAACTAAAATTCGAAGACATTTTGGTGAAGTTTTGAGATAATCAAAAATATCAGGGGTTTTGTGTATTCCACGGGGAATTATCATAGCATTGTTGCTATAAATATTCGTTCCGCACTTCTTAATTTCGCGAGTATTACAGAACACCACTGTTTATTTTTTTTTCTTCGGTAAACGTTTTTTAAGCTGTTATATTATTATTTTTTTCATTTTTGTGTCAGTTGTGTCAACTATGAGCTGTTTTTACATGACGAACAATTGATTTCAATGTAAAATTTAAATAAATAGCCCTAAAAAACGAAGTGGGTTTCATACAAATTTTACACTCAAATCACTTGTTGGTCACATCACATCAGCACATTAATATGCGATTTTTCTACTACAAACAGTTTGTTTGAGTGGAAAATTTTTATAAAAAACACTCAGTTCTTTTGGATGATTCACATACAAAATTCATTTGTGTGTATTGTGGAAACGGCACCTACCCTACAAAAACAATGACGGTCATTTGATGCATCATCTGATGGGCATTGCTGATGGGTATACCCATCAGCATTCTCTATCATTTTCTTAAGGGCAATATGAAAAAACTGATGTAAACATTCGTGTACGTCTGAATTTTTTTCTCTTTCATACTTGTGGTTTTCGTGAACTATAGTAAAACATATATCTGAACTCTGCTCACTCCACAGTATTTTACTAATCAGTACTGTTGTAAACATAGTCATAGATGCAAGAGTGTTAGTAAATAAGTTTTGTGTGTGTTAGTTTCCATCAGCACCCTGCAGTGCGCTGGACCGGTCCCAAATTGGTACTTTCACCTATCACTAAGGGACACTGTTAGTCTTTTTACTGGTAAAACGACCGGAGATTTTAACATGTGGTTGTCGTAGAAACAGTCAATTGACCCCCCTATAGATAACTATGGGACAGTCTGTTTACCGGTGCCACAGTATCAATCCCGTGGTTGATACCGTCGTACCAGTTAATTAACTGGTTAATTCGGTCTGGTAAAATAAATAGTTCCAAAGTACTTTACATCTAATTTTCCCTGATAAGCCAGTGATTACTTATTAACATGTAAGAATAATACACAATATAACCAGGTTTTAATTTTAACATTGTTATTAATATATTTATATACTCGTATAAAAGGAAATCAAATCAATAGGCAATTCATTACTATAAATTAAATAAAAGTTAAATTAATTCATTAGGTTCAATACTTCAATTATATATAATAGTTCAAACTATTTTTTAAAACTTTTTTGTTTTAAAAATCTTTTTTTTTGCAGAAATATGGCCTGGCGTAATTGGTGTTCTGCTGAACCCGATTCACTTGATATACCAATTGCGTCTGAAAGTGGAAATTATTGTAAAGATTTTACTTTGCCTTTTACTCATATTATTTACTTACCTTTTGTTTAAAAAATTGGTATTAAATTTGTCACACTTTAACTTTTCACTTTATTTGATGTGTCTTGTCAAACGCCAGAACAATAACTGAAGCATATATTATGTGCACAACTCACCAAATAAATGAATAACGGATTATTTTTTTTTAATACACATTTACCTCACATAGCAACAAAATTCAACTTTCATTGACAATGCTTCTGAGTACAGGCATAACTTCAAATTAACACCTCTTCGATAACAAAGGGACAGAAAAGTGTGAATTGACACCTCTTCGATAACAAAGGGACAGAAAAGTGTGAATTGACACTTATTCGATAACAAAGGGACAGAAAAGTGTGAATTGACATCGCGAAAGACAACGTTGAGTCAGAAAAAGAACCGAAAAATGGGTCAATTGACAAAATAATACTGCAGGGCAATTTCTTGTAGGGTAAGCTTCTTATACGGTATTTAGGATTACGCATTATTTATATGTATATGCATACATATGTAAATCTATGCAGATACATACATGTGAGCATATATAAAACATATATGAAATATATTTTGAGACATATCCCTAATTATTGGTTAAAATGATTTATGTAAACGGTTTTTTTTTTTTTTGTGGCTGATGTTTTTAATATTTTGTAAGATATTCTAACTTTCTCACTGCTATTCACTTATTATTATTTTTTTTTTAATTAGGACCAGCACTCAGGGGATAACCCCAAAGTATGCAAAGCATTGAGGCGGAACTAGGAAAATATGTTTTGGGAAGGAGGATAAAGGGAGTAGTGTTTGTGGACATTCGATTTAAACCCTGACACACTGAAAGTGGAAGGAAAGACCTCTGCGGGAAGTTTATTGCACATACGAACAGTACTGCCAAAGTACGAATTCTGTCTGTAATGCGTAGTGCGGTTCACTATTTTTTTTTGCCGTGGAATTCTATTATTTGCCTACAGAGAAAGTTGTTATTAAGTAAAAGCATTGTTTTGTATTAAACGATTTAGTAGCATTCTGTATAAATTTTAACCTTTTTCTTTACTTTCATTAGTTCTGGTGCAGTATTCTTTAAAATATCTTTTAATATAAAGTGATCAATTTATTTAATATGTGGTTTTTGCAGCCAAAAATTGTATAGTTATAAAATCTATTAAAAGTATTTATATATAAATCTTATCTTAGTGATATTGAGTGTCAAACACTTTACAACGTTTAAAATTAATAATTAATTATTAATAATACTAAAATTTAAAGAAAAAATTATCATAGTTTAACATCAATATAATTGTATACAAACACACACTACTTTAACGTGTTAAATAGTTATTATGTACTTCTAACTTCTAAATAAATTTTATTCTAAAGAAATATTGCTAAATTGTTTTATTTATGTAATTCAGCAGATTCAATTAATGATAGAGGATCTTTAACTAATGTGATTGCAGATGCCGTGGTGGCAGTGAGGTCTAAGCGGTAGACAACTCTCATGATGAGACTGTGGTTAGTCTCGAAACATCGATGTCAGTTCAACCCTCCGCGCAGTCTAATTTTTCTTTGTCTGTTCAAGTATTAAGGGCCACTAGATTTTTCTCTCTAATTTAAATAATAATTTAATTTATAACAAATTTATATTTAGAGAAAACGAACTTAAGCCTGAAAAATGAAAAATTTCTTTGATTAAATTTCTATGAAATTTTTTTAAAAAGCCATTCAAAATAATTAGTCCAATTTATTTCCTAAAGTTTTCAAAAACTTTGGCAGTAACATACGAATATATTGAAATCATTAACTTAAAAATAAAACCTTTACACATATGATAAGTTTTTTGTTCTCTATAAGTTAGGTGCTGTTTCCATAAGACGGATGACTGCAGATGATTTTAGTGTAAAATTGATTGGCGAATGATTTGAGTGTAAAATTTGTATTGATATCAGTAAAAAAAAACTGAATGCTTTTCATACAAATTGTACACTCACCCGTTTTGTAGAAACAGCATCTTCATAAACTTTTATTAAAATTTGCATTTTCAAACAAATTCGGATAGAAAAAATCTCAACAAATATGATGGGTGTTAAAAAAAAAACAACAGTAATCATTATTCAAAATTCGGATGAAAATTTCTCATACGATCACATTCAACCGAATCATCCAGAAAGTGGTTTTAAACGGAAATATCCACTGGTGGGTTGCTCTGTAATTCGATTTGAAAAGAAAACTGTTCGAATTTGTATCTTATTTATATTCCAATTCGAAAGCTTTTACCTTCAATTCACAATACATAGTAACCCCCCTGGATTTGATTGGAAAGGCCTTAAAAACAGCGTTTGTAATTTATTTTAGGTCCTATTTTAGGTTTTAATTTAGACACGCAAAGTTTACTTTAACAAAGTTTTTTTCAATTAATGTTAAATTTTGTTTGTTATTTAGACACAAAAATTTTGGTTAAACAAATCTTATTAATTTTCTTTGTTCTTTCTGTGGCAGTTAGTGACAGTACGGTTTATGTATTTGGTAGCCTAAAATAAAATATATAAATTTCAGTTCATCGTTCCAAGAATATAAAATTTAAATAAACTTTTCAAAAACTAACGACTGTTAAGCTACGTTCACATTTATCAAATATTTGTCGAAAAAAACGTAACCAAGAAAAAAACTAATAATTTGTTTCCTTTAATCCCAATATTTTTTTAATTATGGGTTCGAATTTGTTAAAAACTGTATAAAAATACTCTTTTGGAGAAGAATTAATTTTATTTTGTAATATAAAAATCGTGTTAAATGAAACTATCCCTAAGCAAAACTATTGGTTACGTTTTTTTGGGCAAATATTTGATAAATGTGAACGTAGCTTTACGCTATTATCGACATAATCTTTAATCGGTTTTTTAATATAAAATAAGTTTAGCTTTCTGCTTCTCATTTTCTCAATCTCTCTCTTTCTTTTCTCTCACACGCTCTTAGATAAATTGATAATGCTCAATTATTGTCCCAAAAAGCTCTATTATTGAGTATAATGTTTGCCCTATTTTTAAGCTCTGTTTTTCTTATGTTTATGTTTACTTTTTTTAGTTTCTTTCCATTTCCACATTGCCGAAGGACATTAACTTCGAGCATCGTATGATGATTAAAGCACAAGAAACAATAATAAAGCAAGAGTCATTACTTGCTCGTGAAAAAGCTTAAACCTAAAGGCATATGGTTAATAATGGAGTACTTAACATTATTAAAGGTGAAATTGTAAAATCAGTATATATCGTGTCGCTTAACTGTACAGACGGCCAAAGCTGTGAATTTCAAATTCAAATTCTAAAAAGCGCTTTTAAAAAATATTTACAATAAAAAGCAAATAAGTAATAATATTATTTTCTATTATGAAATAAATTAGAAATAAAAAAAATAGAAATATTTATCAAAAAAATGCATGGTGTTTTTTTTTTTTTGAAAAAGCGCAAGAAATCATTTAAGACATAAAAAAAAATCTTAAAATTACGTCGTATTTGTTCGTTATGTAAAAAGTTTTAATTTTCCGTTTTATAATACCTCCGCTGTTTAAATGATGCTACAGAAAACATTTTAGTTCGTATTGATTTAAATCGGCCGGGAGTTCTGTTTATTAGTTGAACCGAAACTTTCGTAGTGCTTGTCACGTTTAAATTCTATTTGAATCTAAAATTTCGCTGCAACAACGTGTCATAAATAATTTCTTGTGTAAACGGTGTGTTTAGATTTTAAGAAGAGCAACTTTAAATGTGTTAAAGTGTTAAAAAAAGAAACATTAAAAAAAATTAAGTAATATTAGAAATGTGTTTTTTTTTTATAAAATGTGGAGAAAATAATAAAAAAACGGTGTATCAACTTAGAAAATTATTCAATTAGGTCACATTATAATGAAATGTGCAAATAGCAGTTCCGTCTGAGTGTTTCCCACTTTAAAAGATTTTAATGTTTATATATTTAAGAAACTTTTGGTGTTTATAAATGTGTGTATATGTAGATAAATATAAACACATGTACATACACACACATGTATATATATGTATATGTATGACGACTGCTGACAAAACAACTCAAGTATAATTTGGATATTTTTCGGTAGAAAAAATAAATGTGCTTTAAGTAGACTGATATTTTCTACTTAAAAATTTAAAATTTTCATATACAAAATTCAACCAACCCATTATTTATATTTTATTTTAATATCTTATTTTTTTTTTAACATTTGAAATTCGCTATTGATCAATTGCAAATTAATTAATACGATGATAGGACGAATTTTTTACGAGGGCGGTTCGGAAACTTCTTAGCCTAGCACAAAAAGCGCGGTATAAACAGAAAAAAGTTAAGTGTTTTGGAAACTTCCATCTCTGCTATGAAATGTAACTAAACATTGGCGGAAATTTTCAAAATTGTCTTAGCTGGACTTAAGTGCTTTTCAAAAGTCCACAGATATATAATATATGTACATACATACATATGTTCATATATGTTTGTATATATACATATATACACTTTTTTCTATTGCTTTATGCCGAAAATATTTTTCTTTGAAAGGATTTTTTTTGACACACTTTAACAAAAATTCTACAACGCCAACTAACTGACTTCCCACTGCTAAACTAACAAACAAGTCAAATGTTTTATAGAATCTTTTTACGTTAAAACAAAAATACTCTTGTTTAAAAACTACCGGTCTACTCGTATACATACATTCACGTTGAAAAGACATAAGAACAAAAACTAACAAATAAACTATTGGCAAGTTGATATTGTTGATAGTGAGTGCATAGATAAAAACTTTAATGGATGGGTTGTATTCAGCACTTAAAAATGTACGTGTCAGTTAATAAACCTTTTCAAATTCTCTGTCGGTCTGTATGCAAATTAATAAACCTTTTAGAGTTTATTTTAAAAAAATATTTATTTTTGTCAACCGCTTTGGTCAACCTCTCAAATAAAACTTAAACTTAATTTACAAAATGTATTTCTTATATCTAATTCGTTCTTTTCAGCAAAAAGTATAATATTATTTTTATTTTATTTAAATTTGTTTGTTTGGCGAATATTTGCAAAAGCTGCAAACATTCATTCAAGACATTCATTCCAAAGATAGAAAGAAACGTTACACCGTTCATATTTTAGCAGACATATCATATCGTGAGCATAATTTGTGGGAAAGAATTTATGTTTTGTTCAGTGGTTTCAAACTCATGTCTTAACTTGCACGTACGTAAATATCCTTTTGTTTAGTTAGAGTCTACTTAATGCTTCTTAGCAGTGACATTAAAGAATTCCTTAATAGTAAGATGCAGTTTTTAAGTAGATCCTTATTTTATCTATGAAATGCATACAGGAATTAAAATAGATTCTCCCTAAAGTATGCACGTTATATTATTGCGATGAGAAATTTTGCAGTGCACTTAAGTGCTTGAGAAAACTTTTAAATTTGCTTGAAGAGAAAAAAAAAGTGGATTAGCTTTTCTTGTTTAAACCCTGCTGGATGTCATTAGAAAAAAATGTATTTAAGATTTTCTTTAAAAAGTTAAATTATACATAAGTTTTTGAATACAAATATACTCCAATTTTTGTTTTTTGATCCGTATCTTAATCGAGAAATAGGAGTCGTTAGGCAGTTTCCAATTATAAATTTCTTAATACTGATTTTCACTGTATCGTTTCTAACTTCTAAATAAATTTAATTTAATTAATAACAAATATTAATAACTCGCAAGATATAGTTTGTGGCTGCTTTTGTAATCGCCGGCATGACGTCGAGGTACATATTTTTCTATAAAATTTTTTTTTGTCGAAATATATTTTGTGCTGCCATTATGATCAAAGCCTGATGTCTCATCATCATGAGAGAGTTTAATAATGCTACGCACTTTTACATATCAGCAAAAACTTTATACATCGCTGAACTCCGATCAATGTTGTTCCATAGTATACCACCTCTTAGTTATAGTAGTAAAGTCTTCAGCCGCAATCAATTATTAAGTAATATTATTATTTGATCTTCTTAATGAAAATTTGAAATATAATATTCTTTCTCTTCCATTTTGTTGACCATCCACAACTTTTTGCTATCCTCTCCGGGGAAAAGAATAATTGGCAGTTTTTACATATTATTTTTGGTCGATTACCCATATAACTTGTGTAGTTAGGAGTGGATACAAGGGCGACTAAGGGATATTCCCCCACCCACCCCCCAACATAACAAAAAAAAAAAATATTATTAAATTCTATTAAATAATTTTTGATGAAATCACACACTTATCAGAAAAAGCAAAATGTCTTTAGCTCTAAAATATTTCAATATCGCCGAAAATAAAATGAAAGAATATTTTATTGGCTTAGTAGACACATTTGATGAAGCTTCAAAGGATATCGAAGGTGACGTTGGGGTGTCAATTAATTTAAAAACTTGCGTAAAAAATACTTGAATCTACGATGAATGCAAAACAAACGCCCAGCTGTTTCCACAAACTTAATAATTATATTTCTAAGTGCAACAAAGTACCAATAATTGAAAAGGTTGTTTTAAAAGCGCCATGGTTTTAACGGAAGCATCCTATTCAAAATATCGAAAATTATTATCGCATTGTGGGCTATATTCCATTAATTGAGTTTGTTTGAGAAGATTTAAAAACACGTTTCTGTAAAGGCATTCTCAGTTAATATAATATACCCAATCTATTACCACAAATATAAGTACGTTCACATCTCCATTAGCTGATCAAATTATTAAGTTTGAAAAAATAGATAACAAATTTCTTACAGCAAAACTAGAGGCGGAATTATTGCATTGGCGATAACGGTGGAAAATATTCAAAAATAGCACGGAGAATATGATCAACGCCTTAGTAAATTCTGACTCGGATACGAAATTGAGATTCGAAAAAATATACAAAATTATTTAAATTTAAAGGAATTTCTTTGAGTAATGCGGGATAATAAAAAATTTTTTCTTGAAAACTATTGAGTTATTATTATTTTAATAAAAAAAAAGTAAAACTAAATCTGTTTTGTTTGTGAGAAGTCGCATATTCTATTTGTATTTGTAATAGTGTATGTAACCACGTTCAAAGAAGCTACCTAACAAGTAGTGAAAGCATTTGCACATGAATACTGACGAGGTTTAGTGGCTTCTACCGAAAATAACGGTTGTTCTAATCGGCCAGTGCGGTTAAAAATCTAAAAAAAAGTTCTGTTTAGATATTACATTTTTTCTTTGTTGCTTGAAATATGATAACAATGTCTACTTAATATTTCTCTGATTATTAACATTTACGAACAAATACTAAATCTGTTTTGTTGTTTATTATTTGACATTTTTATAAGTTTTGACTTCGTATATGTTAAAAACTTCGATACGGTAGTACATTATCTGGGAACGTAGATAATCCAGGAACCGACTGCAATAACATGAGGACAAAATCTACATAAAACATTATTGAAAAAATTTACAATTATGACTGGTGAAAGAAAAAATTTTTAGTAGATAAAAAGAATTACAAACTGGATTTAAGTCCATAAGTAATGTGTCAATTATTTGCTTCTGAAAAAAGTGGATGAAACACCAGCAAATATTTTATTTATATTAAATGTTTACTTTTTGTGAAAGTACGAGTCCTAAATTGGAAGTGGTGTTGGTAAATAGTTGGTGGGAGACATCAGATCGTATGAAAAATATATTTAAGCCAGATTGTTCATACGTTCATAAAAAAGAAACATTTTTACAAATGTGGACAAATTTGTTGCATACATTTGTGCATTAAGTAAAATATTTTTCTCATTGTTATGTATTCAATACGCATTTTGTATGTATGCATTTGTGTTATGTACATACATATATTTTTTACTTATAAAAGTAAAAACAAATACATATGTATATATATATATATATGCACACACTTTCTACGTAAAATGGTGTTGTTGCTGTTGCCATCGTTGTTAATGGTCCAGTTGTTGTCAGTGAATATATGCATACTTATTTTATTTGGTTTTTGTTGTTATACTACTCTTTGCATAAATAAATGTGCCCCTACGGAAATCAATGTGTGCGTTAAAGCTTAATTGGAAAAAATTGTAAATAAAAATGTTAAAAATAAATAAATCTACAAATATACGATGACAAAAAATATCTACTCAGCAGCTGTATTGGGAAAATTGTTAATAAGAAATATAAAATTACACTCGCACGCACACACACACACATGTTTGCATGTGAACACTGAAATTGTAGAATGTAAAGAGCATTAAAATGGAACTCTGTTTTCCTACATTTAACACTGCAAAAAAAAAGTAACGTGTGGCGGCAGTTCGATTGTATTGAACATATTAAATGGATTGAACATATTATTGAACATTGATTGAACATAGATATTGAACATATTAAATGGATGGATAATAAATTTTTATGTAAGTATACATGCTTTTTTTATATTTGAAATGTTTTATTTAGTATTTATAAGTATTTATATTTATATTTATTAAACAAAAATTGGTGTATAAAGAACTTTAAAAAATTTACTTTAAGACTTTAGATACACCTTTAAAACATTATGGAATTATTTGAAATATGAATTTGAATTGCAACGGAAAAATTTGATATGTTGCCCATCATCTGTGTGTTTGGTGCAAATGGTCTTGTGAAAAAGCAAGTGCAAATAAACGTAGTAAAACCACCTGGAGTTGCCTATAAAGTGTTTATATGAATAACCTAAAAACTTTTTTTAATTTGTTGAACTTTTTAAACATTTCGATATGGATGAAAAAAATATAGGGTACATAACAAAGTTTAAAAGCCTGATAAAAACAAAAAAAATGTGCTGCAAACAATAAAAAAATATTTAAAAAAATTTACTAAAACAATAGTAGAAGTTGAGTTGATTAAAATTTAAATTTCAATATTAATTTTGGACACTTTTAGTATTTTTCTTCATGTGTTCTGTAAAGTAACAAATGCAAATGAATTCTTATGTGTACTTATATTTCTGTTTGGTAATAAAAACATATTATATTCATTTAAAAATTTATTTTAACTGTAGTCCGGACGATTACCTAATCCGGACAATAGCTGAGACTATAACTGTCCGGATTAGCGAGGTTGTACTGTATTTAAAATTGTTTAAAAGTTACAAGAAAATAAATGTGCCAGCGTTAATGTTGTTTAAACAAATGTTTTTATTTAAAATTTGTTTTGAATGTTTGAGGGTGTTGTTGGCTGAAGTGTTTTTGGACTCTTTAAGTGATGAAGGCATACCACTAGTCTTCAGAAAGGAACGATTTTTATAAAGGCACATTTTATAAGCTAAAAATAGAATTTGCTTACGTTGTCCTAAAAATTTCAGCACAAACATATTTTATAAACTTATGGGTCGATTATGGATGGAAACCGAACTCCAGTTGCGTTGTCAGTTGCTGAAAATTGTATTACGGATGGCAACTGAAAGGTTCTAGTTTCAGTTTTTCTGGCAACCACAAATTTTCAGTTGCCGGCTGGCAACGCAACTAAAGTTGGGTTGCTATCCATAATCGAGCCATTAATTAAAAATAAATAAACCAGGGTAGTGAAATTAAATTTTGTACTGAACGTTTTTAAATGTTTTTTTTTTCCAATTGTTTTCCTCAAGTATTTGTGTATATTTATTTTTTAGGTAGCAATATTTTATACATATCTTATAGTTTATAATTCCAATAAAAAATAAACTAAAGCACAAAATACAATATACGAGTATTTTAAATCATAAACATTTTTATAGGAAGTATAAAAAAATTATAAAGTTTTGTTTGATGTTGTTTTTTCCTTCAAAATGCCTTTAATAAGTGCGAGTGTGTTTCTGTGTTTCAGTTCTTGCAGGAAGGAAAAAATAATTTTGCCATTTTATGTAAAATGTTGCAATTTTAATGATTACTTTGTATGTTTTTTAATAATTATTTTTTCATTTAAATTTTGTAAAGATACAGCAAGGTCAGAGTCATTTGAAATACTATTAAGTTGAAAGTAAAAATTTTTTTGCTATTTTTCAAATGTTTGAAACAACAATTATTGTCATAAATATTTCAAAAGATAATGCTTGCAATATTTTAGGAAATATTTTAGTTAACTAAAATAAGTATTTTAGTTTATTTTCTAAATTTTCAAATAGTTAAATGAATAATAAAAAAAAAATCAACATTACAAGAAAACTATGAATATGAATATGGAAACATGTAAAAAAAAATACAAAAATAGTCTTCGATAGGCTCGTTCCAGGTCATGTACGATCATCGCTAGATTCTCAACCTTCTGTTGCAAATCCTCATGAAACCAATCAATCTTCATAAACATTGAATTACCCTAATATGTATATTAAATTTTAAATATTCAAACCTTTTTGAAAATTTTGTAAGCTCGCATGCTTATAAAAAATACTCTTAAACAAGAAAAGAGAATTACAAATTCTTGAGAATATCTTGAATAGATTGTTATATTTTTTAGAAACCAATACATTTAGTACAATTGAACAGATGTTTCCTTCCTTCAGGAATATAAAGGACCGCAAAGCGATTGAACTGCTACTTTAAGCTTAAAAGACAACCAGTTTTTCATGTTCGTTTTTAATTTATCTTGCGATATTAAAGTCCTGCAAGCAAACTCGAATTTTTTCTATTTAGTATCACTTCTTCAATATAATTTTAGTAAATTAACTTAAAATTACTGTTAGCCTAATAATTCAAACAGAAATCAAGCTGCGTGTAAATATTCATATCATAATATTAAAGAACGATAGGAAATATATTTCCTTCTTCAGGAAACAGAAGAAAAAAAAAATATAACAAAAATTAATCATTAAAAACAAAATAAAATGCTTTTATATACATACAAGTCAAAAAAATTTTATTGGAAATAAAAGTACTCACACTGATGTAATGTTTATTTGATTAAATAGGAGGAGGTTATTTAGGCCTTTAAATTAGCTGACAAATAAATCAATAATAATATATCATTAATTATATGACACAAAATCACACGTGTGTTGACTATGAAACAAAGCAAATAGCAAGAATGAAATTCAATTTCGTTAATATCAAACAAACGTCTTTCTAAGACTTCTAAGCAATATTTGTAACACTTATTCAAACAAACAAACAAGCAAATACCCACATAATTTCGATATGAAGTTCTAAACGCAATCAAACGGTAAACATTTTGTGATGCTTTGACTGAGTAAGCTTTGAAAGCTTTGCCGAATGTGTCACTGGGTGGGAACTACAAAGCAAATCAAGAGAATAAATTTTAAATATAATATGCATACAGTTTCACATAAGCCAGTCATTGCTGGAAAATATTTTCCATTTGTTTTTGACTTTTAAATTCAATAGAAATAAAAAAAAAACAAAATAATGAATACATTTCGACACCTTAAAATTGCGTTCAAAAATTCGCCATTTCCAAACGATTGTCAAATTTTGTAGTATTTCCTTTCCTATTAAATTCTTTGTTTACAAACAAATTTGATATTTTTTTTAAATTAAAATTTTTAAAGCTAAAATTTTTATATGAATTAAAAAAAGTGTATGCAAAAAAGAAAATAATTGTGAAAAAAGGAAGCAACCGTGAAAAAGCGAAAAAAGATATGGAATTCAAAGTTCAGGTAAGATTTATATAATTGGAAACATTCTGAAGAATCACAAACTAAATCTTTGTGTTTCAAGGCCACCAGAAGTCACTGAAACGCAGGGTCCCCGTGGATAGAATGACTGATGATATATTTTAAATTAGTGCTTAAATGTAATTTATCGTTCATGAGCCTTGCACGTGGTGGCCTCATGCATTTAATTTTATGTAATTGATATAAATTAATTAATAAAAACAAATTGTATATAAATAGAAAATTTTATTTGTTTCTGGGTTACCTTTTTTAATTTTTATTCTACACTTTCATTCCATTATCTCCTAAAATCCCCAAATTTGTTTTTTGAAAACAAATTTAATAATATGTATGAAGAATATTGACTTTGTTAGAAATTTATATTGTTTACTAAAATAATATTTTTTAGTCATTAGAAAATTCCTATTAGGGTTAACTCAATACACACAACTTACATATATCTAAATACTTAGGACATCGAAATCTTCAAAACAAAAACATTTTGATGTGGAATTTTAAAAGATGAATTGAGTATCCGATTAAATATATGTATTTTTTATATAAGAAATATGTACATACATATATGCCAAAAAAAGAGAATTACGTAGTTTATGTTTGTTTGGAAACTATTTATTTGTTATGCAATAGCATTCAAAATATTTCTAAATTTAATCGACGCAAATTTTTCAAAGGATATAGAGAGGTATGTAACATTTAGATGCTAGCTGAAGTATTCATTAAAAATCAATATAAATTTGATTTGTTTTACAAAAAAAATTTTAATGGACATTTTGTATTAAAACATGTACATATTTCAAATTATTTAACTTTTTATGTTTTTATGAACATTGCAAAAGTTGTATGTATAGAGTACATTGTTTAATCCCAACTACAAAAAAATATCCCCAGTTTTTGGATATGGCCTTATAGATGGGAGCACTAATACATCATTTCATTTCTTTATTTCTCACTTTCTTTACAAAACAAATTGACAATCGTTTGGAAATTTACACAAACAAAATGCCTGCTGTTTTTCGTGTTGTATTTGTTTTATTCTGGCTCCCACCTTATATAAATTCGCCTTGGATGTTACGAACAACTGCTTTAATAGACTAAGAAGAACATATACATAAAAAAGCGTATCGAGAGAATTGACAGAGGTACCAATTTTGAATAGCTCGTAGATCTATCACCAAAAAATAGGCTCAGATGAAGAAATTCTATAGTCTTTAAAAAAAAATAATAACTAAACATGAATATAACTCAGAAACGTTAAGAGAAAATTAAAAAAAATGATTCTAAATTCACTTCAACTTTTGCTGTTTAAATTTTTTCCAATTTTCTTTTAAAGTTGCCTTATTGTTCACACAGAGAAATCTATTGAAACTAATTTTAGTTTTCTTTTGCCTCCAATTTCTTAAATTTTTGACAGTTCATTTTGTTTAGTTTGTTTAAAAGGAATTTATTATCGCAAAATTTTGCAAAATTTTTCACTGCGATGCACAGAAAGAAACGATATGTCAAAAAATAACCTGCATCTTACTTTACATTACGAATGGCACAACAAAACGAGCATACCAATACAAAAAACTCCGTACTAAGTAGCACTTCTCTTTCCCCACTCTCCGACAAACACAAAAGTAGATCTGCAAAAGTTAATGTGTGTGAACCGGGACTTAGAACAAATTGACATTTAAGACTGCATTATTTATGTACGGTTTCTATAAAACAAAAAATTGGTTTGAATTGGAAATTTGTATGAAAACCACAGTTTTTTGGGTGATTCCCATACAAAATTTCTGCACAAGTCATTTGTCTGTATTGTGGACACAGGACATTAGCTTTTTAATTTTCATACAATTTATAAATCATTAATTGCACAATTTTCTGATATTAATTACTTCATCATATATTTACCTAAAAGTATGCTTTTGTTTTACACAATATGTGATAATGTGATAATTTTGTTTTGTTTTCAGTTTTTTTAAATTGATTTTAATGTTCACTTACGGTTATCAAACAATATAATTAAATTTAAAATATCGTACATAATTAGTGATGACGAACGAGAACAAATCTGTTTCCCGGAATTTAAAAGATTATACAAATCACTAAACAAAAGAATTGTTATTCCAACAATATTTTGTTAACTATTGACTCTAAAGCAAAATGTTATTTGAAATACTGCATTCAGCTACATGAAAAATAGTAACAATAAAATATGGCCCCAAACGAAATATGAAAAGTTACCCCAAAATTTTTGATTTGAAAACAACAAAACGAAATTTGGGGCCATTCTTCTTACATTTTTTGATGGCATTTTTTACTTTTAAAATTTGGTGCCATTTATGCCTAATTTTTATGGCCGTTCCTAATACTTAAGTATGTTGCCAGTTTTAATTTATTTTGCAGGAGAATCAAAATACTTTTCTAATTTAGTATTTTTAATCTATTGCATAGCTTCTATCGCGGGCTTTAAGACGACCGAATCAAGAAATTTTGAAACGTTTGTTTCTTAAGTCTTTTGTTTTTGAAACGAAAAAACCTGACACTAAGTTTGTTTCTTAAGTATTTTTTTTTAAACGAAAAAACCTGACACTAATGGTGTTTTCTTTTCTTCACACAAAATGGCACCGTATTGATAGGTACATATATAAAATATATTGCCAACCCTGTAAAAAGGCAGCTTGTTATTTCACTAGAACTGAACACAACTTTTGAAAAAGTGGAACGCCCTGTTTTCAACAGCTGACAGCTAAGTCTTACATGACACTGTCGATTTTTACGGGGCAAAAAGTGCAATGTATTCCACCCTTAGTGAGGGCGATTTTTTTAGAATCAAATACACTGCCCTTTTAGAGAGCAAAACATATTTAAGAAACGAACACCAAAGTAATTTTCTGCATGGGGATGTACCATTTTTTTGTAGAAAAGAAAACACCATAAGTTTGTTTCTTGAGTATTTTGCTTTTTTAAGTATTTAAATCGTCCACTGTATGTTAACCCCTAAAGTATGCTATTGAATTTGATTTCATTAACACACAGTATTGCCGGAGTTATTAAACAAATTTCCCATTGGTCCAAATGAGTGACAAACAAAAATGTGCCAACAAATGGCAAAATTCCCGTAGAGATCATCAAAAATTGACATATGTACATAAATATTAAGTTTCAAAATTTTACAGAAAAATTCTCAAATACAATTGAGAAATTGGACTTACATAGTCAATAAGAATGGATTCTTGGCTTTAATTTCCCATTTTTCCAAATGAGTGACAAACAAAAATGTGCCCACAAATGGCAAAATTCCCGTAGAGATCATCAAAACTTGACATATGTACATAAATATTAAGTTTCAAAATTTTACAGAAAAATTCTCAAATGCAATTGAGAAATCGGACTTACATAGTCAATAAGTATGGATTCTTGGCTTTAGTTTCCCATTTTTCCAAATGAGTGACAAACAAAAATGTGCCCACAAATGGCAAAATTCCCGTAGAGATCATCAAAACTTGACATATGTACATAAATATTAAGTTTCAAAATTTTACAGAAAAATTCTCAAATACAATTGAGAAATCGGACTTACATAGTCAATAAGTATGGATTCTTGGCTTTAATTTCCCATTTTTCCAAATGAGTGACAAACAAAAATGTGCCCACAAATGGCAAAATTCCCGTAGAGATCATCAAAACTTGACATATGTACATAAATATTAAGTTTCAAAATTTTACAGAAAAATTCTCAAATACAATTGAGAAATTGGACTTACATAGTCAATAAGAATGGATTCTTGGCTTTAATTTCCCATTTTTCCAAATGAGTGACAAACAAAAATGTGCCCACAAATGGCAAAATTCCCGTAGAGATCATCAAAACTTGACATATGTACATAAATATTAAGTTTCAAAATTTTACAGAAAAATTCTCAAATGCAATTGAGAAATCGGACTTACATAGTCAATAAGTATGGATTCTTGGCTTTAGTTTCCCATTTTTCCAAATGAGTGACAAACAAAAATGTGCCCACAAATGGCAAAATTCCCGTAGAGATCATCAAAACTTGACATATGTACATAAATATTAAGTTTCAAAATTTTACAGAAAAATTCTCAAATACAATTGAGAAATCGGACTTACATAGTCAATAAGTATGGATTCTTGGCTTTAATTTCCCATTTTTCCAAATGAGTGACAAACAAAAATGCGCAAACAAATGGCAAAATTCCCGTAGAGATCATCAAAACTTGACATACATATGTATGAACATAAATATTAAGTTTCAAAATTTTACAGAAAAATTCTCAAATACAATTGAGAAATCGGACTTACATAGTCAATAAGTATGGATTCTTGGCTTTAATTTCCCATTTTTCCAAATGAGTGACAAACAAAAATGTGCCAACAAATGGCAAAATTCCCGTAGAGATCATCAAAAATTGACATATGTACATAAATATTAAGTTTCAAAATTTTACAGAAAAATTCTCAAATACAATTGAGAAATCGGACTTACATAGTCAATAAGTATGGATTCTTGGCTTTAATTTCCCATTTTTCCAAATGAGTGACAAACAAAAATGTGCCCACAAATGGCAAAATTCCCGTAGAGATCATCAAAACTTGACATATGTACATAAATATTAAGTTTCAAAATTTTACAGAAAAATTCTCAAATACCATTGAGAAATTGGACTTACATAGTCAATAAGAATGGATTCTTGGCTTTAATTTCCCATTTTTCCAAATGAGTGACAAACAAAAATGTGCCCACAAATGGCAAAATTCCCGTAGAGATCATCAAAACTTGACATATGTACATAAATATTAAGTTTCAAAATTTTACAGAAAAATTCTCAAATGCAATTGAGAAATCGGACTTACATAGTCAATAAGTATGGATTCTTGGCTTTAGTTTCCCATTTTTCCAAATGAGTGACAAACAAAAATGTGCCCACAAATGGCAAAATTCCCGTAGAGATCATCAAAACTTGACATATGTACATAAATATTAAGTTTCAAAATTTTACAGAAAAATTCTCAAATACAATTGAGAAATCGGACTTACATAGTCAATAAGTATGGATTCTTGGCTTTAATTTCCCATTTTTCCAAATGAGTGACAAACAAAAATGCGCAAACAAATGGCAAAATTCCCGTAGAGATCATCAAAACTTGACATACATATGTATGAACATAAATATTAAGTTTCAAAATTTTACAGAAAAATTCTCAAATACAATTGAGAAATCGGACTTACATAGTCAATAAGTATGGATTCTTGGCTTTAATTTCCCATTTTTCCAAATGAGTGACAAACAAAAATGTGCCAACAAATGGCAAAATTCCCGTAGAGATCATCAAAAATTGACATATGTACATAAATATTAAGTTTCAAAATTTTACAGAAAAATTCTCAAATACAATTGAGAAATCGGACTTACATAGTCAATAAGTATGGATTCTTGGCTTTAATTTCCCATTTTTCCAAATGAGTGACAAACAAAAATGTGCCCACAAATGGCAAAATTCCCGTAGAGATCATCAAAACTTGACATATGTACATAAATATTAAGTTTCAAAATTTTACAGAAAAATTCTCAAATACAATTGAGAAATTGGACTTACATAGTCAATAAGAATGGATTCTTGGCTTTAATTTCCCATTTTTCCAAATGAGTGACAAACAAAAATGTGCCCACAAATGGCAAAATTCCCGTAGAGATCATCAAAACTTGACATATGTACATAAATATTAAGTTTCAAAATTTTACAGAAAAATTCTCAAATGCAATTGAGAAATCGGACTTACATAGTCAATAAGTATGGATTCTTGGCTTTAGTTTCCCATTTTTCCAAATGAGTGACAAACAAAAATGTGCCCACAAATGGCAAAATTCCCGTAGAGATCATCAAAACTTGACATATGTACATAAATATTAAGTTTCAAAATTTTACAGAAAAATTCTCAAATACAATTGAGAAATCGGACTTACATAGTCAATAAGTATGGATTCTTGGCTTTAATTTCCCATTTTTCCAAATGAGTGACAAACAAAAATGCGCAAACAAATGGCAAAATTCCCGTAGAGATCATCAAAAATTGACATATGTACATAAATATTAAGTTTCAAAATTTTACAGAAAAATTCTCAAATACAATTGAGAAATCGGACTTACATAGTCAATAAGTATGGATTCTTGGCTTTAATTTCCCATTTTTCCAAATGAGTGACAAACAAAAATGTGCCAACAAATGGCAAAATTCCCGTAGAGATCATCAAAAATTGACATATGTACATAAATATTAAGTTTCAAAATTTTACAGAAAAATTCTCAAATACAATTGAGAAATCGGACTTACATAGTCAATAAGTATGGATTCTTGGCTTTAATTTCCCATTTTTCCAAATGAGTGACAAACAAAAATGTGCCCACAAATGGCAAAATTCCCGTAGAGATCATCAAAACTTGACATATGTACATAAATATTAAGTTTCAAAATTTTACAGAAAAATTCTCAAATACAATTGAGAAATTGGACTTACATAGTCAATAAGAATGGATTCTTGGCTTTAATTTCCCATTTTTCCAAATGAGTGACAAACAAAAATGCGCAAACAAATGGCAAAATTCCCGTAGAGATCATCAAAACTTGACATACATATGTATGAACATAAATATTAAGTTTCAAAATTTTACAGAAAAATTCTCAAATGCAATTGAGAAATCGGACTTACATAGTCAATAAGTATGGATTCTTGGCTTTAGTTTCCCATTTTTCCAAATGAGTGACAAACAAAAATGTGCCCACAAATGGCAAAATTCCCGTAGAGATCATCAAAACTTGACATATGTACATAAATATTAAGTTTCAAAATTTTACAGAAAAATTCTCAAATACAATTGAGAAATCGGACTTACATAGTCAATAAGTATGGATTCTTGGCTTTAATTTCCCATTTTTCCAAATGAGTGACAAACAAAAATGCGCAAACAAATGGCAAAATTCCCGTAGAGATCATCAAAACTTGACATACATATGTATGAACATAAATATTAAGTTTCAAAATTTTACAGAAAAATTCTCAAATACAATTGAGAAATCGGACTTACATAGTCAATAAGTATGGATTCTTGGCTTTAATTTCCCATTTTTCCAAATGAGTGACAAACAAAAATGTGCCAACAAATGGCAAAATTCCCGTAGAGATCATCAAAAATTGACATATGTACATAAATATTAAGTTTCAAAATTTTACAGAAAAATTCTCAAATACAATTGAGAAATCGGACTTACATAGTCAATAAGTATGGATTCTTGGCTTTAATTTCCCATTTTTCCAAATGAGTGACAAACAAAAATGTGCCCACAAATGGCAAAATTCCCGTAGAGATCATCAAAACTTGACATATGTACATAAATATTAAGTTTCAAAATTTTACAGAAAAATTCTCAAATACAATTGAGAAATTGGACTTACATAGTCAATAAGAATGGATTCTTGGCTTTAATTTCCCATTTTTCCAAATGAGTGACAAACAAAAATGTGCCCACAAATGGCAAAATTCCCGTAGAGATCATCAAAACTTGACATATGTACATAAATATTAAGTTTCAAAATTTTACAGAAAAATTCTCAAATGCAATTGAGAAATCGGACTTACATAGTCAATAAGTATGGATTCTTGGCTTTAGTTTCCCATTTTTCCAAATGAGTGACAAACAAAAATGTGCCCACAAATGGCAAAATTCCCGTAGAGATCATCAAAACTTGACATATGTACATAAATATTAAGTTTCAAAATTTTACAGAAAAATTCTCAAATACAATTGAGAAATCGGACTTACATAGTCAATAAGTATGGATTCTTGGCTTTAATTTCCCATTTTTCCAAATGAGTGACAAACAAAAATGCGCAAACAAATGGCAAAATTCCCGTAGAGATCATCAAAACTTGACATACATATGTATGAACATAAATATTAAGTTTCAAAATTTTACAGAAAAATTCTCAAATACAATTGAGAAATCGGACGTACATGGTCAATAAGTATGGATTCTTGGCTTTAATTTCCCATTTTTCCAAATGAGTGACAAACAAAAATGTGCCCACAAATGGCAAAATTCCCGTAGAGATCATCAAAAATTGACATATGTACATAAATATTAAGTTTCAAAATTTTACAGAAAAATTCTCAAATACAATTGAGAAATCGGACTTACATAGTCAATAAGTATGGATTCTTGGCTTTAATTTCCAATTTTTCCAAATGAGTGACAAACAAAAATGTGCCCACAAATGGCAAAATTCCCGTAGAGATCATCAAAACTTGACATATGTACATAAATATTAAGTTTCAAAATTTTACAGAAAAATTCTCAAATACAATTGAGAAATCGGACTTACATAGTCAATAAGTATGGATTCTTGGCTTTAATTTCCCATTTTTCCAAATGAGTGACAAACAAAAATGCGCAAACAAATGGCAAAATTCCCGTAGAGATCATCAAAACTTGACATACATATGTATGAACATAAATATTAAGTTTCAAAATTTTACAGAAAAATTCTCAAATACAATTGAGAAATCGGACTTACATAGTCAATAAGTATGGATTCTTGGCTTTAATTTCCCATTTTTCCAAATGAGTGACAAACAAAAATGTGCCAACAAATGGCAAAATTCCCGTAGAGATCATCAAAAATTGACATATGTACATAAATATTAAGTTTCAAAATTTTACAGAAAAATTCTCAAATACAATTGAGAAATCGGACTTACATAGTCAATAAGTATGGATTCTTGGCTTTAATTTCCCATTTTTCCAAATGAGTGACAAACAAAAATGTGCCCACAAATGGCAAAATTCCCGTAGAGATCATCAAAAATTGACATATGTACATAAATATTAAGTTTCAAAATTTTACAGAAAAATTCTCAAATACAATTGAGAAATCGGACTTACATAGTCAATAAGTATGGATTCTTGGCTTTAATTTCCAATTTTTCCAAATGAGTGACAAACAAAAATGTGCCCACAAATGGCAAAATTCCCGTAGAGATCATCAAAACTTGACATATGTACATATATATTAAGTTTCAAAATTTTACAGAAAAATTCTCAAATACAATTGAGAAATCGGACGTACATGGTCAATAAGTATGAACTCTTGGCTTTAATTTCCCATTTTTCCAAATGAGTGACAAACAAAAATGTGCCAACAAATGGCAAAATTCCCGTAGAGATCATCAAAAATTGACATATGTACATAAATATTAAGTTTCAAAATTTTACAGAAAAATTCTCAAATACAATTGAGAAATCGGACTTACATAGTCAATAAGTATGGATTCTTGGCTTTAATTTCCCATTGGTCCAAATGAGTGACAAACAAAAATGTGCCCACAAATGGCAAAATTCCCATAGAGATCATCAAAACTTGACATATGTACATAAATATTAAGTTTCAAAATTTTACAGAAAAATTCTCAAATACAATTGAGAAATCGGACTTACATGGTCAATAAGTATGGACTCTTGGCTTTAATTTCCCATTTTTCCAAATGAGTGACAAACAAAAATGTGCCAACAAATGGCAAAATTCCCGTAGAGATCATCAAAAATTGACATATGTACATAAATATTAAGTTTCAAAATTTTACAGAAAAATTCTCAAATACAATTGAGAAATCGGACTTACATAGTCAATAAGTATGGAGTCTTGGCTTTAATTTCCAATTTTTCCAAATGAGTGACAAACAAAAATGTGCCCACAAATGGCAAAATTCCCGTAGAGATCATCAAAACTTGACATATGTACATAAATATTAAGTTTCAAAATTTTACAGAAAAATTCTCAAATACAATTGAGAAATCGGACTTACATAGTCAATAAGTATGGATTCTTGGCTTTAATTTCCCATTTTTCCAAATGAGTGACAAACAAAAATGCGCAAACAAATGGCAAAATTCCCGTAGAGATTATCAAAACTTGACATACATATGTATGAACATAAATATTAAGTTTCAAAATTTTACAGAAAAATTCTCAAATACAATTGAGAAATCGGACTTACATAGTCAATAAGTATGGATTCTTGGCTTTAATTTCCCATTTTTCCAAATGAGTGACAAACAAAAATGTGCCAACAAATGGCAAAATTCCCGTAGAGATCATCAAAAATTGACATATGTACATAAATATTAAGTTTCAAAATTTTACAGAAAAATTCTCAAATACAATTGAGAAATCGGACTTACATGGTCAATAAGTATGGACTCTTGGCTTTAATTTCCCATTTTTCCAAATGAGTGACAAACAAAAATGTGCCAACAAATGGCAAAATTCCCGTAGAGATCATCAAAAATTGACATATGTACATAAATATTAAGTTTCAAAATTTTACAGAAAAATTCTCAAATACAATTGAGAAATCGGACTTACATAGTCAATAAGTATGGATTCTTGGCTTTAATTTCCCATTTTTCCAAATGAGTGACAAACAAAAATGTGCCCACAAATGGCAAAATTCCCGTAGAGATCATCAAAAATTGACATATGTACATAAATATTAAGTTTCAAAATTTTACAGAAAAATTCTCAAATACAATTGAGAAATCGGACTTACATAGTCAATAAGTATGGATTCTTGGCTTTAATTTCCCATTTTTCCAAATGAGTGACAAACAAAAATGTGCCCACAAATGGCAAAATTCCCGTAGAGATCATCAAAAATTGACATATGTACATAAATATTAAGTTTCAAAATTTTACAGAAAAATTCTCAAATACAATTGAGAAATCGGACTTACATAGTCAATAAGTATGGATTCTTGGCTTTAATTTCCAATTTTTCCAAATGAGTGACAAACAAAAATGTGCCCACAAATGGCAAAATTCCCGTAGAGATCATCAAAACTTGACATATGTACATATATATTAAGTTTCAAAATTTTACAGAAAAATTCTCAAATACAATTGAGAAATCGGACGTACATGGTCAATAAGTATGAACTCTTGGCTTTAATTTCCCATTTTTCCAAATGAGTGACAAACAAAAATGTGCCAACAAATGGCAAAATTCCCGTAGAGATCATCAAAAATTGACATATGTACATAAATATTAAGTTTCAAAATTTTACAGAAAAATTCTCAAATACAATTGAGAAATCGGACTTACATAGTCAATAAGTATGGATTCTTGGCTTTAATTTCCCATTGGTCCAAATGAGTGACAAACAAAAATGTGCCCACAAATGGCAAAATTCCCATAGAGATCATCAAAACTTGACATATGTACATAAATATTAAGTTTCAAAATTTTACAGAAAAATTCTCAAATACAATTGAGAAATCGGACTTACATGGTCAATAAGTATGGACTCTTGGCTTTAATTTCCCATTTTTCCAAATGAGTGACAAACAAAAATGTGCCAACAAATGGCAAAATTCCCGTAGAGATCATCAAAAATTGACATATGTACATAAATATTAAGTTTCAAAATTTTACAGAAAAATTCTCAAATACAATTGAGAAATCGGACTTACATAGTCAATAAGTATGGATTCTTGGCTTTAATTTCCAATTTTTCCAAATGAGTGACAAACAAAAATGTGCCCACAAATGGCAAAATTCCCGTAGAGATCATCAAAACTTGACATATGTACATATATATTAAGTTTCAAAATTTTACAGAAAAATTCTCAAATACAATTGAGAAATCGGACTTACATAGTCAATAAGTATGGATTCTTGGCTTTAATTTCCCATTTTTCCAAATGAGTGACAAACAAAAATGCGCAAACAAATGGCAAAATTCCCGTAGAGATCATCAAAACTTGACATACATATGTATGAACATAAATATTAAGTTTCAAAATTTTACAGAAAAATTCTCAAATACAATTGAGAAATCGGACTTACATAGTCAATAAGTATGGATTCTTGGCTTTAATTTCCCATTTTTCCAAATGAGTGACAAACAAAAATGTGCCAACAAATGGCAAAATTCCCGTAGAGATCATCAAAAATTGACATATGTACATAAATATTAAGTTTCAAAATTTTACAGAAAAATTCTCAAATACAATTGAGAAATCGGACTTACATGGTCAATAAGTATGGACTCTTGGCTTTAATTTCCCATTTTTCCAAATGAGTGACAAACAAAAATGTGCCAACAAATGGCAAAATTCCCGTAGAGATCATCAAAAATTGACATATGTACATAAATATTAAGTTTCAAAATTTTACAGAAAAATTCTCAAATACAATTGAGAAATCGGACTTACATAGTCAATAAGTATGGATTCTTGGCTTTAATTTCCCATTTTTCCAAATGAGTGACAAACAAAAATGTGCCCACAAATGGCAAAATTCCCGTAGAGATCATCAAAAATTGACATATGTACATAAATATTAAGTTTCAAAATTTTACAGAAAAATTCTCAAATACAATTGAGAAATCGGACTTACATAGTCAATAAGTATGGATTCTTGGCTTTAATTTCCCATTTTTCCAAATGAGTGACAAACAAAAATGTGCCCACAAATGGCAAAATTCCCGTAGAGATCATCAAAAATTGACATATGTACATAAATATTAAGTTTCAAAATTTTACAGAAAAATTCTCAAATACAATTGAGAAATCGGACTTACATAGTCAATAAGTATGGATTCTTGGCTTTAATTTCCAATTTTTCCAAATGAGTGACAAACAAAAATGTGCCCACAAATGGCAAAATTCCCGTAGAGATCATCAAAACTTGACATATGTACATATATATTAAGTTTCAAAATTTTACAGAAAAATTCTCAAATACAATTGAGAAATCGGACGTACATGGTCAATAAGTATGAACTCTTGGCTTTAATTTCCCATTTTTCCAAATGAGTGACAAACAAAAATGTGCCAACAAATGGCAAAATTCCCGTAGAGATCATCAAAAATTGACATATGTACATAAATATTAAGTTTCAAAATTTTACAGAAAAATTCTCAAATACAATTGAGAAATCGGACTTACATAGTCAATAAGTATGGATTCTTGGCTTTAATTTCCCATTGGTCCAAATGAGTGACAAACAAAAATGTGCCCACAAATGGCAAAATTCCCATAGAGATCATCAAAACTTGACATATGTACATAAATATTAAGTTTCAAAATTTTACAGAAAAATTCTCAAATACAATTGAGAAATCGGACTTACATGGTCAATAAGTATGGACTCTTGGCTTTAATTTCCCATTTTTCCAAATGAGTGACAAACAAATTGACATATGTACATAAATATTAAGTTTCAAAATTTTACAGAAAAATTCTCAAATACAATTGAGAAATCGGACTTACATAGTCAATAAGTATGGATTCTTGGCTTTAATTTCCCATTTTTCCAAATGAGTGACAAACAAAAATGTGCCCACAAATGGCAAAATTCCCGTAGAGATCATCAAAAATTGACATATGTACATAAATATTAAGTTTCAAAATTTTACAGAAAAATTCTCAAATACAATTGAGAAATCGGACTTACATAGTCAATAAGTATGGATTCTTGGCTTTAATTTCCCATTTTTCCAAATGAGTGACAAACAAAAATGTGCCCACAAATGGCAAAATTCCCGTAGAGATCATCAAAAATTGACATATGTACATAAATATTAAGTTTCAAAATTTTACAGAAAAATTCTCAAATACAATTGAGAAATCGGACTTACATAGTCAATAAGTATGGATTCTTGGCTTTAATTTCCAATTTTTCCAAATGAGTGACAAACAAAAATGTGCCCACAAATGGCAAAATTCCCGTAGAGATCATCAAAACTTGACATATGTACATATATATTAAGTTTCAAAATTTTACAGAAAAATTCTCAAATACAATTGAGAAATCGGACGTACATGGTCAATAAGTATGAACTCTTGGCTTTAATTTCCCATTTTTCCAAATGAGTGACAAACAAAAATGTGCCAACAAATGGCAAAATTCCCGTAGAGATCATCAAAAATTGACATATGTACATAAATATTAAGTTTCAAAATTTTACAGAAAAATTCTCAAATACAATTGAGAAATCGGACTTACATAGTCAATAAGTATGGATTCTTGGCTTTAATTTCCCATTGGTCCAAATGAGTGACAAACAAAAATGTGCCCACAAATGGCAAAATTCCCATAGAGATCATCAAAACTTGACATATGTACATAAATATTAAGTTTCAAAATTTTACAGAAAAATTCTCAAATACAATTGAGAAATCGGACTTACATGGTCAATAAGTATGGACTCTTGGCTTTAATTTCCCATTTTTCCAAATGAGTGACAAACAAAAATGTGCCAACAAATGGCAAAATTCCCGTAGAGATCATCAAAAATTGACATATGTACATAAATATTAAGTTTCAAAATTTTACAGAAAAATTCTCAAATACAATTGAGAAATCGGACTTACATAGTCAATAAGTATGGATTCTTGGCTTTAATTTCCCATTTTTCCAAATGAGTGACAAACAAAAATGTGCCCACAAATGGCAAAATTCCCGTAGAGATCATCAAAAATTGACATATGTACATAAATATTAAGTTTCAAAATTTTACAGAAAAATTCTCAAATACAATTGAGAAATCGGACTTACATAGTCAATAAGTATGGATTCTTGGCTTTAATTTCCAATTTTTCCAAATGAGTGACAAACAAAAATGTGCCCACAAATGGCAAAATTCCCGTAGAGATCATCAAAACTTGACATATGTACATATATATTAAGTTTCAAAATTTTACAGAAAAATTCTCAAATACAATTGAGAAATCGGACTTACATAGTCAATAAGTATGGACTCTTGGCTTTAATTTCCCATTTTTCCAAATGAGTGACAAACAAAAATGTGCCAACAAATGGCAAAATTCCCGTAGAGATCATCAAAAATTGACATATGTACATAAATATTAAGTTTCAAAATTTTACAGAAAAATTCTCAAATACAATTGAGAAATCGGACTTACATAGTCAATAAGTATGGATTCTTGGCTTTAATTTCCAATTTTTCCAAATGAGTGACAAACAAAAATGTGCCCACAAATGGCAAAATTCCCGTAGAGATCATCAAAAATTGACATATGTACATATATATTAAGTTTCAAAATTTTACAGAAAAATTCTCAAATACAATTGAGAAATCGGACTTACATAGTCAATAAGTATGGATTCTTGGCTTTAATTTCCCATTTTTCCAAATGAGTGACAAACAAAAATGCGCAAACAAATGGCAAAATTCCCGTAGAGATCATCAAAACTTGACATACATATGTATGAACATAAATATTAAGTTTCAAAATTTTACAGAAAAATTCTCAAATACAATTGAGAAATCGGACTTACATAGTCAATAAGTATGGATTCTTGGCTTTAATTTCCCATTTTTCCAAATGAGTGACAAACAAAAATGTGCCAACAAATGGCAAAATTCCCGTAGAGATCATCAAAAATTGACATATGTACATAAATATTAAGTTTCAAAATTTTACAGAAAAATTCTCAAATACAATTGAGAAATCGGACTTACATGGTCAATAAGTATGGACTCTTGGCTTTAATTTCCCATTTTTCCAAATGAGTGACAAACAAAAATGTGCCAACAAATGGCAAAATTCCCGTAGAGATCATCAAAAATTGACATATGTACATAAATATTAAGTTTCAAAATTTTACAGAAAAATTCTCAAATACAATTGAGAAATCGGACTTACATAGTCAATAAGTATGGATTCTTGGCTTTAATTTCCCATTTTTCCAAATGAGTGACAAACAAAAATGTGCCCACAAATGGCAAAATTCCCGTAGAGATCATCAAAAATTGACATATGTACATAAATATTAAGTTTCAAAATTTTACAGAAAAATTCTCAAATACAATTGAGAAATCGGACTTACATAGTCAATAAGTATGGATTCTTGGCTTTAATTTCCCATTTTTCCAAATGAGTGACAAACAAAAATGTGCCCACAAATGGCAAAATTCCCGTAGAGATCATCAAAAATTGACATATGTACATAAATATTAAGTTTCAAAATTTTACAGAAAAATTCTCAAATACAATTGAGAAATCGGACTTACATAGTCAATAAGTATGGATTCTTGGCTTTAATTTCCAATTTTTCCAAATGAGTGACAAACAAAAATGTGCCCACAAATGGCAAAATTCCCGTAGAGATCATCAAAACTTGACATATGTACATATATATTAAGTTTCAAAATTTTACAGAAAAATTCTCAAATACAATTGAGAAATCGGACGTACATGGTCAATAAGTATGAACTCTTGGCTTTAATTTCCCATTTTTCCAAATGAGTGACAAACAAAAATGTGCCAACAAATGGCAAAATTCCCGTAGAGATCATCAAAAATTGACATATGTACATAAATATTAAGTTTCAAAATTTTACAGAAAAATTCTCAAATACAATTGAGAAATCGGACTTACATAGTCAATAAGTATGGATTCTTGGCTTTAATTTCCCATTTTTCCAAATGAGTGACAAACAAAAATGCGCAAACAAATGGCAAAATTCCCGTAGAGATCATCAAAACTTGACATACATATGTATGAACATAAATATTAAGTTTCAAAATTTTACAGAAAAATTCTCAAATACAATTGAGAAATCGGACTTACATAGTCAATAAGTATGGATTCTTGGCTTTAATTTCCCATTTTTCCAAATGAGTGACAAACAAAAATGTGCCAACAAATGGCAAAATTCCCGTAGAGATCATCAAAAATTGACATATGTACATAAATATTAAGTTTCAAAATTTTACAGAAAAATTCTCAAATACAATTGAGAAATCGGACTTACATGGTCAATAAGTATGGACTCTTGGCTTTAATTTCCCATTTTTCCAAATGAGTGACAAACAAAAATGTGCCAACAAATGGCAAAATTCCCGTAGAGATCATCAAAAATTGACATATGTACATAAATATTAAGTTTCAAAATTTTACAGAAAAATTCTCAAATACAATTGAGAAATCGGACTTACATAGTCAATAAGTATGGATTCTTGGCTTTAATTTCCCATTTTTCCAAATGAGTGACAAACAAAAATGTGCCCACAAATGGCAAAATTCCCGTAGAGATCATCAAAAATTGACATATGTACATAAATATTAAGTTTCAAAATTTTACAGAAAAATTCTCAAATACAATTGAGAAATCGGACTTACATAGTCAATAAGTATGGATTCTTGGCTTTAATTTCCCATTTTTCCAAATGAGTGACAAACAAAAATGTGCCCACAAATGGCAAAATTCCCATAGAGATCATCAAAACTTGACATATGTACATAAATATTAAGTTTCAAAATTTTACAGAAAAATTCTCAAATACAATTGAGAAATCGGACTTACATGGTCAATAAGTATGGACTCTTGGCTTTAATTTCCCATTTTTCCAAATGAGTGACAAACAAAAATGTGCCAACAAATGGCAAAATTCCCGTAGAGATCATCAAAAATTGACATATGTACATAAATATTAAGTTTCAAAATTTTACAGAAAAATTCTCAAATACAATTGAGAAATCGGACTTACATAGTCAATAAGTATGGATTCTTGGCTTTAATTTCCAATTTTTCCAAATGAGTGACAAACAAAAATGTGCCCACAAATGGCAAAATTCCCGTAGAGATCATCAAAACTTGACATATGTACATAAATATTAAGTTTCAAAATTTTACAGAAAAATTCTCAAATACAATTGAGAAATCGGACTTACATAGTCAATAAGTATGGATTCTTGGCTTTAATTTCCCATTTTTCCAAATGAGTGACAAACAAAAATGCGCAAACAAATGGCAAAATTCCCGTAGAGATCATCAAAACTTGACATACATATGTATGAACATAAATATTAAGTTTCAAAATTTTACAGAAAAATTCTCAAATACAATTGAGAAATCGGACTTACATAGTCAATAAGTATGGATTCTTGGCTTTAATTTCCCATTTTTCCAAATGAGTGACAAACAAAAATGTGCCAACAAATGGCAAAATTCCCGTAGAGATCATCAAAAATTGACATATGTACATAAATATTAAGTTTCAAAATTTTACAGAAAAATTCTCAAATACAATTGAGAAATCGGACTTACATGGTCAATAAGTATGGACTCTTGGCCTTAATTTCCCATTTTTCCAAATGAGTGACAAACAAAAATGTGCCAACAAATGGCAAAATTCCCGTAGAGATCATCAAAAATTGACATATGTACATAAATATTAAGTTTCAAAATTTTACAGAAAAATTCTCAAATACAATTGAGAAATCGGACTTACATAGTCAATAAGTATGGATTCTTGGCTTTAATTTCCCATTTTTCCAAATGAGTGACAAACAAAAATGTGCCCACAAATGGCAAAATTCCCGTAGAGATCATCAAAAATTGACATATGTACATATATATTAAGTTTCAAAATTTTACAGAAAAATTCTCAAATACAATTGAGAAATCGGACTTACATAGTCAATAAGTATGGATTCTTGGCTTTAATTTCCCATTTTTCCAAATGAGTGACAAACAAAAATGTGCCCACAAATGGCAAAATTCCCGTAGAGATCATCAAAAATTGACATATGTACATAAATATTAAGTTTCAAAATTTTACAGAAAAATTCTCAAATACAATTGAGAAATCGGACTTACATAGTCAATAAGTATGGATTCTTGGCTTTAATTTCCAATTTTTCCAAATGAGTGACAAACAAAAATGTGCCCACAAATGGCAAAATTCCCGTAGAGATCATCAAAACTTGACATATGTACATATATATTAAGTTTCAAAATTTTACAGAAAAATTCTCAAATACAATTGAGAAATCGGACGTACATGGTCAATAAGTATGAACTCTTGGCTTTAATTTCCCATTTTTCCAAATGAGTGACAAACAAAAATGTGCCAACAAATGGCAAAATTCCCGTAGAGATCATCAAAAATTGACATATGTACATAAATATTAAGTTTCAAAATTTTACAGAAAAATTCTCAAATACAATTGAGAAATCGGACTTACATAGTCAATAAGTATGGATTCTTGGCTTTAATTTCCCATTGGTCCAAATGAGTGACAAACAAAAATGTGCCCACAAATGGCAAAATTCCCATAGAGATCATCAAAACTTGACATATGTACATAAATATTAAGTTTCAAAATTTTACAGAAAAATTCTCAAATACAATTGAGAAATCGGACTTACATGGTCAATAAGTATGGACTCTTGGCTTTAATTTCCCATTTTTCCAAATGAGTGACAAACAAAAATGTGCCAACAAATGGCAAAATTCCCGTAGAGATCATCAAAAATTGACATATGTACATAAATATTAAGTTTCAAAATTTTACAGAAAAATTCTCAAATACAATTGAGAAATCGGACTTACATGGTCAATAAGTATGGACTCTTGGCTTTAATTTCCCATTTTTCCAAATGAGTGACAAACAAAAATGTGCCAACAAATGGCAAAATTCCCGTAGAGATCATCAAAAATTGACATATGTACATAAATATTAAGTTTCAAAATTTTACAGAAAAATTCTCAAATACAATTGAGAAATCGGACGTACATGGTCAATAAGTATGAACTCTTGGCTTTAATTTCCCATTTTTCCAAATGAGTGACAAACAAAAATGTGCCCACAAATGGCAAAATTCCCGTAGAGATCATCAAAACTTGACATACATATGTATGAACATAAATATTAAGTTTCAAAATTTTACAGAAAAATTCTCAAATACAATTGAGAAATCGGACTTACATAGTCAATAAGTATGGATTCTTGGCTTTAATTTCCCATTTTTCCAAATGAGTGACAAACAAAAATGTGCCAACAAATGGCAAAATTCCCGTAGAGATCATCAAAAATTGACATATGTACATAAATATTAAGTTTCAAAATTTTACAGAAAAATTCTCAAATACAATTGAGAAATCGGACTTACATAGTCAATAAGTATGGATTCTTGGCTTTAATTTCCAATTTTTCCAAATGAGTGACAAACAAAAATGTGCCCACAAATGGCAAAATTCCCGTAGAGATCATCAAAACTTGACATATGTACATAAATATTAAGTTTCAAAATTTTACAGAAAAATTCTCAAATACAATTGAGAAATCGGACTTACATAGTCAATAAGTATGGATTCTTGGCTTTAATTTCCCATTTTTCCAAATGAGTGACAAACAAAAATGCGCAAACAAATGGCAAAATTCCCGTAGAGATCATCAAAAATTGACATATGTACATAAATATTAAGTTTCAAAATTTTACAGAAAAATTCTCAAATACAATTGAGAAATCGGACTTACATAGTCAATAAGTATGGATTCTTGGCTTTAATTTCCCATTTTTCCAAATGAGTGACAAACAAAAATGTGCCAACAAATGGCAAAATTCCCGTAGAGATCATCAAAAATTGACATATGTACATAAATATTAAGTTTCAAAATTTTACAGAAAAATTCTCAAATACAATTGAGAAATCGGACTTACATGGTCAATAAGTATGGACTCTTGGCTTTAATTTCCCATTTTTCCAAATGAGTGACAAACAAAAATGTGCCAACAAATGGCAAAATTCCCGTAGAGATCATCAAAAATTGACATATGTACATAAATATTAAGTTTCAAAATTTTACAGAAAAATTCTCAAATACAATTGAGAAATCGGACTTACATAGTCAATAAGTATGGATTCTTGGCTTTAATTTCCCATTTTTCCAAATGAGTGACAAACAAAAATGTGCCCACAAATGGCAAAATTCCCGTAGAGATCATCAAAAATTGACATATGTACATAAATATTAAGTTTCAAAATTTTACAGAAAAATTCTCAAATACAATTGAGAAATCGGACTTACATAGTCAATAAGTATGGATTCTTGGCTTTAATTTCCCATTTTTCCAAATGAGTGACAAACAAAAATGTGCCCACAAATGGCAAAATTCCCGTAGAGATCATCAAAAATTGACATATGTACATAAATATTAAGTTTCAAAATTTTACAGAAAAATTCTCAAATACAATTGAGAAATCGGACTTACATAGTCAATAAGTATGGATTCTTGGCTTTAATTTCCAATTTTTCCAAATGAGTGACAAACAAAAATGTGCCCACAAATGGCAAAATTCCCGTAGAGATCATCAAAACTTGACATATGTACATATATATTAAGTTTCAAAATTTTACAGAAAAATTCTCAAATACAATTGAGAAATCGGACTTACATAGTCTATAAGTATGAACTCTTGGCTTTAATTTCCCATTTTTCCAAATGAGTGACAAACAAAAATGTGCCAACAAATGGCAAAATTCCCGTAGAGATCATCAAAAATTGACATATGTACATAAATATTAAGTTTCAAAATTTTACAGAAAAATTCTCAAATACAATTGAGAAATCGGACTTACATAGTCAATAAGTATGGATTCTTGGCTTTAATTTCCCATTGGTCCAAATGAGTGACAAACAAAAATGTGCCCACAAATGGCAAAATTCCCATAGAGATCATCAAAACTTGACATATGTACATAAATATTAAGTTTCAAAATTTTACAGAAAAATTCTCAAATACAATTGAGAAATCGGACTTACATGGTCAATAAGTATGGACTCTTGGCTTTAATTTCCCATTTTTCCAAATGAGTGACAAACAAAAATGTGCCAACAAATGGCAAAATTCCCGTAGAGATCATCAAAAATTGACATATGTACATAAATATTAAGTTTCAAAATTTTACAGAAAAATTCTCAAATACAATTGAGAAATCGGACTTACATAGTCAATAAGTATGGATTCTTGGCTTTAATTTCCAATTTTTCCAAATGAGTGACAAACAAAAATGTGCCCACAAATGGCAAAATTCCCGTAGAGATCATCAAAACTTGACATATGTACATAAATATTAAGTTTCAAAATTTTACAGAAAAATTCTCAAATACAATTGAGAAATCGGACTTACATAGTCAATAAGTATGGATTCTTGGCTTTAATTTCCCATTTTTCCAAATGAGTGACAAACAAAAATGCGCAAACAAATGGCAAAATTCCCGTAGAGATCATCAAAACTTGACATACATATGTATGAACATAAATATTAAGTTTCAAAATT
Source organism: Lypha dubia (assembly GCA_947311025.1). Taxonomy (NCBI): domain Eukaryota; kingdom Metazoa; phylum Arthropoda; class Insecta; order Diptera; family Tachinidae; genus Lypha; species Lypha dubia. Next base: position 80,624,515 of record OX371263.1, on the reverse strand, counting down.
TTACAGAAAAATTCTCAAATACAATTGAGAAATCGGACTTACATAGTCAATAAGTATGGATTCTTGGCTTTAATTTCCCATTTTTCCAAATGAGTGACAAACAAAAATGTGCCAACAAATGGCAAAATTCCCGTAGAGATCATCAAAAATTGACATATGTACATAAATATTAAGTTTCAAAATTTTACAGAAAAATTCTCAAATACAATTGAGAAATCGGACTTACATGGTCAATAAGTATGGACTCTTGGCTTTAATTTCCCATTTTTCCAAATGAGTGACAAACAAAAATGTGCCAACAAATGGCAAAATTCCCGTAGAGATCATCAAAAATTGACATATGTACATAAATATTAAGTTTCAAAATTTTACAGAAAAATTCTCAAATACAATTGAGAAATCGGACTTACATAGTCAATAAGTATGGATTCTTGGCTTTAATTTCCCATTTTTCCAAATGAGTGACAAACAAAAATGTGCCCACAAATGGCAAAATTCCCGTAGAGATCATCAAAACTTGACATATGTACATATATATTAAGTTTCAAAATTTTACAGAAAAATTCTCAAATACAAATGAGAAATCGGACGTACATGGTCAATAAGTATGAACTCTTGGTTTTAATTTCCCATTTTTCCAAATGAGTGACAAACAAAAATGTGCCAACAAATGGCAAAATTCCCGTAGAGATCATCAAAAATTGACATATGTACATAAATATTAAGTTTCAAAATTTTACAGAAAAATTCTCAAATACAATTGAGAAATCGGACTTACATAGTCAATAAGTATGGATTCTTGGCTTTAATTTCCCATTGGTCCAAATGAGTGACAAACAAAAATGTGCCCACAAATGGCAAAATTCCCATAGAGATCATCAAAACTTGACATATGTACATAAATATTAAGTTTCAAAATTTTACAGAAAAATTCTCAAATACAATTGAGAAATCGGACTTACATGGTCAATAAGTATGGACTCTTGGCTTTAATTTCCCATTTTTCCAAATGAGTGACAAACAAAAATGTGCCAACAAATGGCAAAATTCCCGTAGAGATCATCAAAAATTGACATATGTACATAAATATTAAGTTTCAAAATTTTACAGAAAAATTCTCAAATACAATTGAGAAATCGGACTTACATAGTCAATAAGTATGGATTCTTGGCTTTAATTTCCAATTTTTCCAAATGAGTGACAAACAAAAATGTGCCCACAAATGGCAAAATTCCCGTAGAGATCATCAAAACTTGACATATGTACATAAATATTAAGTTTCAAAATTTTACAGAAAAATTCTCAAATACAATTGAGAAATCGGACTTACATAGTCAATAAGTATGGATTCTTGGCTTTAATTTCCCATTTTTCCAAATGAGTGACAAACAAAAATGCGCAAACAAATGGCAAAATTCCCGTAGAGATCATCAAAACTTGACATACATATGTATGAACATAAATATTAAGTTTCAAAATTTTACAGAAAAATTCTCAAATACAATTGAGAAATCGGACTTACATAGTCAATAAGTATGGATTCTTGGCTTTAATTTCCCATTTTTCCAAATGAGTGACAAACAAAAATGTGCCAACAAATGGCAAAATTCCCGTAGAGATCATCAAAAATTGACATATGTACATAAATATTAAGTTTCAAAATTTTACAGAAAAATTCTCAAATACAATTGAGAAATCGGACTTACATGGTCAATAAGTATGGACTCTTGGCTTTAATTTCCCATTTTTCCAAATGAGTGACAAACAAAAATGTGCCAACAAATGGCAAAATTCCCGTAGAGATCATCAAAAATTGACATATGTACATAAATATTAAGTTTCAAAATTTTACAGAAAAATTCTCAAATACAATTGAGAAATCGGACTTACATAGTCAATAAGTATGGATTCTTGGCTTTAATTTCCCATTTTTCCAAATGAGTGACAAACAAAAATGTGCCCACAAATGGCAAAATTCCCGTAGAGATCATCAAAAATTGACATATGTACATAAATATTAAGTTTCAAAATTTTACAGAAAAATTCTCAAATACAATTGAGAAATCGGACTTACATAGTCAATAAGTATGGATTCTTGGCTTTAATTTCCCATTTTTCCAAATGAGTGACAAACAAAAATGTGCCCACAAATGGCAAAATTCCCGTAGAGATCATCAAAAATTGACATATGTACATAAATATTAAGTTTCAAAATTTTACAGAAAAATTCTCAAATACAATTGAGAAATCGGACTTACATAGTCAATAAGTATGGATTCTTGGCTTTAATTTCCAATTTTTCCAAATGAGTGACAAACAAAAATGTGCCCACAAATGGCAAAATTCCCGTAGAGATCATCAAAACTTGACATATGTACATATATATTAAGTTTCAAAATTTTACAGAAAAATTCTCAAATACAATTGAGAAATCGGACGTACATGGTCAATAAGTATGAACTCTTGGCTTTAATTTCCCATTTTTCCAAATGAGTGACAAACAAAAATGTGCCAACAAATGGCAAAATTCCCGTAGAGATCATCAAAAATTGACATATGTACATAAATATTAAGTTTCAAAATTTTACAGAAAAATTCTCAAATACAATTGAGAAATCGGACTTACATAGTCAATAAGTATGGATTCTTGGTTTTAATTTCCCATTGGTCCAAATGAGTGACAAACAAAAATGTGCCCACAAATGGCAAAATTCCCATAGAGATCATCAAAACTTGACATATGTACATAAATATTAAGTTTCAAAATTTTACAGAAAAATTCTCAAATACAATTGAGAAATCGGACTTACATGGTCAATAAGTATGGACTCTTGGCTTTAATTTCCCATTTTTCCAAATGAGTGACAAACAAAAATGTGCCAACAAATGGCAAAATTCCCGTAGAGATCATCAAAAATTGACATATGTACATAAATATTAAGTTTCAAAATTTTACAGAAAAATTCTCAAATACAATTGAGAAATCGGACTTACATAGTCAATAAGTATGGATTCTTGGCTTTAATTTCCAATTTTTCCAAATGAGTGACAAACAAAAATGTGCCCACAAATGGCAAAATTCCCGTAGAGATCATCAAAACTTGACATATGTACATAAATATTAAGTTTCAAAATTTTACAGAAAAATTCTCAAATACAATTGAGAAATCGGACTTACATAGTCAATAAGTATGGATTCTTGGCTTTAATTTCCCATTTTTCCAAATGAGTGACAAACAAAAATGCGCAAACAAATGGCAAAATTCCCGTAGAGATCATCAAAACTTGACATACATATGTATGAACATAAATATTAAGTTTCAAAATTTTACAGAAAAATTCTCAAATACAATTGAGAAATCGGACTTACATAGTCAATAAGTATGGATTCTTGGCTTTAATTTCCCATTGGTCCAAATGAGTGACAAACAAAAATGTGCCCACAAATGGCAAAATTCCCATAGAGATCATCAAAACTTGACATATGTACATAAATATTAAGTTTCAAAATTTTACAGAAAAATTCTCAAATACAATTGAGAAATCGGACTTACATGGTCAATAAGTATGGACTCTTGGCTTTAATTTCCCATTTTTCCAAATGAGTGACAAACAAAAATGTGCCAACAAATGGCAAAATTCCCGTAGAGATCATCAAAAATTGACATATGTACATAAATATTAAGTTTCAAAATTTTACAGAAAAATTCTCAAATACAATTGAGAAATCGGACTTACATAGTCAATAAGTATGGATTCTTGGCTTTAATTTCCAATTTTTCCAAATGAGTGACAAACAAAAATGTGCCCACAAATGGCAAAATTCCCGTAGAGATCATCAAAACTTGACATATGTACATAAATATTAAGTTTCAAAATTTTACAGAAAAATTCTCAAATACAATTGAGAAATCGGACTTACATAGTCAATAAGTATGGATTCTTGGCTTTAATTTCCCATTTTTCCAAATGAGTGACAAACAAAAATGCGCAAACAAATGGCAAAATTCCCGTAGAGATCATCAAAACTTGACATACATATGTATGAACATAAATATTAAGTTTCAAAATTTTACAGAAAAATTCTCAAATACAATTGAGAAATCGGACTTACATAGTCAATAAGTATGGATTCTTGGCTTTAATTTCCCATTTTTCCAAATGAGTGACAAACAAAAATGTGCCAACAAATGGCAAAATTCCCGTAGAGATCATCAAAAATTGACATATGTACATAAATATTAAGTTTCAAAATTTTACAGAAAAATTCTCAAATACAATTGAGAAATCGGACTTACATGGTCAATAAGTATGGACTCTTGGCTTTAATTTCCCATTTTTCCAAATGAGTGACAAACAAAAATGTGCCAACAAATGGCAAAATTCCCGTAGAGATCATCAAAAATTGACATATGTACATAAATATTAAGTTTCAAAATTTTACAGAAAAATTCTCAAATACAATTGAGAAATCGGACTTACATAGTCAATAAGTATGGATTCTTGGCTTTAATTTCCCATTTTTCCAAATGAGTGACAAACAAAAATGTGCCCACAAATGGCAAAATTCCCGTAGAGATCATCAAAAATTGACATATGTACATAAATATTAAGTTTCAAAATTTTACAGAAATATTCTCAAATACAATTGAGAAATCGGACTTACATAGTCAATAAGTATGGATTCTTGGCTTTAATTTCCCATTTTTCCAAATGAGTGACAAACAAAAATGTGCCCACAAATGGCAAAATTCCCGTAGAGATCATCAAAAATTGACATATGTACATAAATATTAAGTTTCAAAATTTTACAGAAAAATTCTCAAATACAATTGAGAAATCGGACTTACATAGTCAATAAGTATGGATTCTTGGCTTTAATTTCCAATTTTTCCAAATGAGTGACAAACAAAAATGTGCCCACAAATGGCAAAATTCCCGTAGAGATCATCAAAACTTGACATATGTACATATATATTAAGTTTCAAAATTTTACAGAAAAATTCTCAAATACAATTGAGAAATCGGACGTACATGGTCAATAAGTATGAACTCTTGGCTTTAATTCCCATTTTTCCAAATGAGTGACAAACAAAAATGTACCAACAAATGGCAAAATTCCCGTAGAGATCATCAAAAATTGACATATGTACATAAATATTAAGTTTCAAAATTTTACAGAAAAATTCTCAAATACAATTGAGAAATCGGACTTACATAGTCAATAAGTATGGATTCTTGGCTTTAATTTCCCATTGGTCCAAATGAGTGACAAACAAAAATGTGCCCACAAATGGCAAAATTCCCATAGAGATCATCAAAACTTGACATATGTACATAAATATTAAGTTTCAAAATTTTACAGAAAAATTCTCAAATACAATTGAGAAATCGGACTTACATGGTCAATAAGTATGGACTCTTGGCTTTAATTTCCCATTTTTCCAAATGAGTGACAAACAAAAATGTGCCAACAAATGGCAAAATTCCCGTAGAGATCATCAAAAATTGACATATGTACATAAATATTAAGTTTCAAAATTTTACAGAAAAATTCTCAAATACAATTGAGAAATCGGACTTACATAGTCAATAAGTATGGATTCTTGGCTTTAATTTCCAATTTTTCCAAATGAGTGACAAACAAAAATGTGCCCACAAATGGCAAAATTCCCGTAGAGATCATCAAAACTTGACATATGTACACAAATATTAAGTTTCAAAATTTTACAGAAAAATTCTCAAATACAATTGAGAAATCGGACTTACATAGTCAATAAGTATGGATTCTTGGCTTTAATTTCCCATTTTTCCAAATGAGTGACAAACAAAAATGCGCAAACAAATGGCAAAATTCCCGTAGAGATCATCAAAACTTGACATACATATGTATGAACATAAATATTAAGTTTCAAAATTTTACAGAAAAATTCTCAAATACAATTGAGAAATCGGACTTACATAGTCAATAAGTATGGATTCTTGGCTTTAATTTCCCATTTTTCCAAATGAGTGACAAACAAAAATGTGCCAACAAATGGCAAAATTCCCGTAGAGATCATCAAAAATTGACATATGTACATAAATATTAAGTTTCAAAATTTTACAGAAAAATTCTCAAATACAATTGAGAAATCGGACTTACATGGTCAATAAGTATGGACTCTTGGCTTTAATTTCCCATTTTTCCAAATGAGTGACAAACAAAAATGTGCCAACAAATGGCAAAATTCCCGTAGAGATCATCAAAAATTGACATATGTACATAAATATTAAGTTTCAAAATTTTACAGAAAAATTCTCAAATACAATTGAGAAATCGGACTTACATAGTCAATAAGTATGGATTCTTGGCTTTAATTTCCCATTTTTCCAAATGAGTGACAAACAAAAATGTGCCCACAAATGGCAAAATTCCCGTAGAGATCATCAAAAATTGACATATGTACATAAATATTAAGTTTCAAAATTTTACAGAAAAATTCTCAAATACAATTGAGAAATCGGACTTACATAGTCAATAAGTATGGATTCTTGGCTTTAATTTCCCATTTTTCCAAATGAGTGACAAACAAAAATGTGCCCACAAATGGCAAAATTCCCGTAGAGATCATCAAAAATTGACATATGTACATAAATATTAAGTTTCAAAATTTTACAGAAAAATTCTCAAATACAATTGAGAAATCGGACTTACATAGTCAATAAGTATGGATTCTTGGCTTTAATTTCCAATTTTTCCAAATGAGTGACAAACAAAAATGTGCCCACAAATGGCAAAATTCCCGTAGAGATCATCAAAACTTGACATATGTACATATATATTAAGTTTCAAAATTTTACAGAAAAATTCTCAAATACAATTGAGAAATCGGACGTACATGGTCAATAAGTATGAACTCTTGGCTTTAATTTCCCATTTTTCCAAATGAGTGACAAACAAAAATGTGCCAACAAATGGCAAAATTCCCGTAGAGATCATCAAAAATTGACATATGTACATAAATATTAAGTTTCAAAATTTTACAGAAAAATTCTCAAATACAATTGAGAAATCGGACTTACATAGTCAATAAGTATGGATTCTTGGCTTTAATTTCCCATTGGTCCAAATGAGTGACAAACAAAAATGTGCCCACAAATGGCAAAATTCCCATAGAGATCATCAAAACTTGACATATGTACATAAATATTAAGTTTCAAAATTTTACAGAAAAATTCTCAAATACAATTGAGAAATCGGACTTACATGGTCAATAAGTATGGACTCTTGGCTTTAATTTCCCATTTTTCCAAATGAGTGACAAACAAAAATGTGCCAACAAATGGCAAAATTCCCGTAGAGATCATCAAAAATTGACATATGTACATAAATATTAAGTTTCAAAATTTTACAGAAAAATTCTCAAATACAATTGAGAAATCGGACTTACATAGTCAATAAGTATGGATTCTTGGCTTTAATTTCCAATTTTTCCAAATGAGTGACAAACAAAAATGTGCCCACAAATGGCAAAATTCCCGTAGAGATCATCAAAACTTGACATATGTACATAAATATTAAGTTTCAAAATTTTACAGAAAAATTCTCAAATACAATTGAGAAATCGGACTTACATAGTCAATAAGTATGGATTCTTGGCTTTAATTTCCCATTTTTCCAAATGAGTGACAAACAAAAATGCGCAAACAAATGGCAAAATTCCCGTAGAGATCATCAAAACTTGACATACATATGTATGAACATAAATATTAAGTTTCAAAATTTTACAGAAAAATTCTCAAATACAATTGAGAAATCGGACTTACATAGTCAATAAGTATGGATTCTTGGCTTTAATTTCCCATTTTTCCAAATGAGTGACAAACAAAAATGTGCCAACAAATGGCAAAATTCCCGTAGAGATCATCAAAAATTGACATATGTACATAAATATTAAGTTTCAAAATTTTACAGAAAAATTCTCAAATACAATTGAGAAATCGGACTTACATAGTCAATAAGTATGGATTCTTGGCTTTAATTTCCAATTTTTCCAAATGAGTGACAAACAAAAATGTGCCCACAAATGGCGAAATTCCCGTAGAGATCATCAAAACTTGACATATGTACATATATATTAAGTTTCAAAATTTTACAGAAAAATTCTCAAATACAATTGAGAAATCGGACGTACATGGTCAATAAGTATGAACTCTTGGCTTTAATTTCCCATTTTTCCAAATGAGTGACAAACAAAAATGTGCCAACAAATGGCAAAATTCCCGTAGAGATCATCAAAAATTGACATATGTACATAAATATTAAGTTTCAAAATTTTACAGAAAAATTCTCAAATACAATTGAGAAATCGGACTTACATAGTCAATAAGTATGGATTCTTGGCTTTAATTTCCAATTTTTCGAAATGAGTGACAAACAGAAATGTGCCCACAAATGGCAAAATTCCCGTAGAGATCATCAAAACTTGACATATGTACATATATATTAAGTTTCAAAATTTTACAGAAAAATTCTCAAATACAATTGAGAAATCGGACGTACATGGTCAATAAGTATGAACTCTTGGCTTTAATTCCCATTTTTCCAAATGAGTGACAAACAAAAATGTACCAACAAATGGCAAAATTCCCGTAGAGATCATCAAAAATTGACATATGTACATAAATATTAAGTTTCAAAATTTTACAGAAAAATTCTCAAATACAATTGAGAAATCGGACTTACATAGTCAATAAGTATGGATTCTTGGCTTTAATTTCCCATTGGTCCAAATGAGTGACAAACAAAAATGTGCCCACAAATGGCAAAATTCCCATAGAGATCATCAAAACTTGACATATGTACATAAATATTAAGTTTCAAAATTTTACAGAAAAATTCTCAAATACAATTGAGAAATCGGACTTACATGGTCAATAAGTATGGACTCTTGGCTTTAATTTCCCATTTTTCCAAATGAGTGACAAACAAAAATGTGCCAACAAATGGCAAAATTCCCGTAGAGATCATCAAAAATTGACATATGTACATAAATATTAAGTTTCAAAATTTTACAGAAAAATTCTCAAATACAATTGAGAAATCGGACTTACATAGTCAATAAGTATGGATTCTTGGCTTTAATTTCCAATTTTTCCAAATGAGTGACAAACAAAAATGTGCCCACAAATGGCAAAATTCCCGTAGAGATCATCAAAACTTGACATATGTACATAAATATTAAGTTTCAAAATTTTACAGAAAAATTCTCAAATACAATTGAGAAATCGGACTTACATAGTCAATAAGTATGGATTCTTGGCTTTAATTTCCCATTTTTCCAAATGAGTGACGAACAAAAATGCGCAAACAAATGGCAAAATTCCCGTAGAGATCATCAAAACTTGACATACATATGTATGAACATAAATATTAAGTTTCAAAATTTTACAGAAAAATTCTCAAATACAATTGAGAAATCGGACTTACATAGTCAATAAGTATGGATTCTTGGCTTTAATTTCCCATTTTTCCAAATGAGTGACAAACAAAAATGTGCCAACAAATGGCAAAATTCCCGTAGAGATCATCAAAAATTGACATATGTACATAAATATTAAGTTTCAAAATTTTACAGAAAAATTCTCAAATACAATTGAGAAATCGGACTTACATGGTCAATAAGTATGGACTCTTGGCTTTAATTTCCCATTTTTCCAAATGAGTGACAAACAAAAATGTGCCAACAAATGGCAAAATTCCCGTAGAGATCATCAAAAATTGACATATGTACATAAATATTAAGTTTCAAAATTTTACAGAAAAATTCTCAAATACAATTGAGAAATCGGACTTACATAGTCAATAAGTATGGATTCTTGGCTTTAATTTCCCATTTTTCCAAATGAGTGACAAACAAAAATGTGCCCACAAATGGCAAAATTCCCGTAGAGATCATCAAAAATTGACATATGTACATAAATATTAAGTTTCAAAATTTTACAGAAAAATTCTCAAATACAATTGAGAAATCGGACTTACATAGTCAATAAGTATGGATTCTTGGCTTTAATTTCCCATTTTTCCAAATGAGTGACAAACAAAAATGTGCCCACAAATGGCAAAATTCCCGTAGAGATCATCAAAAATTGACATATGTACATAAATATTAAGTTTCAAAATTTTACAGAAAAATTCTCAAATACAATTGAGAAATCGGACTTACATAGTCAATAAGTATGGATTCTTGGCTTTAATTTCCAATTTTTCCAAATGAGTGACAAACAAAAATGTGCCCACAAATGGCAAAATTCCCGTAGAGATCATCAAAACTTGACATATGTACATATATATTAAGTTTCAAAATTTTACAGAAAAATTCTCAAATACAATTGAGAAATCGGACGTACATGGTCAATAAGTATGAACTCTTGGCTTTAATTTCCCATTTTTCCAAATGAGTGACAAACAAAAATGTGCCAACAAATGGCAAAATTCCCGTAGAGATCATCAAAAATTGACATATGTACATAAATATTAAGTTTCAAAATTTTACAGAAAAATTCTCAAATACAATTGAGAAATCGGACTTACATAGTCAATAAGTATGGATTCTTGGCTTTAATTTCCCATTGGTCCAAATGAGTGACAAACAAAAATGTGCCCACAAATGGCAAAATTCCCATAGAGATCATCAAAACTTGACATATGTACATAAATATTAAGTTTCAAAATTTTACAGAAAAATTCTCAAATACAATTGAGAAATCGGACTTACATGGTCAATAAGTATGGACTCTTGGCTTTAATTTCCCATTTTTCCAAATGAGTGACAAACAAAAATGTGCCAACAAATGGCAAAATTCCCGTAGAGATCATCAAAAATTGACATATGTACATAAATATTAAGTTTCAAAATTTTACAGAAAAATTCTCAAATACAATTGAGAAATCGGACTTACATAGTCAATAAGTATGGATTCTTGGCTTTAATTTCCAATTTTTCCAAATGAGTGACAAACAAAAATGTGCCCACAAATGGCAAAATTCCCGTAGAGATCATCAAAACTTGACATATGTACATAAATATTAAGTTTCAAAATTTTACAGAAAAATTCTCAAATACAATTGAGAAATCGGACTTACATAGTCAATAAGTATGGATTCTTGGCTTTAATTTCCCATTTTTCCAAATGAGTGACAAACAAAAATGCGCAAACAAATGGCAAAATTCCCGTAGAGATCATCAAAACTTGACATACATATGTATGAACATAAATATTAAGTTTCAAAATTTTACAGAAAAATTCTCAAATACAATTGAGAAATCGGACTTACATAGTCAATAAGTATGGATTCTTGGCTTTAATTCCCCATTTTTCCAAATGAGTGACAAACAAAAATGTGCCAACAAATGGCAAAATTCCCGTAGAGATCATCAAAAATTGACATATGTACATAAATATTAAGTTTCAAAATTTTACAGAAAAATTCTCAAATACAATTGAGAAATCGGACTTACATAGTCAATAAGTATGGATTCTTGGCTTTAATTTCCAATTTTTCCAAATGAGTGACAAACAAAAATGTGCCCACAAATGGCAAAATTCCCGTAGAGATCATCAAAACTTGACATATGTACATATATATTAAGTTTCAAAATTTTACAGAAAAATTCTCAAATACAATTGAGAAATCGGACGTACATGGTCAATAAGTATGAACTCTTGGCTTTAATTTCCCATTTTTCCAAATGAGTGACAAACAAAAATGTGCCAACAAATGGCAAAATTCCCGTAGAGATCATCAAAAATTGACATATGTACATAAATATTAAGTTTCAAAATTTTACAGAAAAATTCTCAAATACAATTGAGAAATCGGACTTACATAGTCAATAAGTATGGATTCTTGGCTTTAATTTCCCATTGGTCCAAATGAGTGACAAACAAAAATGTGCCCACAAATGGCAAAATTCCCATAGAGATCATCAAAACTTGACATATGTACATAAATATTAAGTTTCAAAATTTTACAGAAAAATTCTCAAATACAATTGAGAAATCGGACTTACATGGTCAATAAGTATGGACTCTTGGCTTTAATTTCCCATTTTTCCAAATGAGTGACAAACAAAAATGTGCCAACAAATGGCAAAATTCCCGTAGAGATCATCAAAAATTGACATATGTACATAAATATTAAGTTTCAAAATTTTACAGAAAAATTCTCAAATACAATTGAGAAATCGGACTTACATAGTCAATAAGTATGGATTCTTGGCTTTAATTTCCAATTTTTCCAAATGAGTGACAAACAAAAATGTGCCCACAAATGGCAAAATTCCCGTAGAGATCATCAAAACTTGACATATGTACATAAATATTAAGTTTCAAAATTTTACAGAAAAATTCTCAAATACAATTGAGAAATCGGACTTACATAGTCAATAAGTATGGATTCTTGGCTTTAATTTCCCATTTTTCCAAATGAGTGACAAACAAAAATGCGCAAACAAATGGCAAAATTCCCGTAGAGATCATCAAAACTTGACATACATATGTATGAACATAAATATTAAGTTTCAAAATTTTACAGAAAAATTCTCAAATACAATTGAGAAATCGGACTTACATAGTCAATAAGTATGGATTCTTGGCTTTAATTTCCCATTTTTCCAAATGAGTGACAAACAAAAATGTGCCAACAAATGGCAAAATTCCCGTAGAGATCATCAAAAATTGACATATGTACATAAATATTAAGTTTCAAAATTTTACAGAAAAATTCTCAAATACAATTGAGAAATCGGACTTACATGGTCAATAAGTATGGACTCTTGGCTTTAATTTCCCATTTTTCCAAATGAGTGACAAACAAAAATGTGCCAACAAATGGCAAAATTCCCGTAGAGATCATCAAAAATTGACATATGTACATAAATATTAAGTTTCAAAATTTTACAGAAAAATTCTCAAATACAATTGAGAAATCGGACTTACATGGTCAATAAGTATGGATTCTTGGCTTTAATTTCCCATTTTTCCAAATGAGTGACAAACAAAAATGTGCCCACAAATGGCAAAATTCCCGTAGAGATCATCAAAAATTGACATATGTACATAAATATTAAGTTTCAAAATTTTACAGAAAAATTCTCAAATACAATTGAGAAATCGGACTTACATAGTCAATAAGTATGGATTCTTGGCTTTAATTTCCCATTTTTCCAAATGAGTGACAAACAAAAATGTGCCCACAAATGGCAAAATTCCCGTAGAGATCATCAAAAATTGACATATGTACATAAATATTAAGTTTCAAAATTTTACAGAAAAATTCTCAAATACAATTGAGAAATCGGACTTACATAGTCAATAAGTATGGATTCTTGGCTTTAATTTCCAATTTTTCCAAATGAGTGACAAACAAAAATGTGCCCACAAATGGCAAAATTCCCGTAGAGATCATCAAAACTTGACATATGTACATATATATTAAGTTTCAAAATTTTACAGAAAAATTCTCAAATACAATTGAGAAATCGGACGTACATGGTCAATAAGTATGAACTCTTGGCTTTAATTTCCCATTTTTCCAAATGAGTGACAAACAAAAATGTGCCAACAAATGGCAAAATTCCCGTAGAGATCATCAAAAATTGACATATGTACATAAATATTAAGTTTCAAAATTTTACAGAAAAATTCTCAAATACAATTGAGAAATCGGACTTACATAGTCAATAAGTATGGATTCTTGGCTTTAATTTCCCATTGGTCCAAATGAGTGACAAACAAAAATGTGCCAACAAATGGCAAAATTCCCGTAGAGATCATCAAAAATTGACATATGTACATAAATATTAAGTTTCAAAATTTTACAGAAAAATTCTCAAATACAATTGAGAAATCGGACTTACATAGTCAATAAGTATGGATTCTTGGCTTTAATTTCCCATTGGTCCAAATGAGTGACAAACAAAAATGTGCCAACAAATGGCAAAATTCCCGTAGAGATCATCAAAACTTGACATATGTACATAAATATTAAGTTTCAAAATTTTACAGAAAAATTCTCAAATACAATTGAGAAATCGGACTTACATAGTCAATAAGTATGGATTCTTGGCTTTAATTTCCCATTGGTCCAAATGAGTGACAAACAAAAATGTGCCAACAAATGGCAAAATTCCCGTAGAGATCATCAAAACTTGACATATGTACATAAATATTAAGTTTCAAAATTTTACAGAAAAATTCTCAAATACAATTGAGAAATCGGACTTACATAGTCAATAAGTATGGATTCTTGGCTTTAATTTCCCATTGGTCCAAATGAGTGACAAACAAAAATGTGCCAACAAATGGCAAAATTCCCGTAGAGATCATCAAAAATTGACATATGTACATAAATATTAAGTTTCAAAATTTTACAGAAAAATTCTCAAATACAATTGAGAAATCGGACTTACATAGTCAATAAGTATGGATTCTTGGCTTTAATTTCCAATTTTTCCAAATGAGTGACAAACAAAAATGTGCCCACAAATGGCAAAATTCCCGTAGAGATCATCAAAACTTGACATATGTACATAAATATTAAGTTTCAAAATTTTACAGAAAAATTCTCAAATACAATTGAGAAATCGGACTTACATAGTCAATAAGTATGGATTCTTGGCTTTAATTTCCCATTTTTCGAAATGAGTGACAAACAAAAATGCGCAAACAAATGGCAAAATTCCCGTAGAGATCATCAAAACTTGACATACATATGTATGAACATAAATATTAAGTTTCAAAATTTTACAGAAAAATTCTCAAATACAATTGAGAAATCGGACTTACATAGTCAATAAGTATGGATTCTTGGCTTTAATTTCCCATTTTTCCAAATGAGTGACAAACAAAAATGTGCCAACAAATGGCAAAATTCCCGTAGAGATCATCAAAAATTGACATATGTACATAAATATTAAGTTTCAAAATTTTACAGAAAAATTCTCAAATACAATTGAGAAATCGGACTTACATAGTCAATAAGTATGGATTCTTGGCTTTAATTTCCAATTTTTCCAAATGAGTGACAAACAAAAATGTGCCCACAAATGGCAAAATTCCCGTAGAGATCATCAAAACTTGACATATGTACATATATATTAAGTTTCAAAATTTTACAGAAAAATTCTCAAATACAATTGAGAAATCGGACGTACATGGTCAATAAGTATGAACTCTTGGCTTTAATTTCCCATTTTTCCAAATGAGTGACAAACAAAAATGTGCCAACAAATGGCAAAATTCCCGTAGAGATCATCAAAAATTGACATATGTACATAAATATTAAGTTTCAAAATTTTACAGAAAAATTCTCAAATACAATTGAGAAATCGGACTTACATAGTCAATAAGTATGGATTCTTGGCTTTAATTTCCCATTGGTCCAAATGAGTGACAAACAAAAATGTGCCCACAAATGGCAAAATTCCCATAGAGATCATCAAAACTTGACATATGTACATAAATATTAAGTTTCAAAATTTTACAGAAAAATTCTCAAATACAATTGAGAAATCGGACTTACATGGTCAATAAGTATGGACTCTTGGCTTTAATTTCCCATTTTTCCAAATGAGTGACAAACAAAAATGTGCCAACAAATGGCAAAATTCCCGTAGAGATCATCAAAAATTGACATATGTACATAAATATTAAGTTTCAAAATTTTACAGAAAAATTCTCAAATACAATTGAGAAATCGGACTTACATAGTCAATAAGTATGGATTCTTGGCTTTAATTTCCAATTTTTCCAAATGAGTGACAAACAAAAATGTGCCCACAAATGGCAAAATTCCCGTAGAGATCATCAAAACTTGACATATGTACATAAATATTAAGTTTCAAAATTTTACAGAAAAATTCTCAAATACAATTGAGAAATCGGACTTACATAGTCAATAAGTATGGATTCTTGGCTTTAATTTCCCATTTTTCCAAATGAGTGACAAACAAAAATGCGCAAACAAATGGCAAAATTCCCGTAGAGATCATCAAAACTTGACATACATATGTATGAACATAAATATTAAGTTTCAAAATTTTACAGAAAAATTCTCAAATACAATTGAGAAATCGGACTTACATAGTCAATAAGTATGGATTCTTGGCTTTAATTTCCCATTTTTCCAAATGAGTGACAAACAAAAATGTGCCAACAAATGGCAAAATTCCCGTAGAGATCATCAAAAATTGACATATGTACATAAATATTAAGTTTCAAAATTTTACAGAAAAATTCTCAAATACAATTGAGAAATCGGACTTACATGGTCAATAAGTATGGACTCTTGGCTTTAATTTCCCATTTTTCCAAATGAGTGACAAACAAAAATGTGCCAACAAATGGCAAAATTCCCGTAGAGATCATCAAAAATTGACATATGTACATAAATATTAATGCCCCTATTATGATTCACAACTGAATTGATAGTTGAGTTGTAGTTGTCAAATTCTTATTATGAATTACAACTCAACACAACTTTCAATCAGCTATTCAATAAGTTGTCTTCGTTAAGTTGTTACGAGTATTATGATTTACAACTATTCAGAGTTGTGTTGAATAAGTTGTCAAACTGAGACAACTGCTTTTTATCAGTTGTGTTTCTGCCTGCGAGTACTTAAAATGGAAAAAACAATGTAAGTTTGTATAAATTCCATAAAATATATGTACAATATTAATTTATATGTATATCGAAATTAATTTCAGCAAAATTACAAATAAACAGCAAATTGACCGCCTGGTTGATTTAATAGAAGAGAATCCTGATATTGGAAGAGGCAAGGGGCACTATGGGTCAAGCCGTCAGGATGTCAAGGCAACTTGGAATCAGTTCGCTGTTCAATTAAATAGCCTTGGTCCACCCTCAAGAACGGGAACAGAATGGCAACGGGTAAAATGTCTTTTCACACAACTGAAAATAAATAATTATTTTTGTTTTTATAGGTGTGGATTCACTACAAGGCCAATTTAAAAAGAAAGTTGGCTAAGAACAAGGAGAATTTTCTGGCTACCGGCGGTGGGCCATCGCAAGAAATAACTTTGACGGCTACAGAGGAAAGAGTATGTGATCTGACTCAGGTTAATTTATCCATTAATCCCTCCGGTTGTGCATTTGGATTAGATGTTGCCAATGTGAGTCATGAACGCAACTCCACTGTGCCACCCACTGAGCCGCCAGTTGTTGAAGCTACAACCTCCGTCCCCAAAAATAAAAAAACTAAGGCAGTGGATTCCAAAATACTTTTGCTTGAAAAGCAGGCAGAAACACAAAATGAAATTCTCCGGACCCTAAAAAAGATTGAAAGCACACAATATAAAGCGTACTTGTTAAAGAAAAACAAAATGAAGCTGATGGAAAATAGTGCAGAAAGAAAAAGTGTGCTTAGAGAACTAAATATTAAAATAGCACAAGCAAAACTGGCAAAACTGGACAAATAATGTATTAGAAATACATAGTATGTATATTTTAAAAATGAATTTTTTTTTTTTTAATTTTAATTGAATTTTTAATTTTTTTTTAAATGAATGTGATTTTAAACTGTGAATATTTTTAGTGATGTATGATATTTTATAGATAAGAATTGAATTATTGTTTTTGTTGCCTATTTTTTTGTTACTGTTTGATAGTATGTTAAATAATGAAATAGTTTTATTTAAAAAAAAATAATTTATATATTTATTATTTTTGTTATAATATTTTGAATAAACACCAATTTTATTGCAATGAAAGCATTATGTTGTTCCTTATTCCTTCTGCTTCGCCGTTTCTTAAGCGATTGTTTGGTTCTGTTATTGATTCCTGTTCATCTGTATTCAAAAGATCAGTAAATGGAACCTTGAAATGCTGCGATATATTGTGCAAAGCACAACACGCATTAACTATTTTTACTGCTTTATCCGGAGCATAGTGTAATCCACGAGCAGAAAGCAAACACCTGAACTTGCTTTTCAACACACCAATAGTTCTCTCAACAGAGTTCCTTGCTTTAGCATGAATTTTGTTATATTTCATTTCACTTGAACCCTCAGTCGTATTTCGAAATGGTGTCATTATTACTTTTCCAAGAGGATATCCTGCGTCACCTACAACAAATAATTTAAAACATGAAAAGCCACCATCAGCAAAAATTGAAAACATACCTAAAATCCAGGTGTTTGTTTGTACATTCTGCTCAAGATGTTGCTTTAATGAGCTTACATTCCAGATATGGGAATCATGATTTGATCCAGGATATCTAGCATCAACAAATCTAACATTTTGCTTATAGTCTGTGAACTAAACCAAAAAAAAAAACAATAAAAAATGCCTTAAACATTTGAAAAAAGGTACTTACAACCATAACGTTTAGGCTGTAATAGCCTTTCCTGTTAAGGTACAAATGCTGAATGTCTTTTCTTGGTGCGCAGATACGAACATGGGTACCGTCAACAAATCCCATTACTCCTGGGAACCCTGTACGACTATAAACTGCCAGTTTTGAATTTTGGATCTCATTGGCAGTAAAAGCTGTTTTGATCCATTGTGAACAGATGTGTTGTTCAAAAATATTTAAAACTTCATCAAGTACGATGGAAAATGTGGATTGGGCAAGACCAACGTTAAAATCATTGCCCCCACACTTTTGATAACTGCCATCCGCGAAAAAACGAAGGGCAGCGCATAGTTTTATGACGGGTGAAATGGCAGAAGTTCGTGTTGATTGCTTAAAGTTTCCCTTCATCTCATTCAGCAAATATATAAAGGCTTCTTTATTTAATCGAAAATAACTAATGAATCTAAAAAAAAAATATGAATAGTTTATTTTGCTTTTTTTAATGCATTCACTTACTTGGCTGTTGGTAATTCCAATGGGTTACTACGACTCCTAATACTGCGACGGATACGCGTAAGATTCACATTTTCTTCCTCTGAATCTTCCGAAAAATACATTTCGACGGATATATCCATTTTTATAAATTAATTACATACATATATAAAATTTCCAAATATATTATCAACACACTTTGAATATACATACATATGCATGTATGTATCTAATAGTTGTCTGTTAAGGTTGACAAAAACTTAACGAAGACAACGAAAATTAGTTGTCAATCATAATGCAACAAAATAGTTGAGTTGAGTTGTAACATTGACAACTCAACTTAGTTGAGTTGTCAATCATGATAGGGGCATAAGTTTCAAAATTTTACAGAAAAATTCTCAAATACAATTGAGAAATCGGACTTACATGGTCAATAAGTATGGACTCTTGGCTTTAATTTCCCATTTTTCCAAATGAGTGACAAACAAAAATGTGCCAACAAATG
Source organism: Lypha dubia (assembly GCA_947311025.1). Taxonomy (NCBI): domain Eukaryota; kingdom Metazoa; phylum Arthropoda; class Insecta; order Diptera; family Tachinidae; genus Lypha; species Lypha dubia. The sequence continues at coordinate 80,605,159 of OX371263.1, read as the reverse complement.
GCAAAATTCCCGTAGAGATCATCAAAAATTGACATATGTACATAAATATTAAGTTTCAAAATTTTACAGAAAAATTCTCAAATACAATTGAGAAATCGGACTTACATAGTCAATAAGTATGGATTCTTGGCTTTAATTTCCCATTTTTCCAAATGAGTGACAAACAAAAATGTGCCCACAAATGGCAAAATTCCCGTAGAGATCATCAAAAATTGACATATGTACATAAATATTAAGTTTCAAAATTTTACAGAAAAATTCTCAAATACAATTGAGAAATCGGACTTACATAGTCAATAAGTATGGATTCTTGGCTTTAATTTCCCATTTTTCCAAATGAGTGACAAACAAAAATGTGCCCACAAATGGCAAAATTCCCGTAGAGATCATCAAAACTTGACATATGTACATATATATTAAGTTTCAAAATTTTACAGAAAAATTCTCAAATACAATTGAGAAATCGGACGTACATGGTCAATAAGTATGAACTCTTGGCTTTAATTTCCAATTTTTCCAAATGAGTGACAAACAAAAATGTGCCCACAAATGGCAAAATTCCCGTAGAGATCATCAAAACTTGACATATGTACATATATATTAAGTTTCAAAATTTTACAGAAAAATTCTCAAATACAATTGAGAAATCGGACGTACATGGTCAATAAGTATGAACTCTTGGCTTTAATTTCCCATTTTTCCAAATGAGTGACAAACAAAAATGTGCCAACAAATGGCAAAATTCCCGTAGAGATTATCAAAAATTGACATATGTACATAAATATTAAGTTTCAAAATTTTACAGAAAAATTCTCAAATACAATTGAGAAATCGGACTTACATAGTCAATAAGTATGGATTCTTGGCTTTAATTTCCCATTTTTCCAAATGAGTGACAAACAAAAATGTGCCCACAAATGGCAAAATTCCCGTAGAGATCATCAAAACTTGACATATGTACATATATATTAAGTTTCAAAATTTTACAGAAAAATTCTCAAATACAATTGAGAAATCGGACGTACATGGTCAATAAGTATGAACTCTTGGCTTTAATTTCCCATTTTTCCAAATGAGTGACAAACAAAAATGTGCCAACAAATGGCAAAATTCCCGTAGAGATCATCAAAAATTGACATATGTACATAAATATTAAGTTTCAAAATTTTACAGAAAAATTCTCAAATACAATTGAGAAATCGGACTTACATAGTCAATAAGTATGGATTCTTGGCTTTAATTTTCAATTTTTCCAAATGAGTGACAAACAAAAATGTGCCCACAAATGGCAAAATTCCCGTAGAGATCATCAAAACTTGACATACATATGTATGAACATAAATATTAAGTTTCAAAATTTTACAGAAAAATTCTCAAATACAATTGAGAAATCGGACTAACATAGTCAATAAGTATGGATTCTTGGCTTTAATTTCCCATTTTTCCAAATGAGTGACAAACAAAAATGTGCCCACAAATGGCAAAATTCCCGTAGAGATCATCAAAACTTGACATACATATGTATGAACATAAATATTAAGTTTCAAAATTTTACAGAAAAATTCTCAAATACAATTGAGAAATCGGACTTACATAGTCAATAAGTATGGATTCTTGGCTTTAATTTCCCATTTTTCCAAATGAGTGACAAACAAAAATGTGCCCACAAATGGCAAAATTCCCGTAGAGATCATCAAAAATTGACATATGTACATAAATATTAAGTTTCAAAATTTTACAGAAAAATTCTCAAATACAATTGAGAAATCGGACTTACATAGTCAATAAGTATGGATTCTTGGCTTTAATTTCCCATTTTTCCTAATGAGTGACAAACAAAAATGTGCCAACAAATGGCAAAATTCCCGTAGAGATCATCAAAAATTGACATATGTACATAAATATTAAGTTTCAAAATTTTACAGAAAAATTCTCAAATACAATTGAGAAATCGGACTTACATAGTCAATAAGTATGGATTCTTGGCTTTAATTTCCAATTTTTCCAAATGAGTGACAAACAAAAATGTGCCCACAAATGGCAAAATTCCCGTAGAGATCATCAAAACTTGACATATGTACATATATATTAAGTTTCAAAATTTTACAGAAAAATTCTCAAATACAATTGAGAAATCGGACGTACATGGTCAATAAGTATGAACTCTTGGCTTTAATTTCCCATTTTTCCAAATGAGTGACAAACAAAAATGTGCCAACAAATGGCAAAATTCCCGTAGAGATCATCAAAAATTGACATATGTACATAAATATTAAGTTTCAAAATTTTACAGAAAAATTCTCAAATACAATTGAGAAATCGGACTTACATGGTCAATAAGTATGGACTCTTGGCTTTAATTTCCCATTTTTCCAAATGAGTGACAAACAAAAATGCGCCCACAAATGGCAAAATTCCCGTAGAGATTATCAAAACTTGACATACATATGTATGAACATAAATATTAAGTTTCAAAATTTTACAGAAAAATTCTCAAATACAATTGAAAAATCGGACTTACATAGTCAATAAGTATGGATTCTTGGCTTTAATTTCCCATTTTTCCAAATGAGTGACAAACAAAAATGCGCCCACAAATGGCAAAATTCCCGTAGAGATCATCAAAACTTGACATACATATGTATGAACATAAATATTAAGTTTCAAAATTTTACAGAAAAATTCTCAAATACAATTGAGAAATCGGACTAACATAGTCAATAAGTATGGATTCTTGGCTTTAATTTCCCATTTTTCCAAATGAGTGACAAACAAAAATGTGCCCACAAATGGCAAAATTCCCGTAGAGATCATCAAAACTTGACATATGTACATAAATATTAAGTTTCAAAATTTTACAGAAAAATTCTCAAATACAATTGAGAAATCGGACTTACATAGTCAATAAGTACGGATTCTTGGCTTTAATTTCCCATTTTTCCAAATGAGTGACAAACAAAAATGTGCCCACAAATGGCAAAATTCCCGTAAGGATCATTAAAACTTGACATATGTACATAAATATTAAGTTTCAAAATTTTACAGAAAAATTCTCAAATACAATTGAGAAATCGGACTTACATAGTCAATAAGTATGGATTCTTGGCTTTAATTTCCCATTGGTCCAAATGAGTGACAAACAAAAATGTGCCCACAAATGGCAAAATTCCCGTAGAGATCATCAAAACTTGACATATGTACATAAATATTAAGTTTCAAAATTTTACAGAAAAATTCTCAAATACAATTGAGAAATCGGACTTACATAGTCAATAAGTATGTATTCTTTGATTTAATTTCCCATTTTTCCAAATGAGTGACAAACAAAAATGTGCCCACTAATGGCAAAATTCCCGTAGAGATCATCAAAAATGTAATAATATAATTGCATATATCTTTACCGCGGCAGTCCCCGAGTTTTAATAAAATCATTTGTATCTAAAAATATATGAGTAAAATTTTTAGGAAATCTGCGTTCTTGTTAATGCCATCATAACTTGTCAATTTAGAGTTTGTTTTCTCAGTTAGGGTCTTTTAGAATTTAAGTAACTTTAAGTGTGTTATTGTCCACTAATATTGATAAAACATTTTTGAATTAGAGGATATTTTAATTTTTCTCTAGACATGCACAATACATATATATTTTTTTTTGCTTAAAAAAACCCGGCTTCCAAACCGTTTAAAAATCCGGTAAACCAAACCGGTTAAAAAAAACCGGTAAAAAATCAGTTACAAAACCGGTCACAAATAAACCCGGTTACAGATTAAGTGATCAAATTTCCGCCACTGGTTGGGATTCTAGTATGAATATACACATACCAGTATGTATGTATGTAGACTCTGTTAAGCCATTAAAATTACTGCCAATTATTGCCTTGAAAATAGCAACATCGACAAAAATGTTAAGCTTAAGTTTTTAGTAAGAAAAAAATAATTTTAAATATACAAGAAAAGCCTTTTAATTAATTAAAAACTAAACCAATTAGAATTTAGTACACCAAAACTCGCATTTTATGAATAGGAACAAGAACCCCTCTTAATGTCTATTCAATACAAACTGTGTCAATCCAATCGTCTTAACGTCTTTGTATTATTTCATTTGGTGAATTTTATACCCCATTGCGTATAAAATTTTCTTATACGTAAGAAAATGAAAAACAAACAAGTTTCTTTTTTGACCTAATCTTTAAAAAAATTAAAACCATGTACAGCAACTAAGCAACTAGAGTGTGAATACATCCGTTTAATAACTTGGTAAAGAATAAATGCAATAGAAACCACAAAAATGCAAAATGTTATAACTTCAACAAAATTATACCAAAATTAAAGCTTTTGTGTGTGATACCACCAAAAACACCACCCATTCATTCATTGTCATTCTTAAACATTTTTCAAATGTATCGTTGTCTAGATTGTACTCGCTTATCCTGGATAAAATGTTCTTTTACAGTTTTATTAAAACTTTATATTCTACAAAATGTAAAACATCGTCAGATGGCTGGCTGCCATGTACTATTTGAGTATTTTGCTATTAAATGTCAACATTGTTGACATAAACATAAATTTTAATTAATAGATATTCTCTATAGGCTTGGCACAATGCATTGCATAAGCTGGGGTCAACCTCTAAAAGAAACTATGATGTTCTTGTTCCTGGATACCTTAAATATTAAAAAAAAACGCCTGGTAAAAACTTTAAAAAAATTTAAAAATTATTTTATAGCGAAACAACTTAACTGTAACTGAAAACAAAGATCTTTTATATGTATTTGGTAAACTAAGCTTTTCTACAATATCAGGACATCATCGACTTAATAAATTTCAAAAATAATTTTTTTTTAATATATTTTTTGGTCATATTTGGTGAGTGGATATTTGGATTATTTGCAAATCAGTTTTTTTACTCTCATGTATTGTTAATTAATGTTACTAAAGATAAACTTAACTCACACCAAAGATCAAAGCTCTTCGAACAATTTTTTTGTCGAAATGATGCACAAGACATACAATTTTGTAAGCAATATTTTAAAGTAAAAAAAAAAAATTGAACTTAGTTTCACACATTCAATTTAGATTTCCTAATTTTGAAATTTCTAACATAGACTTGCGAGTAAAAACTAAATTTGGATATTAACTGCGGAAATTCGAAACTAAATTTCGAAGACCTTTGAAAGTTAGATTGAATTAAGCTTTTCTATGTGCAATAAAATTAAAAAAAAAAAATTAAAATTAAATATGAATTTTACCTCGCAGCATGCCAGGCTTTTACAAAGCCAAAAAGAGCTTTTGTATTTGGAGAGAGCTTAGCTTTTCTATAGCGTCACCTTAAAGACCTAATAACCTATCTGCAAAAATTTCAAAATTGAGTTTTTTATGGATTAGGTAGGGAATCATCACAACGCAAATGTGTGCAAAATTTTGAACATATAATATTACAAATGACCAAGTTATAACCAAATCAAAATATGTAATTTTCTTATTTTTGTTGTATGGCCAATGTAAATTTTCTTAGTTTTAATATTGAAAATGAGCTAATACGGCCTAAAATTCTTCATGTAAATAAAACAAAATATTTTATTTCATTTTTCCCGACGTTTCGTCAATTATTTGTTGACTTTATCAAGGGTTGGGAAATCTATTTAATTGTTTAAAAAAAAAAACTTTCCATTATTATATGTACATAAAAAGCTTTAATATCGGTTAGAATATAAACTTACATTAATATTTAAATTTTTATCCACAATTTTTAATCATTCCAAAAGATTTGGTTTGTAAATATTGTAAATTAAAAAAAAAACCTTTTTATATATAAAAAACAAAAGTTAAAAAAGTTAAAAACACAACTTAACAAACTATATCACAGTTTTATTTTATTGCTACTTTGTAGTTTGCGCTAATGTTGTCTGTGTCTTCTTTTAGATTCATCGTCCTTTCTCTTTTTTGTTGTATTCGCAGGCTTTCTATTGTGTACCTTTTCTTTGCGATATTCTCTTTGTCTAAGATTTTGACGTTTTCAAAATCAGCTGTGTGGCCAGTTTCCAGTATGTGTTGTGACAACGCTGTTGAATGTTTGTTTTTATCAATATCATTTTTATGTTCTTTTATTCTTGTTTCTAGATTGCGCTTTGTTGTTCCAATGTAGAGCTTATCACAGTTGTTGTTGTTGTTGCCATTACAGCTTATTTCATAAACTACATTACTTTGTTGTTGGTTATTGATTGGCGTTTTTACTTTTGAAAATATTTTATTTAGTGTTGTATTGGCTGTGTATGCAAATTTAATGTTTTTGTTTTTTATTGTGTTTCTGATATTTTTATTATCTGTTAAGCCAGGGATGTAACTGACACTATAATATTTATTTTCTTCGTTGTTACTGACATCTTCATTTGTGGTGTTGTTATTTAATTTTTTATTTGTTTCTTCAATCAGTTTGTTAATGAGTACGGTAGGAAAACTATTTTCAATTAATGTTTTTCTAATGTATTTTATGTTACTTTTGTGGAATTCTCTATCACTCAGATAAAGTATTCTGAAAATTAAATTTTTGGCAGTATTGATTATTTGATTTTTGGGTTGATTGGAATTGAAATTGATGATTCTGCCAGATGCTGTGTCTTTTTTATGCCAATTTAATACTAGTTTGTTTTTCCTTCTGTATATTTTGGTATCTAAATACGCGATTGAGCAGTCTTTTTCCATTTCCATGGTAAATTGTATTTTCGGGTGAAAGTTGTTGAATAAATTTAAAATTTTACTCTTTTCTTCTGTTTTTACTATAGCCAGTATATCGTCTACATACTTAGTTATGTATTTAAGTTTGATGTTTTCTGTTTGTAGCTTTTTTAGAGTTTCCTCCAATAAATTGTCAAGCACTAAATCTGCAATTGTTGGCGACAGAGGGTTCCCCATTGGCATACCGAAGATTTGGTTATAAATATCCTTTTCATACATAAAATAATTGTTGTCGTGAAGGCAAAATCGTAGTACTTTTAGGAACATAGATTTAGGCATTTTAGTGTAATTTTTGATAATTTCCCATTTGTTTATAATAATGTTTATGGCTTTGCTTACTGGGATATTTGTAAACAGGGATATGACATCCAGAGAAATGAGTACTTCGCCATTTTCTAATTTGATATTACTTAATTGTTCTTTAAGTCTTTTAGAATTTATAATGTTATATTCGGTGGAAATAGTATTCTTGAGAATTTGTCCTATATATTTTGATAACTTATAACAAGGGACTTGTATTGATGAGACTATGGGCCTTAGAGGGATTTCCGGCTTATGAATTTTAGGGAGTCCATATATATGTAATTTTCGTTTCAATATTGCATCACGCAAAGAAAAAACATGGTTGATGAAATCATAATCGCAAACTATCATTTCAAGTTCAGATAAATGATTGCAGCTACTACGAGTATGTATTGCATTTGTCATCTAAGGAACATAATATGTTCTTCATAGTATGTTCACATAGTATGCTCTGCAAATGCTGAGAAATTCGAGCGCATTATAGTAACTATGAAAATGTTATATTCCTGGTTTAGGTAAATAATTTGCTTAGATAAACGAAAAATGCACACACAAATGCTCATTAAATTATATTAAATCAAATTATATTTTTGATAACTATTTTTATTTGAAAATATTTACGAATTAATTTCTCTGGACAAATTAAATTTAATAAAATTCAAAATAATTAACTCATTCATCGGCATAATTATGTAAAATCCAATTGACATCTTTTGGAGTTCCGTAGTATTTTGTTCGTCATGCTGCAAAGAAACGTACATTCGTATATTTAATTGACCCCATATATTATTGTGTACTCGAATGTGTACCTTAAACCACTGATGTTGAAGATTTCCGATGCAGTTTTATTTTGATGTGAAATTAAATAACTTTCATCATATAATTATAATTTTTATATTAATTTTTTCACTTCACATCTCCTCGTCTTATTACATTCTATGAACGACTGAAGTTACATACGATTGACAGCTATTTTGTTTCTTTTCAGAACACAAATAATGTAGGGTCACAATAAACTTTAATTTTAAATAAACTTTTCTTATTCTCATTGTAGCAGCGAAAATAATTTTTTTGATACATTAAATTTTTGTGGGACGAAACCTAGAATGATTATTTTATTGTCGCATCAAATATTTTAATAATTGAAGTATGTTTAATGCAACCATATTTGCTTCAATGAATAATTATTTGGTTGTGGCAGATATACTTAGTTGACATGAACATTTTGCAATCATGTCTTTTCTCTGCGTGCAAATAGTTCCAATTTTATAACGTTTTCGTCCTCTCATGTAAAATTTTGAAAACTGCAGATAGGTTATTTCGTCTTTAAGGTAACGATAGGTGACGATAGGAACATCGATTTAATACAAATCATTTTTTTCAAGCAGCCTAATGTTCATTAAATAGCAAATAATAAAATGATGTTTTAATGTTCCTGTTGCAAAGCTTATTTCACACAAAATATCAAAGCTCTTAGCCTTCAGAGCCGGCGCACGCAACTTTTTTTACATTCATTAAATTTCCATTATAATTTAACAGCTGATTTTGATAGCGAGCGAAATTGCTATTTAAACTTTGTTCAAATTTCGATCGATATCGATTGCTGTAAATTGACTTTTGAACTTCTTTGTCATCCAGTTATTCTGAAGCAAATTAATTTAAAATATAATTTTGTAAGTCACTATAAATACGACTCTACACTTAAGTTGAATAAATTTAAAACATTACATTTTTTGTATAGTATGCTCTTATTTAATAAATGTAACAAATCGTACAAAAATATTTGGGGTATTCACACTTTAGTCATAAAGTTATATGTCATAAAATAATAGCACACTAAAATATGACAAGTGTGAAAACACCCCGTCATAATTGTGCCAGCTGATAAACATTTAACTACACTCCATTTTTTAGTCGGATTAGTGCGCATACATTTGAATTTTGGCTTATATGTAAATGTTTTTTAATTCAGTCCAAATTGTTAATAAAGAAATTAATAAATTTCTTGTAAATCTTCTAAAATGTCCATTATCAATTAAAATTTGAAAATTGTTTTTTATCTATACGAACTAGCTGCAATAAATATAATCAAAAACAGCTGTTGCCGGTAACATGAGCTGAAGTATTTTTTTGAACGGCTGGAAGTGGAAAGACGTTCACAAGCTGCCATGCAGATTACTTACACAAACACATATTTTTATTCTTGTTTTATTTAGCGGCTAGTAAATATTATCGCCGGCTCGACTGCAGAGTTTCAGCTGCTCGACAAAGTTTTCTACTGGTTTTTTCTCACAAACCATAAACATACCTTGTGCTTAAAGCACAACAACAATTTTTTTAAACTATTGTAATATAATAAAAAATTATGACAATATGACTAATGTGACTACAGTGTGAGCAACCCAATTATATTACAGCCCTTTCTCATAAATGAGGCCACGAAAACATGCAACATCATTATGATTACGAACCATGTTATACCGTGAAAGTTGTTTATTTTCATATTGCGTATACTTGTATGTGATTAAGTTTAATTTTTGTTTTATTTTTTTTGTTGTATTACATTTAGTTTTTAAGACGAGCACAATCGTTATGTGTTCTTCTGGTATATTAACATGTGTTACGTTCGTTTTTATGTTTCTTTCGCTATACTCTGGCTAGAAGTGGGAGTAACCTACAAAACCAAAATGAAACCTCATCTTAATTCTTCATGTCTGTAAGCTGAAGTAGTTTTGGCACTCATTCTAATACCAGGAGTATTACATTAGTGAGACTCTGTGTCAAATATGATTGGACTGTTTTCCTTGTTTTTATGTTCTTAGCGTTCGTTATTCCCTTCCGTTTCTGCGTGGTGTGTTGTGCTATGATATGGCAGCGGCAGTTGTTGTACTCGATGTATACTTTATATAACCGTGTAATTTTTTTTTTTTTTTTTTTAAAGGTATGAAAAAAGGGGTCATGATTTTACTATTAAAGTGCTGTTCGCAAGAAATCAAGCACTTTATTGCACATATTTTTTCTTTATCAGCTTTTGGAAATAATGGTGAAAAATTGTATATCCAAAACTATTAGGAACTTAATAAAAGAAATTGTGAACATTCACCCACACATAAAAAATACGTATCCTTAATTGTGTTTGATTAATTTAATTTTTAATATATTCATTTGTATTATCTACATAATTAAGCGGCAATGAGATATTTTGGGATCTATTTCATGCACACACTATAAAATCGATTTTAGCAAAACTTATCATCAAATTAAAAATATATTCTCACAGAGGTGAACAAAATATTTTAGGTTCCCTGCAGTCAGCGTAGCTACCGAATGACTAGCTATTTCGCTAACTTCCAGTCGTTACCACTAACTACCAGACTAACTACTAGCAATGCACTCGACTGACGATTTTAACATGGGGATGACATTGACGGTAGTCAATTGACACGATCAGACCTATGAGATCACTAGTCAACAAAGCCCAACTATTTCGCTAGTCATAATGTACCAGTCAGATCGCTAATGATATTTCCTTAATGAAAATACTGCAGAAATTTAAATTTTTTGGATTTTTGTATATTTATCAAATTTCTTTTTTAATATTTATAAAATTTTCAATTAATTGTTATTTTTCTTTTTTTATTCAACGTTTTAGTTGACTTCTGCTGCTAATTTTACCTTTCTAAAAAAATTAAAAAGAACGTTGAGTAATATGAACAATCCAAAAACATGAATATACTTTTCTTACATCGCCAACTCTAAGACGTGAATAAAGTTTGACGCCTTTTAAACGTAAACTCAAATTTTCCATCGTTTAATTTCATCTTGGAAGCTTTTCGGTAAATTTATTCGCAAAATATTTTAATTTTAAAATGTATGTACATATGTATAGGTAGGCACAAGCATACGTATATTAAAATGAGTTATAAGGGAAAATTATCACAATTTGTTTTATATCCATGAAATAATTCAAATAGGTTAAAATATGTGATAAAAAAAATTATACGTAAAACTGAACATAATCGAAAACGTCCTCGGTAAAAATTAATTCACGTTTTTGAGGGTGCACTGTATATATATATACCGAATATAATTATTTCTTTCTAGTCCCTAACAAATATTATTTTCCTTAACTTTTTAAAGAAATTTTAAAATTTTATGGAAGTAAACGAATCAAATTCTAACTACATCAACAAAAACACACACATACATATGTATATATACACCATATTTGTGTCGAAGTGTGTGTGCTTCATTTTCTGTCAACTTACTTCAGGATATTTGAGATAGTTTAATACTCTTTCGTACATGTTAACAAAAGCTTCCATTATTCATTTATATAGTAGACATGTAAAGTATATTATTTACGGCATATTTCCAAAAATTTTTCTAGTACGATGCGTTGCGGTACCATCAGAATATGAAATAACTAGATACTCGTCAATATGTATGTATATGTAAGTGTATAAGTGAATAGAAAATAAGTTTCATACATAGAAGTATTGATTGCTGTTTTCAAAATAAGCACAGGATACTTGTTTTGTTATTACCCGTGGCCATTTTTTCATATATCCGCAGTAATACACACACAGATGTAAACCGATCTATACTCGTACTTTATTTTTTTTACTTAAACATGAACATTAAGTTTTAAGTTTGCAATAGCAACAACTTAACTTTTTAGTTGCTAGTATAAGTAATGTACATGCAAATACATATAGATACACACAAAACAAAAGTATGTATACACTGTCAGAAACTAAGCTAACTATAAATTTATTACTTGTAACTAACTGACGCTTGCCTTACTTTTCAATTGACTAAAATTTACAATTTTCTATTTATTCTAACAGTGCGATGTCCTAGACGGTAGGCACTTGTCCCACTGTCATATTTTTCAACTATTTTCAAGTTAGTTAGCAACATGTTAGCTTTTTTATTTTATTTTCTCTTTCTAAAGTCTCTACTAAGTAGCTTTATATTTGGATTTTCTAAGGTGATGAACCACATTAATATTAGACACCTTTTCGACGGGCTTGGCTACAAATAAACGGGTGTTAATTTTTTTTATCGATTATGTTACGGCACTCGATATCGATCGAAATGTATGTAGATTTAAATTGTATTGAAATTTCGATCGATAACGAATGCCGTAATTTGCTCCCTGAACAGTGTAATCTAAACAAATTTGTTAAAAAAAAAAAAAAAAAATCGCCAAGATCCAATTCTAAAATTATTCAAACAGAAAAAGTTGTTAATAATTTACTAAATAATATGTATACCTACCAGTCCTTGCACTTTCGACATTTTATTAGTAAATAAATTAAAACAAATATAAATAATTTTGACAACTTTTACATCCCTTGTAAGTGTGAATAGTAAGCAAACATGTGTTATGTATCGATGTTCTTTACCATCCCATACAAGCGTGTCCAGTGCACGTACACAAATTATTAATAGCAAACACGAATACATATATGTGTACAAGCATTCTGTCGTCTATTTTTATAAAAATTTATAGATAGACACACACACACTCACACACACATTACAGTATATGCAAAGTTTTCTAAACTATTGATTTACATTGGAAAGTTTTAAAACGAAAATTCAATTAATTAATTTTGCCATATAACTTTTAAATGAAAAAGTTTTAAAATTTCATAAATTTTTATGTCATATCCTTGATATTTTTTCTAACAAGTAGGCGAAGAATTTATCAACCAGAATACAAAATGGACATAAACAGAAGAAAAGAAACAATACCACTTGCACAACACATACTTGAAACAGGACACAAAGCCGATTTCGAAGAATTTAAAGTAATAGATAGAGAAACAGTTATGAAAAAGAGATACATTAAAGAATATAGACCTTATTAGCTTAATTTACACGTACACATGTACAAAATATCAACAAACGCGTTATAAATATTTTGAAAATACGTAGCAATTATTTTGTTTTCTATATATTTTTGATATAAAAGCTTTTAGCCCAATTATGAATAATTATTCCATGGGCAATGCGATTTCCATAAGAAAAATACATAGTAAATATTCTTCATGTGATGGGTGATAAGAATTTTTTCCCTGTTATTTGAATATTATCGCAATGAATTATATATACACTCTTCTACTCTCTTTCCTACCACAATATTCTTGCAAATTTTACATACAAATTTCATATCCTCATGGCAGTGAAACAGTTTGCATTTGTGTGATTCTGACATGATAAACATGAGATTATTATTGTGTCAATTGCAAGAAATAGAAAGCAAAAATTTAATATTCTCTTAAGGGAGTGTTGGCTAACTGAAAGCGTATGATATATTTTATATACTTAGTTGTGTTGTAATGCAGTTCCATGAGATGTGGTTTGATGACTTTTTATTGCCGCCGTGTTTTCTCCTTAGATGGTGCGTTATGGTCGTCAAGATGATTGACGTTTTCGATTTCAGCAGAGTATTGAAAAGACTGCGTGCTGCTTTTTTAAATGTCTGGTATGAGGGGTATTGAAAACTTTTTAATAAAACTCAAAGTCTTTTAGGTTTCGAACCGAGGTATTTTTGTTTAGTAGTAAGGCACTCTAACCACCACAATACCACACCATGTCCCCTAACAACTGCTGGTTAACATAAGTTTTAATTTCGTAATTTCTTACATCAAAAAAGTAAATTTTTTGCAAACTAGTTAGTATTTAATTTATACATTTTTATTTCTTTAAATTTTGTAAAACCTTACAAAAAGTTTTGATATGAGTTTAAATTTGTTTGCGCTTCTTGGTTTAGGGCAGTTTTGATTTACCTGCTATATTAATTGAATTTATGAATTTAAGTCCATACAGTTCGCCTACAATGCAATGCTACAAGTAAAATATGTATTGTGATACTTGGATCGTGATCCATTTCTGATATGGGAGAAAGCAAAATTAGCCTGTGATCTGCGATCTGCGAAATGGATCGCGATCCATCAATATTTCATGCTACACGTTCAATAAATATTGCGATACTGCATCGCGTTCAATATATATTGAAAGTGTAGTGTGACTATTAATCCAACATCATGTTTAGTATCATTTAACATTTGATATATTTTTAGAATAGAAAGAAATTTTTCCAAATATTTTATAAGTAATTTTCCCAAGTAAAATTTTTAATAATTGAAAAAGGCAATTTCTTGACATTCATTTAAGTTTCAACCCCAACACCATGAAGTTTTTGAGATAACCATATCAGCAGAAGTCTTCTTATAATTTTTTGTACTACAATTAAGTATTAGAGTCTAGGAGGATAAAGATTTATCGTTTCATTTAACTTTTAAAATAAATTATCGTTTTTACAATAATACTAAGAGACATGTTAATAATTTGTTAGTAAGAATTCACTATGCAAAATGTTATGTATAAATTACTTATTTATTTAATGGCAGTGTTAAGTACTACACCATTTTTGATAAAATCAAATCCTCAACCTCTTGCATGTGACTATGAAGTCTGTATAAATTTTCATAAATTTTACATGATTTTTCCTTGGGGTATTTTCTTTTATATTTTGCTTTTTTTCTTTCTTTTTTTTTGTCTCAATCTTTATCTGCCAAAGAAGCATCCGTCGTACACCATTTAGTTGTCATTTGAATTTTGAATTTTTCTAATGGCAGACTTTGTTTGCACTGTAAATTTTACAGAGTTGTGGTAAGACACACATTTTTCATGTTCAACGTTTTTTGTTATTTTTATTCCTTTTATATATATTTTTTAGCTTCGTGAGTTATTTTGTCTTACAATTTCTTGGTGTAGAAATTAGTTTATATATAAAACGAAATTATAGAAATTTAAAGTCAGTCTTCACGAATTACATTTTTATTTATTTTATACAGCCACTAGATATTTCAAAGATTTAGTCGTAATTATGCAAGTTAAAATTCTATCAAAATTTCGAAATCTTAAAGACTATCCGTTTTGCAATATATTGTGCCAGAACTAAGAAAAGGGATCGGGTAGAGAAGAAAGATGATGAAACTTTACTCCTTGTGTGCGCGATTTAAATAACAACAAAACAATAATAATAAACAATACTTAAAATTGGGAATAAAAAATATTTTTAAAAATTATTTGCCATTTAATGGACGTGGCTGGAAAATTACAAAAACAAGTCTCTGATACTGTTGATCGATGTTTTTAAAGAAAACAAGGTTATATTATACATACATATCGTTCCTTTATTGCAACATGGTCATATCTCGAAAAACAAAATTTTTCAGTTACTGACGAAAAAGAGTTTCTCAATACCTTCTTTATTTGTAAAAAAAATTTGTATAAACATATCTCTATCTAAACCCAAGTTATAACCGCTTACATGCTCAAGCCGTCCATATATGTAAATGCTTACGCTTTGAAAACTTTAAATGCATTTTGCCACGTTTGAGTTTTTTTGAGATACGACTACGTTGCAATAAAGGAGCGATATATGTTTAAAGCTCCCGGAAATTTTTTTTTTTTGCTCGAAGAGTATTTTTTTTTAATCATTGATAAGGCATTTTATAGCGCCTTATAGAATAACGAATTTTTTTTACGACCAGCACTCAGGGGATGACCCCTATTTATGCAATGCATTGTGCCATAAATAACTTAGGGAAAGGCATATGGTAGAGGATGTGGGCTTAATTATTTTTACAACTCTACTGTTGCGCGTTTTTGTTAAATTTTAGAGCAGTGTTGCAGGGCACCTGGTGTTAAGTAGACGCATAAAATTTTATTAATTGTTTTACTTCGCCCACGCTTCAAAATTATTTAACAACATTCTTTCAGTTGAAAAAAAACATTTCTTTATTGAAAATTAATACTATCAGGTTCAGTTCTATTAAATTAATGAAAATTCAAATTACTAAGAGTTTTTAAAGTTGAAAAACATTAGTATAATATAAGATCAAATAATATTTACGTTTATTCGTAATAATATAAAAATACTAGATAACCCTGCAAAGGTTATTTTGCCTTACAAAATATTTCTAGTGCATATTTTGGGTGTTATATAAAAAATAGCAAATGTATTGTAAGTGTGTGACGATGACCGCCGATGAAAAAAATACCAAACAATAATTTTGTTCTGTTTGAAATACGAACGACGACGATTCTCCTGCATGAGACGGACATAGCGCCATCTGTCATTCAACAACAAAAATAATTATGAGGCGGACAAAGCGCCATCTGTTGGGTTAACAGTATTGTAAATACAGGAATTGCCTCCGCCCTCCACTCATCGTGCCCCTAGTGGTTTAAAATATACTTTAAAACCTAATCTCATACCTACCAAATATACATAAAAAATTTCATTAAAATCGGTCGAGCCGTTTCGGAGGAGTTCGATAACAAACATCGTGACACGAGAATTTTATATATTAGATTAATTCAACTTGGGCACGAGCTATATCCCCTAATAACAAGGGTCACGGTAAAATGTGAACTTCCCTAATATAGAGTGAAAACAACAAAGAGTTAAATTACAAAGTAGAATACTTTGAAGATAACGGACTATGAGTTTATGTTGATTATTAGTAAGTTCCAACCAGTGATGGGGAATTTCGTACTAACCAAATTGTTGGCTGAAGTGGTTAGCGCGTTGACTACTAAGCAAACAATGACGTGGGGCGTGGGTTCAAACCCTGGCCAGAGCAAGTCAATCAACATCATTAATTTCTGTAATGTATGTACATTAGTGAGAAATTTTATTAATTGTTGTCGGACTATTTAAGTGATGAAGGCATAGAACTGGTCACTAAAAAACTGTTCCGACAGCGATTGATGATGTTCTAAGCTAATGTACACAACATCGCCCTCCTTCGTCGGTTAGCAGAAACATCGGCGAAGTAAAACAATTAATAAAATGCCTGCCAATACAGCTTAACAAAGTTAATGCGTCTACCTAACACCGGAGACACCTCAACACTGCTTTAAAAATTAACATAACGCGCAAAGCAGAGTTGTAAAAGAGTTAAGCCTTCTACATTTTCAACATCTCTCTTCTCTACTCTATCCCTCTCTCTGAGTTCCGGCACAATGCACTGCATACGTAGGGGTCATCCCCTGAGTGCTGGTTCTAATTAAAAAAAAAAAAAAAAAAAAAAAAAAAAAAAACATGTAAAAATAGAATAAATATGTATTAACTTAATTCTCGTATTCTATTTCATTTGAAAACTTGGTTAAATTGTTGATATATTTCCCAATTAGTATTCACTTTACGAAAATTGTAAAAATGGAGAAATCGACACTGATGAGAGGTGTAGAGGCCTTGAAATCGGTATACTGATACGTTCTGCTAAACTGATTTGAATTTTCATTAATTCAATAAAACTGAACTAAAGCCTGATAATATTAATTTTCATATGTGATTTAAATTTAATACATATAAATAAATTCTTTAAGAAATTAGAGGTTACAATTTTATTTGTAAACTAAGAATTTTCTCTATCAATTCAGTTATCGGGTATAAGCTAAGCCACAAAAATTTAAGAATTGTGCAAAACTTCGAAAGAAGCGTATATATCGCATATATTTCCAGATATTAATTTTCACCCGAAACATAAGCGAGATCCCGGGTCTGAAAACAGAATTGCATCTCAATTATTTAGTAATTAGAAAGTTTTCATTTTCTACAAAAAATTCTAGATATTTATATTTCTCTGTTAGAGAATGGCAACTCATGTACTTCCTGCAACTTGATGTTACTTTTTAACAAACAGACATACATATAAACATATTTGCAGGTTAAACTACAAATTTTATTATAATATATATTTTTTTATATTTTCCATGACTTGGGTTTGTCCTTTTTACTTACCCGTACATTCTTTCCAAATTACTGACAATACGATTGGAAAAATTAAACGTTGCTAACATTTTGAAATATTAAAATCTTTGCAGGCAACCCAGAAAAAGAAAAGAAGGTAAGGTTTTCGGTTCAAATTAAAAATAGAATGAAAAATTTTCAGTTTGCCTTTTTTTGTTATCATTTCTCTCTTATGTTAAAATCCATTTTATTGCCAACAATTGTGGTATAATAAAAGAAAATTCTGCATGAATTTCTTTGGATTATCTGACATTTTACATTGAAAGAGGAGCAAACTGAATCAAATGTAGTACTAAAAACTAAAACTTTCTTTTATAATTTTATTTTTTTTTTGGACGTGTTAAAAAATACCATAAAACCAATCTAAAACTAGGATGACACAAATCCAGCAGTATGTTTCAGCAAAAACCACAGCAATAAAATAATCAGGTTGCAACAAACTTCTGCCACCCAGCCACTCACTCACCACTGGCTGCTCACAATATTATGTGGTATGTGTTACACATACATACATTTGTACATTATAGTCGAAAAGAATTTAGATTTTGTTGTAAAGTTTGTTGCTGTTTAAGAATGAAGGGATTTTCTTACGTCGATTTCTGCCGGCACCACGGATGGTCGTACTTCAATGCCGCGTACTGGCTTTCGGTCCAAATGATGTATTATTTTATAAACTTCACTTCTATTCAAGTCAATTTTTTTCTCAGGTTTCTGATACTTCATGAAGTTCACTCTATATGTTTGTTTTGTAGTTGGTTTTTGTTGGTTTTTTATTGGTTTCATTTAGTTCATTCATGGCAGCAACCAAAGAAAAAAGTTATGTTGTATTTTTAAATAAAAAGAAGGGAGAAATACGAAATTGAAATGAAAAGATTTCGTTAAATTTAAAAGCAAAAAAAGTTATAAAGGTAAAAAATAAATAAATTTTTAAAAGAAACATATTGAAAATGTTGTAATAATCAAATGTTGATTTTTGTTAAAAAAGTAATGCATATAAACTTTTTTATGAATGATTTTTTGCTTGATTTTTAAAACAACATACATAAATACATACACACATACACTCACACAGTATATAAAATACGAAAAAGATACAGTAAAACATATAATCATAATTTTATTTTCCACACAAATAACCAAAAGAAATCATTTCATATCGTCACATGATTTCAAAAACGCCCTAAGTTAGGTACAAAAAAAAAATTCTAAATAAACTTCTCCATCAATTATAATGCGCTGTTCAAAAGAAATGTTCTTGCAAAATTTAATACAAGTCAAAATAACAATCATAATTCCTTAATAAAAACTAAGTTTCAATTAAAAAATTTTGGTTAGGTTTTCGTATTAAGCTATAAATACATAGACCATAGCAGACTTCATAGCAGCAGGCTTCAAATGCAGTTGGCTTCAATTGATGCCATGTAGTTGGCTACTGAATTATTTTAGGAACTACAGCAGCTGACAAATAAATTTGAAGTTTCGATATTATTTTTCAATATTTCTTTTACTACATATTTTAGAGCTGCTACTTAAATATTTCACAAGAATAAAAATGAAATTACCAGCTTTAGAGTGTTTTCTGTAATAAAATTAGAAGGCTTTATGAATTTATATGACGATATGCTTGTGATGCGAAAAATTCATTTATATATAAACAAGCTTTCATATTAAAAAAAAAGAATCCTCTCAACTGTTTAATATATAATATATAATTATATAAAATAAATATAATTATATAAAATAATATGCACACAAGTGCATATACAAACCTCTCAGGTTCCAATTGATATGCCATCGACTTTTTATTATATTCACTAAAAATTTATTAATTATTTATTAATCAATGGTAAATTATATCAGAGTAGTCTATACAGAAACAATATATTTTAACTTAATATGCCCATCCCTGCAGTCATGTTAAACTTTCTTAACCCATTGTGAAAACTATCATTATCCCCAGTTCATTTGGTGGTCATTATTATTTGTAAATATAAATATTATTAATACTAGTAAACTCAGATGATAATTTAATTCTCATTGCCTTTCACAAGGCAATAAGGTTATCGGTCACTACAATATAGTGTTATATTCGGTGATGCCGACTCTTATATGCCCTTATAATAATAGATTGGGAAGCACAACATAAAATGAGCTGCAAAGTTTGGGCGGTCGGTTTTTCTTTATTATTTTCTCCAATTTGTCATTTCATATGTCAAACAAAATTTTCAATTCCTGGCCACTTCCAACCCTGAACAAAATTTTACATGAATATATACATATGTACATATATAGGTATATATAAAAGGTTTTCCAATAGGGATGATATGATTTTGAAGTGACGTTTCGGCCAATTGTAATATGTCATGATCTGTCATTTGTTTTTCATCATGGACATACTTGATTTAGTGGAAAAAGTGCTCGAAAATTGGGTTAATCGAATACGTTCCTGCAGAAGAAATCGTGGAGGCCATATCGATGACGTTTTATTTAGAACTTAATCGTATCGTTTGTACTTCACTTTGAATAAAAAACTATTGAATTTCCTTAAAAATAAGTGTGTTTTTTTTAAAGAAATCAACGATTTTATCTACATACAGACGGAGAGACTGACAGACAGTGATGGCTTATTTAAATTTCCAACCTAATAGTATCCAGAATATACATATAAACTTTAAGAGTCTCATATGAACCTTGTGAAAATTACACACCGAATGACAAACTTATAAATACCAATACCATTTTTAGTGAAGGTATAAAGAAAAGTGGGCATATACTGCAAAATGTTTTAATTCATCTAAATTAAATTTTTTCACATAAATTAACATATTTTTTTCTTAGCGAGGGCGAAGAACTTAAAATCCAATTAGACTAGACTAGAACGTATCAGTGTACTTTTCTATCAAGAACGCTACACCTCTCAACTTTTGCAGGAGTCGAAATGTATGTGTTTTATTACAAAGAAATAAAATTTATCATGATTTTAACAATTTATTGCAATGAAAATATCTAAAATAAAAAAAAATTACTAATAACCAGGGAGAGAGAGTGAAAGGAACTGCATCATGTTCTAATGACATGATAGCTGCATATACGTCTAGCTAAAGTTAGCATATCAAATGAAAATTAATATTAATTTACTATCGACTGTGGTTGTGTCGTTCATTTTAAACCCATATACTCGAATATCGTACATATACATATCTTCAAAAAGTATTGTTGCACATTCACTCTTGACCTATTTGCTATCCTTTCGTTGGTCCTTTATTCAACATTATATGTAAAATTAAGTAAGTTTGTTTTTTTTTTCAAGTCTGAAATACTGTTTTAATGAGCTTTACAAGGAGAAATTACATATACATTATATGTTTATTTCCTTTTCTTTCTTGTTTTTTTATATCCATTTTATTTTCCTTGTACCGCAAAAAAAATCAATATTTATAAAGTACTTACCGAAAGAACGAACGAGAAATATTTTCTCCATTAAATACGCGATTCCACAGTTCAATCTACAAATGAAAATCAAACAAATAAATGAAAGAATTGCACATAAAACATATACAGGCTTCTTTTGGATGGTAGAACAAATAAAACACCACAAGCAAAAAAACGGAAATTTTGAGTACAATAAATTTATTTAAATGCCAAAAAGAACATACACTTGACCAGGCATGCAATTGTATAAATTTTATATATTGGTTTGAAGATATGTTTTTCTTTTACAACAATTTATGGAGTTTGTATGTTATTGTTTGTATTATAAATTAAGAGAAAATTAATAAATGAAATCGAATAAAAAGAACTCAAATAATATGCAGTAAATAAACGATATAAAATTAAAGAAAATTATATCTGAAATATAAGGTTTTCCAATAGGGATGAAATGATTATGAAGTACGTTTCGGCCATTTGTAATATGTCATGATCTGTAATTTGTTTTTCATTGTATTCAATTTCATCATGGAGGGATATAGGCAAGACCACCGTTTACAAATTATTTTTCTTATAAAAATAATCGTTCTCCAATTGCAACTTTTTGTGCGCTTTTGCCATTTTATGGTTGTAATAATCATCCAAGTTTGCCCGCAATTCGTCGAATTGTTGAAAATATTGAGCTTACATTTTCTTTACAGAATGTTCAAGTGCCAATAAGACAAAGAACCGCTCGAAGTAATGAAAATATTGCTGTCGTTCAGGCAAGTGTTGCTGAAGACCGTAATTTGTCGATTCCAAGATGTTCTCAACAATTGGGACTGTCTCAAACCACAACCTGCCGGATTTTGGGAAAGGATTTGGGTTTGCATCCGTATAAAAATGTTCTCACTCAAGAACTGAAGCCATTGGACCACCGTAAACGTCGCAAATTTGCTTATTTTGCTCTGAAACAACTTGAATTGCGAGAAAAATTTGGAGATTCGATTATTTCAAGAAATTATGATATTGAATGGCCTCCAAGAAGTTGTGATTTAACACTATTAGACTATTTCTTGTGGGGTTATTTGAAGTCATTGGTCTTTCGAAATAAACCAGACTGTCTTCAAGCTTTACAAGTCAATATTTAACGTGCCATTCATGACATACGATTTGATTTAGTGGAAAAAGTGCTCGACAATTGGGTTCATCGAATTCCATTTGAATGACGTTTTATTTAGAACTTAATTGTATCGATTGTACTTCACTTTAAATAAAAAACTTTTGAATTTCCTTAACAATAAGTGTATGTTTTCTTTTTAAAGAAATCATATAACTCTTATTGGAAAACGCTTTATTAACTGACTGTTGCGCGTTGACTACTAAGCAAACCAATGATCTAGGATTTGTGTTCAAATCCCGGCAAGATCAAGTCACTCAATGTAATTTAATTCTCGAATGTGCACTGTATTAATTGTGTCATTGTATTAATTGTTGTTGGACTGTTTAACTAATGAAGGCATAGTACTGGTGACTAAAAATTGTTCCGAAAACGATTGATACTGTTTTAAACCACTGTACACAATATCGCTCTCCTTCAGCGGTTGGCATAACCGTCGGCGAAGTAAAATAATGTATAAAATGCCTTAAGAAAATTAATGCGGCTAATTAACACCAGGGACGCTGTAGCGCTGCTCTAAAGATTAACAGAACGCGCAAAATCAGAATTGTAAAATAATGAAGTTTTCTTCTAAATTTCCAACATCAACATATGTATCTTCTCTACTCTATCCCATTCTATCTCTAGGTTTGCTACATTGCATTGCATAAGTACGGGCAGTCCCCCGAGTATTGGTTCTTTATTTTATCATTCTGATGGTAGTGATCCCTTTCAAGAAAACATCCTGTAGCTTAAATGACAATTTATATAAAATGTGGTAATAAACCAGAAATCAATTTTAGTTTGTTATGTTTCCATTAAATAAAATGTATATAAAAAAAAAAAGAAAATAAATATTATGCATTAAAATGAGTTAGCAAGATATAATGTGGTAAGAAACAAGCATTCTAAGGCAAGCATTGTTAAAAATTAAATAAAAAATGCATTTAAGTTTTGTACATTTAAAAATCGTATTAATAAGCTAATTTTATTAAATGAAAACAAACATATTTATAAATTTGCAGTACTATTCTCGAACTTGTTGAAATCATTACTAATTGTAATACCAAAAATTCTTATTCGGAGTTATTTTCATGTCATTTCAATAATTTAATAAATGATTGTAAAATTAAGCCGCCAAAAGAGCTATTTTGTTGCAAATACTTGCCCCGATTTCGAAAAAAAATTATTAGTTCAAAGACAAAAATAAAAAGATTAATGAAAATCGGTCTATAAATGGAGGAATTTTTCAAAAAAATAATAATTTTTGAAAGAAATTATCGCACGATTTGAAAAATAAATTTTGTGGTACCAAACTGCAAGCTAAGCCTTTCAAACAAAATAAAAGAATTTTAAAAATCGGTCCATAATTTGTAAAGAGTTATAGGATGATCAATAAAATATGGATGGGGAACAATTTTCCCCGCTTTTTATTAAAATTTTATGAAGCAAAACTCAAAAAGAATTATGAAAGTTGGTCCATAAATGAATTAGAATAATTAAATTTAATAATCAGTATTCTAGAGGAAGATCTTTTAAACAAAAACAGTATTTTGAAAATCGGTAAATAAGTGATAAGAGTTATCGAGGTTCAAAATTGATAAAATCCTTTTTAAGTTACATAATTATATGACTTCAGCAAAAATGAAACCCAGACTTTTATCAGAATCGGTCGTTAGAATCATATCATATTTATGTATATGTGTTGGTTGTACTGTACACCTACTAAAAAGAAAGAAAAATTAAAACAAAAATTATTCTTTAATATATAAAAATCTCGTGTCACGATGTTTGTTATCGAACTCCTCCGAAACGGCTCGATCGATTTTAATGAAATTTTTAATGCATATTTGGTAGGTATAAGTAGGATTAGGTTTTAAAGTATATTTTAAACCGCTAGGGGGGTATATTTTAAACCGCTAGAGGAAGGGGGCAAATCATGTATTTACTCAAGTATTAACCCAATTCGTATTTCAAACAGAACGAAATTATTTTTGTTGTTGAATGACAGATGGCGCTACGTCCGCCTCATTCACGAGCAGCGCCATCCTTCGTATTTCAAGTAGAACAAAATTATTTATGTTTTACAGATGGTGCAACGCCCGCCTATCAAAATTGGGAAAATGGGTTGATGAGTGGGGAGAATGGTTCCCCCATATAAGAAAATAGCTTCCGGGCGATGCCGGACAATCATCTACTATTATTATCTAAACTTCTTAAATGATTAAAAGTTTTGAAAACCTTTGATTATGTATTGAATAAAACCTTGTTTCCTTATATTTAGTCAAGAGATATATTAATACGATGAGTTGGTAAGAATTTTGTTTAATATACATACATAAAAAACGTTTTCAAAAAGTATTTAATAGTTTTAAAATGTAACTATTTCAGTAATAAACTATAAAATTTTTATATACAAGTATGTATATGTACATATAAGATAGCTGAAGTTATAATAAATTCGAGAATAGCACTGTAAACGTGATAAAATATTAATGAAAAGCATCAAAATGAACAATTTGGCTGCCACAACAATGAATGAAAACAATGAAAATATGAAAAAATATAGTTGTTATTGTTGAAATTCATTTTCTCTTTGCTGTCGATTGTACTCGTAAGCTCGTAACACTTAAATTGAGTTGTAGCAAATGAATTGCTCAGCGCATTCAATTGAAATTCCAGACAATTATGGGAACTGAATTATTCCTTCAATTAGTATTGACACTTGAACACAAAACACACACACATATGTATATATTAGTATGTATTCCATTTTTTTACTATTTTTATTTTTAGAGAAAGAAGAGATATACCTTGAATCGTATCCTAGGTAAGGACTTTCATAGGTACATCTTTCAGTTTCAATTTATTACAGGATGATAATAATGATGACGACAGAGAAATGCAAATCAAACGAACACGAAGAAAATGAAAGAGAAAAGAAGATTAAGAAATAACTTCTATGTATGTATGTATGTATGTGTATGAGAACGAAAATGTAATAAGAATAAAAATAACAACACTTCGTCGTTAAGGAATGGAAAAAGTGAATGTTTATTAAGAAAATAACATTACATTGGAAAATATTTTTCTTGACTTTTTACAAGTTGATTTTCTTTTTTTCTTTTATATTTTTTGTTCATGCACAAATTATACACATTTCCCTTTTTGTTTGTTCTTTGCCTGTGTATATTAATGATTTGGTTTTAACTGAAAACGGAAAAAGGGAAGCTGTAATGGGTGTAATAACATCCTGTAAAACACCCTCTTTGAGAGGGAAAGATTTCTTGCCTGGTTGCAATCTTCCAACCAACAACCTTATTATAAGCTTGTATGGGTGTATGTATGAAGGTTTTTTCAAAAATATTAAATGAAATTGCAGAACAAAAAAGTAAATGAATGAAAAATCATAAAAAAATGAAATGAATAAATGAAGCACAATCTGAAAGTTTTATGATAAATTGTGGGTGGCTTAAAAACGAAGCATTGTATAAACGGGCACAGAAAGTTGGCGAAATAATGACATGTAGTGGTGTTGAGTGAAAAAAATTATGCAAACGTATTAATAATAAAAAAAAAATAATAAAAATTTACCCTAAAGTTGAGCCGGTAATAAGCTCTGCTTGTGCACTTAATGTCTCCGCTATGAATTCATCGTTGTAAGCATCCTTAGGACGATACCAACGGCGGCCACCCGGTAATACCAAAGGACGATCTGATGCTGGTGTTAATGGTCCAAAAGAACGTTTCGAACGTTTTGGATTACTTTTACGCTCCAAATGCTCTTCAAGCTCCTCAATGACATCGTATTTCTGTTGTACAATATATTTGTGTAACAAAATGAATAACAGTTTTCGTTGTTTTTTTCTGTGTTTGTATTTAATTTAATCTTTTTTTTTTGTAGTTGTTCTTGATTTTAGTTTTATGTGTATAATTTAGAATGATGACAGTGTGGGCAATAATTTTGCTAGATTTCTTTGTGAAATTGTTCAGCCATAATAAACATATCGATGGCTTAATATAGAAAGGTCGTAACTCGTTTTTTTTTTCAAAATCGGTTTTTTTAAATATTCTGATAGACAAAACTCAAATACACCTCCCTTAAAAATGCAGTTTCCCATGTTGACGAAGAACAGATTTACAGTAATTAAAAAAAGCTCGAACTAACTAACTAACTTAAGATTTTATTGAGTTTTTTCCTTCTCCTGTAAAAAAGCTAAAAGTTGAGATAAGAATTTTTTATGTATATTAAGCAATCGATATGGAAATTAATAAAAAAAAACTTCAACCTGTAGCGCTGTTCTCGAACCCTTCTTCATATTTTTTTATATGCAATATACCTACCAACCTATTTAGAATTGATGCTATGAGAGCAATAGTGGCGTAACCCGCAATAAAACTATATGAATGAGTAATTTTTGCCATCTAGTGACGTTACTGCTATTGGGTTTAATAGTATTGCTCTCATAGCCTTATATATAACATGTATGTACATGTGTATGTTTGTATGTACGTGGATAAAATGGCGTCACATGCTGCCGTGATATAAAAATCACATACATAATTTGACAATTGAATTAATTTTCTAATCACAACATATGCCAATTGCTATAATGACAATATAGTCATCAATGAAATTAAAATAATTAAATTTTTTTATTTTTCTTACTTATGTAGGTATATGTACTTCTTCCATATTTGTAAAAGAATTCATTTGATATCTTAACCGCGTCATCATTTGAAATATCAGCGTAGGTACATACAGTTCATTTACATATGCTCATTTTATTATATCTATGTATGTGTATTTAGTATCAATTTAACGACTAACAGACATTTTAGAAAAACTACCACTTCATATAAAAAAAGAACTTTGGCTATTGGGCCACAGCTGATAAAAATATCGGTAAAAATACAATTTGGTATTTCATAAAAATATACATAGAGAAATACATACATATGTATGTATGTATGTAAACTTTCTGTGGTGCGATTCAGTAACTTTTATTACGATAATCGTATCGTAAAAATTAATAGGTACCTATAACGAAAATTTATCGAATTTCGTATTCAGTAAAACTTTTAATTATATTCGCTGTCGGTAAGGTAACGACAATAATCATACAATCTTTTATGCATAAATAGTAATATCACTATTATTTAAGCATGCAATTTAACATTCATATCTTTACATTCCAAAATATTTTTGGGAAAAGTTTTCAATAAATAAATAAATAAATAAATAAATAAATAAAAAAAAATCATTCTACATTTATTTGAGCATGTACTCAAGTATTTATTTATTTGTAGAAAAGTAAACACATTCATAATGGAAAATTATTTGTTGTATGTGTTTAAACAATTTTGAAAGCTGTTTTTATGCTTTTTAATTCACAAAAATATATTTGTGAGTTTTTGTATAATTACACGAGCTTTAAAACTTTTTAAACATAAAGGGTAAAACATCTACTGATGAGTTGGTATGGCTACCAACGAAATATATATTTAGATATTGCTAACCCGCAACAAATAAATAAAATTAAAAAAAAAATCATATGTATATTGTTTCCTCCTCTTTGTGCTTTTTTTATATTTTGATAGAGATGCCACGTAAAAGCAAATTATAACGATGTTGTTAAGAAGCAATTAGTGAATAACAAAATCGTTACTGTAAATCGCTATAATTGTCGGTAAATTTAACAATTATCGAATTCTTAAGTTACTGAATCCCAACAGAGTGGTGCTTTCTAAGTGATAATTATTTAAAAAAATATATTTACAGTCGAATTCGGTTAAGCGAGTAAGTAAAACTACAAGTTTTTTTAATCTTTCAGACCTCTGATATTTGGCATGAACTAACCTTTACTTAGGGACATAATTAATCAGAGAGAAACACTGTTGAATGTCGATCGATTGACTTCATCTAAAGCAAATTACATATATGTTTTTTTTTTTTTAATTTTTGTATAAAATTAATCTTAAAAATAAAATCTTTCTCTAGTCAAACATATTGCTCACACCGTTCCCATATACAACAAAATATACATAAATATTCATAGTTCAAGACTACTGATTGCAATTGGAGTTTTTGGAGCAAAAGAAAAACTTAAATTCAAATTAAGCGTTTTATTAGTGTAAACTTTACTGTTAAGTGTAGTGCAGAAATTTTAATTATTACATGAAATCTTTTATTCCGAAATATTTAATTTATGTTAAGTTTTTAATATTTCTAACAATTTTGCCGGTAACTATAACACATTTCTTTAATTTAATATTTTCGCAAATATTATGGCATCAACTGCTTATTTTAAGATTATTTTCAAAATTCAAAGTGTACTTTGTGTCGCTAGAAAAAAGGAAATTCTTGAATTTGGACTTGAATATTTTTTTGTTATTTTTTAAGGGGGTTAGATTTTAAAATAATGATTTACATATAATGGCTTCATATTAAAATCAAAAAAAAAGGTCAGGAAATATGCTATAACGGATTTTTTTTTCTTTTATTAAATCACATTTAGTACAGAAAATGTTAAATTAATATTTTGGAGTATTTGGATTGTATGTATCTTTTAGTAACTGAAATAGCGCAATGACTAAAAGAAATTAGAGTTTAATTGATTATTGCAGAATTATTTGCCTTATCGTGTGAAAGTTTTGTAAAAATATCTTGTGTATTTAGCTCTTGAGAGAAGACTATAATTTCATTATTCCGCCAAGTTGTATGTTGCTTAAGAAAAATTTAAATATTAGTCAGCAAAGGTTATGAAACTATTTAATAAGTTTTAAAAAAAATATTATTTAATAATGTGGTAGTGTGGACTAAAAATGCAACTGTGTTATAGATTTTTTGGCAAGTCATGCGATTTGTAAAATTTTAGGAAATTCTTCACAAAATGATAGTTTTTATGGGATCAGAGGAGTATTTATTGTCAACCATATATTTTGGCATCAGTTTTGTGTATGATAATGTGGCACCTACAACACCATCTTGAAACGACTTTTTGAAGTCGGTCAGAGTTTTGTACGATTTTTCTCTGAATGAATCGTACGATTGTGTAGAATAGTGAAGCAAGGCCTTAAGAATATAAAAAGAAGATTTTGGATTCTCAAATCCATTTAGTATTATAAATTTGAAAGTTTGCATGTTTGTTCCGTTATAACGCGAAATCCGCTGAATAAATTTAGCTGAAATTTTGTGGATGGATAGCATGTGACCTGGATTAAATTATATGGTACTTTTCAGGGTGTGAAAAGGAACAAATTGGTAGTTTTAGTACTTTTTTTACTTATGGTCCTGTTTTGCCTTTGATGGCTTTTTAAGTTTAGTACTTTTTTTTCTTGATAAATTCTTTTAATGGATTTAGATGAAATTTGGTAGAACCATATTAAGGGTACTTTTTAAGGGATAAAAATTGAAAAAAATGGTTTTTTTTGGTTATTTTTACAAGTTTTTTTAACATTAATTATTTAAGTACTCTTTGCTTCTTTGATAAATTGGATATACAGACAGTTTATGCCTTCAATAACATGTAATTTCCAGTTGTAACAATAAATTACCTTTTAATGTGGCATAATTTATTAGAAATAACACAAAATTAAATAAAAGAAAAAATAAAAGCTCAAACATTCAGTTAATGAAATTTAGTTTGGTTATATATGCTTTTATTAAATAATTGGTTTAAATAAAAGAATGTGCTCAAAAACTTATGATTAAAATCCATTTATTTCTTTTAATAATACACACCGACAGTGAAATTATTTTTAGTGCAACACTACAACTATCAGTTTAATGCACTGACAAAAATTCAGTCAAATTATGGGCGCAAATTTTGGATAGGAACTGGACCACGTTAATATCAAATAATATACATGAGTTTATCGAAATGGGGTAAAGTTTAAGTCTTTCAAAGTATTCTTTTCATTAATTTTTGTAGGAAAAAAAGCTGAGCCATAATAATATAGGTAATAAAAATTTTAATTTAGCTTATAAAAATCGGGTTTTCTTTTAACTTCAATTTTTTTTGTGAGTGATTAAACTTCATCTTTGGTTTTTTAAAAGGCACTTCTTTGCATCACAGCTTTCCGTTTAATTCCACAATTGAAAATATGTACATAAGTTATCCAGCGGAATATTTATTATCGTTTCTCTCAAGGTTTAAAAACAACAAATTTCTTTTTCTGTATTCCAATTTAGAAATAATTTTTAATATGGGTTTGAAACACAGTTTTGTTGTTATTTATAAAAAAAAAGAAACAATAACTAAATGTTTGTTTCGTTTTGGTTGAATGTCTTACCTTTTGTTTTTTTAATTTTAGCTCTTCCTCCATTTGAAGGGTTTCCTCATTGATGCTACTGCTGTACATGGTAGCAACTTCCTGTTGCTTAATTACATTCTTGTCAGTTGTATCACGCGCTTCATTACTGTCATTCGCAATTTGTTCGTTAGCTTTATTGTCCTCCTTGTGCTCCGAATCCATTTGGTAGTCAGTGTTAGTGTTTATATTATCAACTGATTCATGACATTTTTCTGCTTCGTTGTCATTTTGTTTAATATCCTTATTTTCAGCATTTTCATGGTCTATCAGGCAGGACAGAGTGAGAAATGAAAAAAATAGGAAATAAATAAATAAACAAAAGTAAAATAAACTTCAGACAGGCAGACCGACCCTCGAAAAAGAGTGTAAGAAAAACTAAAACAAGAGCTTAAAAGAGCTTTTAATGAGTGCGGTATATTCTTATTGCTTGATTTACTTGGTGTTATCATTTAGCCCCGGTGTGTTTATCTATGTGGCCATTTAGATCTCCAAGGAATTTATTACATCAAATATTATGTTAGAAAATTGATTTTATTTGAATTAAAATTGTTCTTTTTTTAAGACGAACAACAATTTAATATTTTAAGACTTCATATTTGCATACGATTAAATGTTTGAAATGAAGTCCGTTATTTAATACTCTTATGTCTTGCCTTGCAGAAGATTCTAGAATACAGAAAACTATAGGCAGGCAGTCAGTGCCAACAACGTAAGCACAAATGCACAGGAAAATTATAGAAATCATTATTCTTTGACATGTTATCGCAACCTTACCCTGTACTAAAGTCAAAGTGGTGATAAAATTAGCCAAGGACTTAAGAAAAATAAACTGAAAAGTTTTAAATAAAAATAATAATTTATCTCACGTACAATTAATATTTCTTTGGTTCCCAATACTGAAGTCAGCCGTCGGAGCATTGCCATCATGTACAGTACAGTTTCGAAAAATTATTGTAAGAAATCGCATAAGAAAATAGTGGATTTCCAAATTTTTTCTATCGTCGATAAAGCCTTTCATAACAGCTTTCGCAACCATGAAATTTTTTATTGAATTAATACCGCAATTCCCGAATTTTTTTTAGTTTAAAAATCATTTCTTTACTGGACTAAAAAACTTTAAAAATCTCTATTGAACAACAGAAAGAAAAACAGTGAATTTCCATATTAATATGGGAAAAATCTGGTGATAAGGTTTCATGTGACTCAGCAGATAAAAGATATTCAACTACATATTTCATTCTAGCTGCCGTGATTGGCAGCGTGTGATGAGACTGTGGTTGGTTTCGAAACAATGTGATGTGACTTCAACCTTCCGTGCAGTCTAATTTTTTTTGTCTATTCAATTATTGCGATCCTCGAGAGGTTTCTTTGTAATAAAAAAATTAGTTAATTGAAAAAATGAAATTATACGAATAATTAAAATTACGTTGAATTACACAGTTCAACTAAAATTCTTTTTGCATGAATATATTTACAGATGTATGTGCAGGTCATATGGTAATTATAAAAATTGTTGAACTCTTCTTGTTCTATTATTTTTCTTATTATTGTCAACACAATGCCTAAAATATTGCCCTTTTAATTTCTGTATATAAATACCTTCATCCAGTACATTTAAATTTATTTCACGTGCCACACTGCCAGAAAGTTTACGTGGTTTTTCTTGTTGCAATTTAAATGTTGGCAATAAAACAGCCAACTGTTTAGTTACTGAATCTAGTGTTGTTTGTATGGTGCTGGGCAAAGTGGATAGTTGAGCCAATTGTTTTTGTACATCAGCTAATTGGCGCTCTAAAGCGAGTTCTTCTTCTGTTTTTTCTATAACTGGCATTGCTTCGTCTACTTCATTTTCAGTTGCCTGTTTAGATGCGTTAATATCATCATCATCATCATTATTGGTGTTATCATTTTCTTCGGTTTCCTTATGTTCTGGTATTGATTCTTTTTCTTTATCCATTTTCTCTGTTTCTTCTTCTCCATCTTTTTCATTAGTATTTTCACTTGTTTCTTCCAAGTTGGGTACTTCACTATCAACTGGCATTGGAGCTTCTGGTACGGGCTCTGGCTCTGGCTCAGGTTCGGGTATTGTTTCTAAAACCATTAGTGATGGTGTGGGTTCTTTGGCTGGTTTAACCTCTTCAACTGACTTTGGTTTGAATAAATTATAAAAAATATTCCTATAAAAATTTTTTTTATCTGGTAAATAAAAATGTTCTTACTGATGGTGCTGGAGAAACCGAACGTGCCAGGCCTCTGACAATAGTTACTTTATAAGCATTGGCTGCGCGTCTTTCTGCCTCGATTTGTTGTTTGCTTTTTGGTATGGGTCGATCGGGTTTTTGCAAAAATGTTGTCCATTTGCGATTTTCTTTATCCTTTTCAGCCTTAGTTTTAGTGGCTTCCTCGTTTAAAGTGCGCAAAACATCGCTGCTCATGCATACTCCAGGCTTGGGAAAAATTCTGTAAAAATTAACTCTGATGTAAAATAGTGAAATCCAACTTTAAAATCAAGTCGTACTTAAGAAATAAGAATTAAATACATACCCCATGGTGTTATGCTCCTTCAGGACCTCTGATTCGCCCGATAAAACCGCTGCTATTTCTTCTTCTACAATTTTTCGCTCGGTTTCTTCGGATAGTACTGAAGATGGCCTTTCGTCTAAATCGGAAATATACTCCACATCACGTGCCTTATCGTTGGCCAATTTTGTTTGATTAATTAAAACAGGGGGTGTGACACTAACAGCTCTAGCTTCCAAAAATAATTTTGGCGACTCAATATGTTGATTTACAGGAATAGCTTTAGGTGTAATATATTCTTCTTCATTTTCTCTATACATAACATATATTGATATTGAAGATTATATTTTATCCACTTTTAATTGTTTTATTTTTTACCTTTGTATGCCGAAGAAAAATACATTACCACAACCGTTAATAATTCTATTGGTTTCATCATGAGTAAGCGGTGCAGCAGCAGTATCGTTTATACGCACAATCACATCTCCCACCATTAATCCAGCGTTTTCTGCAATGCTGTCTTCAGTGACCTTAAAATTGAGAACCATAAATGAATTATAACAACTTAATTATACATAGTTTTTAATTGCAACTATCATTATTGGCACAAAGTAAAAGCCAAGTTAAATCCTTGATGTATAACTTGTGGCATGA
The DNA here is from genome assembly GCA_947311025.1 of Lypha dubia. Classification (NCBI taxonomy): domain Eukaryota; kingdom Metazoa; phylum Arthropoda; class Insecta; order Diptera; family Tachinidae; genus Lypha; species Lypha dubia. Next base: position 80,571,227 of record OX371263.1, on the reverse strand, counting down.
AAATGGGGTGAGCATATACATATACATGTATACATATTGTGTGACCTTTAAAGCATGCTCTATATAATGCAATAAATTTGTAAGTATCAAACAATTTCTATGTGTAGGCCGCTTTTATAGCGGGAAGTTAAAACAAGAACATCCCTAAAATATGTTTGGGAATTAAATAAAAAAAAAAATATAATGCTAATTCAGTCGTCTCTTCTTACAATTTTAAGTTATTTCTGTCCTGTTGTAACACGCTATAAAGAGCTCTAAAACATTATTTCTTTTTTAATTAATTTATTAGTTCAAAATGTCTGTATAAAATGTCACAGCTTCCCTACAATAAATTGTGGTTAAATGTCATTTGAATATTTCTTACAATTAAATTAAGCAACATTTACTGAATTCACAAGCCAAGTCGTATCGCTTATTGTTGTATATGAAAACACAATTGCAAACAAAATTTCTGCAAAATTAATAAGTTGTTTTTGGTATGTACATTAGGGATATAACTTTTTGCAATTTTTTGCAAATATCATAATGGCCCTAGCATAGTCGAATAGGCCATTGAAAATTATATAAAAAAATGCTATTACTTTTTCGCAGTTGTCAAAAAAGTTCACCCACCAAACGCGGTAAAGTTTTTAAATGATTTTTTTTTATTTATTTACCTAAAAGGCGCAAACAAGTTTTTTTTATCAATATATCAACCTGCATTTAACATTTGTGTAAATACTTAGGAAGCTGAATGTATGTCATTGAAAATTACGTTATGTACCTTAATTGTTTTTATTATTCAAAGAAAATTATTAATGTGTTTCAAATATTCCGAGTTTGTGTTTAATACTTAAAAACAATGGATTTTAAAAGAAGTCGTTTAAGCGTTTTGAAAAATGCAAAAGTTTGGACAAAGGCTTTGACCAAATTTAAAGATAGCACAACAATGTCGAGAAACATTCCAGATATCGTCATTCCATTACATGAATTGAGCAAAATGCCAACCCAAAAAATTATTTATTTAAAATGAATGTTTTTTTTTGGGAGATTTTAGAAAATCGTTTTCGTGGGTGAGGTTTTTTTTATCCGAAATGACCCCAAAATTATTTTTTCGTAAATAACACAACCTTCGCCATCGCGTGGTGCTAGGGCCAAAAATTGGTTATACCCCTAATGTACATATGTATGTATTTTGTTCCGTTTTATAAAATAATTTTCATACGGAACATGTACATATGTATGTTAGTTTTTTTTGTGGCATTTCCTAAAAGCGCTGTCACCAGAAAAATCTATATAATGGTATTCCCACTTACTCTTCTGCAACATGAACGACTTTGAAAGAATATATAAAAAATTCTTAAAAACTGCCAAGAAAACAAAGTTACAAAACCAAGTCGTCCAATGCTCTAGAAGTTTGCGAAATATATTGCAAAATATTTTAATATCACAGAGTAAATAACAGCAGGCTGATCATATAAACCAAACTACAACCGTAAAGAGAAGTAGAGGAAAAAGTTCATAGCAAATTTTTTATATACATTATTTTTTTTCAAAATATGAATAAATAATTTTCATTTATATTTGTATTTCTATCATATGTAGTTCAAAACTTATTTTTAGGTTCATTTTTACCTCAAATTAAAGTTGATACCAAGCGCAATTCCAAGTCAAATATAACGGAAAAAAGTAGCGTTTCAAACTAGACAAAAATAAAACTACTTTTCGTGGCCAAGTATAAAGAGGGGTAATGAAGCAAATCCTGATACAGTTTTTTAACCAAACTTCTTTCAGAATTTTACGCATCAATGGTTTGATTAAAAAATCATTTGTAGTTTCTTTATTTTTAAGCCGTATTCTGGTTCGATATGTGACGTTTATAATTATGATTATTAATTTTGAAAACAAAAATTTTCTTAATAGTAGACAATAGATATTATAAACATAAATTAAATTAATATCTTGAAAATATCTTGAGTATGCAGTGCGAGATGCTTTTATTTGATCAACATCGTATGAAAATGAGTGCAGATTTTGGATACCGAAAAAGCATCAGGTAAAACTATATTATTGGATTTAGTAATTTACCAGCTTTTCACTCATCTACATACATATATGCAAATAATAATACGTGTATCCACACATGTAGTAAAATTTTATTTTTAACAAGTAAATTTGATACTTACGTTGGCGAACATGAGCAACTTTGAATGGACAAACACAATTTAAATGTTAGTTCTTAACAATTAACATTTTGTTCTTTGATAATATATTTAAAGCTTTATTTAAATTAATATTTTGACACACCTCTCCTACTTGCAGCTGTCACGCGGTAGTAATAAACGATCTTATTCAAGGTTGAACGTAACATTACAAAATAGACTAAAAAAAATAAAAATTTTCCATTATGTGAATTAAATATTTCTCTTCGAACTTTTTCTTAGAATAATGACCTTGTCAGAGATATTTTGTCCAATAATTGTTATCATATATTACCTCTCTTAAAGAAAATGTTATTCAAGAAAACATGCTATAGAACATTAAAAGAAATAAGAACTTGCGTTTGTGCAAATTTGTAGTTGGCTTGTTCATCTTAGTGAATGAATTTATGGTTAAATTTTTAAAATTAGTAAAATATGAATATTTCTCTATAACAATATTGTAAAATAATCACTTCACGGTGGACCTCTTGACGAAAATGGCCATATACACATAAATATCGTTACGAAATTGAATTTTCTAACAACTAAACACATAGTGTTGGTTGTTTTAGTATTATCGCATATAACTTCTAGTTATTGCAACACGATAGAATTATTGCTTAAAAATTTCACTGTTACCTCGGTAATTAATGTTTGTATGTATGTATGTAGCTGCCACAAATATTTTTTTACGAACTACAACAATGTGTGTATGCACTATACTTGTCCTATGTACATATGTAAATAATTATCTTTAAATAAACTCAATTTATATCCAACCAAAAGTCAATGACAAAAAACAAGAGGGAACAAAATCATTTAAAATGTGTGGTTTGTTGTTGAAATCTGGTGTCTGTCACATTTGAAATTTTTACATAAAAAAAAGACATTTTAATAAAATGAAAAACAAATGCCAATTTCGAATCAATAAAAACATTAATTCGGTTTGGGTGGAGTATTTTTGTTTCGCTATTTAGTCTATTTTAGATTTCCATTCTACGATTCACACTTACTCATTATTATTATTTTATTTTGAAATTTCTTTCTCTTTTGGCACATTTTATCACATTTGTTTTCGTTTATGGTGGGACTGTGTGTATTGGCGTTTAAATTAACAATTAAATTAGACGCGTGCTAATTTGCTAAGAATACTTTTTGCGGAAAGATAAAATTATATGAAACGAGTGTTTAGAATGTTAATGTATTGACATTATTTGCGTGTATGTGTGGATGTGTGTGTGTATCTGTGCCTTGGTGTTGGTGTAGAAATGCAATAAAAATTTAGATGGCATGAACAGAAGGTTTATATTTGTATTAAATTGACATGTTATAATTATCATTACAATCAAGTGAAAAAGGCAACAATAACAACCTTTAAAATGTTTTAAACTATTGAACTAGAAAATTTAAATTCCCCACAAACATATGTATGTATTGTATGTAGTACTCACATACACATATATAGATATATATATACTTTTGGCCAGCGAAATTTTGGAGGCTTTAATTTATAAGGCCCTCCGTAAGGCCTTCCTAGACCTGAAATTGAACATACAATAATCAATATTTTGTAGAGTTGATATTTTGGCACTTTCATGGGTTCTTACTACGTTTTTTGCTTAGAAGGCCTTGGGTGGCTAGGAAATCGTGTGTAAAAAATGTATGGGTATGGATTGGGCTAGAGGCCAAGTACGGCTTTCCAGAAGGCGTGCTTAATGCTTCTTTCCGCCGCTGGTTGGTTATGCTTTCGTGAATGTAAAAACATACATGTCGCTAAAAGAGCACTTACGGCAGCTTTTTATTTGGTATGTTTGTTTGTATATATCGTTACCATAATATAGAAAAACCATTTCTATTATTATTTTCAAACGGCGTATTTATCATATATCGATAGGTAAAACCCTCTTAGTTATCGATAAACAAAAAAAAATTAAGTTGGGGCCTTTTTATATTAAGGCATCGATATATATTGTTACTGTTTGAATTCGTTTAAGTTTCCACTTCATTTTTTACTCTGTTTTATCTTTAATGTAGTACAAGGAAATTATTTGCGGTGCTTTTATAAAGTGAATTGAAAATAGCTAAAAATAAATAATACAAAGAAAAGAAATGACCTTTAATGATAAGTGAATAAATGTGTTTTCTCTTGTATTATTTTGAGCGTTCATTGTGTTGTTCATTTTATATATATTTTCTTGAATTTGGTTCTTGTTTATGCATTTTAAACTTTAAAACTTAAAACTCCCGATAAGAGATTTTACGGTTTCTACGATAGGAACGTTCACACGCTCATGCACACATACACACGTCAAAAAAAAAAAAACATGAGCACTGAAAATTTGTTGCCAACGTGGTTTATGTTAGATAAAACTGTGAAATGTTTCTATACAATGTAAAGTTTATGGCAAAATACTAATCTTTGCCTTTTCTAAAGAAAAATCGGAATAGTTTTTTTTTACATGTCTAGTTAAGTCCTGGACAATACGAGTACATATGTAGAAATTTATGACCAACTTTGAGGATAATCTTGGTTAAATTCGCAATTAGAACTAGAAGTACTAACTTGGGTTTGAACCCTGGTCAGATAATGTAATCATAATGATGTGGCGCTGCATTAGCTGTGGTTGCACTACTTTAGTGAGGAAGGCATATCACTAGTCACTAAACTGGTCCAGAAGCGATTGATACTGTTCTGGGCTAATGCACATTCTACCGTCATCCATCGTCGGTTAGCAAATTTGTCGACGAAGTAAAACAATCAATAAAATGCCAAGACTCAGCTAATAAAATTTAATGTGCTTACAAATTTTTTTTGGGTTTTCTACAAAATTTCGAAATACAGTATGAGCTCGATATGCGCAACGGAAAGAAAATCGAGGTTGTTGTTTTTACCGACCACTAAAAATTTAATATAATAACACACCACTATTTAACATAAATTCATTCATTTTTATTATTTTAACATAAATTAAGCAAAATTATAAAAATAATGTTTAATACGAGTATATAAATACATACTTTAATATAAAGCAAAATAAAAATAGAAATAAACTTCATATTGAAATGTTGAAATTTTGGTTTGAGTTTTAGACCTTTTGCGAAATAGTAGCTTCCTTAATTTCCTTAGAATTTAATAAAACAGAAAAAGTTGCACTGTTTTTGAAAAAAGTTGCAGTTATAAAAGTATTTACTAATACATGCACAGATAATAGTCATGTAAGTTAAAAAAAAAATAACACATTAGCATGCATGTGTCTTTCTCCAATTGCTTTGGCAAAGAAAGTAAGAACAATTAGAAATTTTTTCCTATTTTTGGGTACCGAAGAATGTGATAAAATCAAAAGAGTATAGAGATCAGTAAACATATTTAACTCATAGGAAGGTATTTTGTTTTTGCATTAAACTGCTTTGTTTTATTTTTAATACATGCGAATTCATATTGTTGTATGACTGTTTTTTAACAGAGTTTTTATGATAATTTCTTTACGAACATTAAAAAAATGATTTACATCCAGAATACGGTCGATTATGTCGGCCGTTGGTATCCATTAAATAAAAAACAATATTATTATTTTTTTAATGTCTTGCAAAGTTAGTCGATGTCTTTGTAAGAAAGACAAATTTACACCAAATATCTTAGATCTTTGTCTTTCAAGTTTTACATAAAGCGGCAATTATCGAGATCTCAGAAAACTGCAAATCTAATACCTCTTTTCCGGGAAATGAAAAAGTACGGCAAAAAATATAAATAGTAATATGTATGTACATACATATGTATGTATGTAGTTGTAGTTGTCAGATCTTTCATAAAAGAATTTAAAATATTTTCTTCTGAAAATTTTTTCTTCTGTTGATTTAAATAAAAAAAAATTAGAAATACGTGTGTACGATTATGTTCATACATTAATAAATATATTGAGGTAACATATACAATCTCTTAGCAATGTTTCCATTTTAAATTTAACAAACAAAAACAATTTATTCTCTGTTGCTTATTTTTCCATTCAGCTCTAGGCGTACTCGAAACACCTTGAACACTTCATAAAATCAAGAAGAAAAAGGTGAAAAAGAATACACAACATTTCCGCATTACACTGAAAACCCATATTGTGCATTAGGAAAACTCAAAAGTTATATAGCGATGTTATTATTATTATTCATATATTTTACTACACAATCCAACTTTCAATTACGTAACAACATTGAAAATGCATTAGTTGCAATTTTTGTTCGTCAATAGAATACGTTTTCATTTTATAGTGCTGATTTTATTTTGTTCATTTCTCTTTCATCACTTTATAAACAAAAAAAAAAAAAGCAAGGTAAAATAAATAAATCAACTTTAGCTGGTTGGGTGGATGGAGATCATAATGAAGTTAACCACATTTGAATATAAATGAAATACAAACATTGAATTTATTATTTTTTTTTTTTTGATAAATTATAATGCAACACACATTGATTCTAACCTTAACCACGGTTAATGGAAAATCAAAATCCGATCCGCCGACTAGACGAAAGCCCCAAGGGACACTTTCAAAACGACACATTTTAATATCAATCACCATTCTGATCAATCGATTTTATAAATTAATTTTTATAATTTTTTCCCCTTTTGTTTTGTTAATTAATTTGGGAAAGACTTTTATTTTTATATTGTTCAATCGCTAAAATTATTCCGTAAAATAGCACGAAAATTACTTTTGTATTTTAAATTGAAAAATACCGTAGTGACCGCAATGAATGAAAATTCACACAAATAGTTGAAACGTAACCTATCGAATGAATTGTTTAATTGACAGATAGTTTTTTATGGCCGTTTCTATGCTACAGAAATATGTATATCGCTTTAGTTCAATTTATTTAGTTTTATTTTTTGGACATTATTTGTTGTTGGCCAGATACTGTTTTGGTCGTTACTGTAATCGATTGTCTAATGGGTGTGAGTTATCGGCCTTTGTAATGCCAGATTGTGATAATTTTATGTACAAGAAAAATTGACAATTAATTGGGCTTTTATCAACACAATTTATTTGTTGTGAATGCAATATATCATGCACAAACTAATTAAAAATACCAGACATATTAGAAAAAGTGAGAATTTTAGGGAATTTAATTTGACTTAATGGGATGTGTTTTGTTAGCAATTTATAACATGTTCAGACATACGCTTCAATTACACAAAACCAAAATAAGTAAATTGTGCAATAAGTACTAAATTATATTACTAATTGCGTAAAATACGAAACTCAAACCTTGTCCAAAGGTATGTTTACTGAAAAGAATGTTCAATGGATGAAAAAATTCGTTACAATGACAAGTTAAAGTGCAAATTAATAAATTATTAATATAAAAAATATACATGTAAAAACAGAACTGATTTTTTTTTTAGAAATACAAAGTTATATTTCCTTTTTTAAGAAATGTTAGTTTACACTTAAAAGCCGATCGCACGGTTCATTGAGACCATAGTATATGAATATCAAGTACATACATGCATCTCGCCAACAACATGTAAAATAAAAAAAAACAACAGGCTTTATGTTTGTGTAAAATAAATTTTTCAAAAATTGCTATGTAGCAGAGCTATAAAGGAATGATTCCTTTTTGAAAGAATCTACGAATCTTAACGCTTTTGGAATTTTTGTTAAAACATTCAAGATTTTTTAATAACGATTCACTAATCCTAGTGAAAACAGTGAATTTAAAATTTAATTCAATTAATTTTTTTAGTGATGTGAATGCAAAATTAATCAATTAAACTTTTTGTAAATCATTTTGAATTAAAAACCAAATTTTAATCATTCTTTTACAGCTCTGCTCAGCAGAACTCTAAGAAAATTGTGTAGAAAGAAAAAATGAAAAAATTTTGACAATAATCAATAAAAATGTGTATAAAAAACACGATCAGCTGTGCTCTTGCATGTACTTGTATAAATATAAATTAGTATGATTAGTTAATTTAATTGCTCAATTAAAACTAAATTAACACAATTGAAAATGTATGTCTGAACATGGTATTCCCTCTTTAGCGCAACTTTTGATAAAGAAATAAAGCACTGTGGCCAGAGATCTAAAGTGACTGCAAATACGTGTTTTATTTAGTTCTAATACATTCATATAAAACATTGCTGTGTTTGTTTTTAATTTAAAAATTTCAAGGCAAATTCAAAACAGATAGACTCGGCTCAATTCGCTTTGAAAAATATCCATTTACTTTGTCAAAAAATATACTGAAAAATGTGTCAACAAAGCATTTGGCAAAGTAACTGGGGCACAAATACAAGAGGCGAATCAAGGCGAAAATAATAACCTGGGCTGTCGAGATTATCTGTTATGAATTTGCCTTGAAAAAGTATGAACAGTTTCTATTTATTCCTCCAAAAAAAAAATTATCTATAAAAGCATAATAAAAATATAAATACTAAAACAACAAAAATCTTCTTAATAGTTGTCATTAAGTAACATTTATGAAAAAAAAAAAAACTTTTTGTAAACTGAATAAATATTACATACTTACTACATACACTCTACTTACTATCTTTCAAAGTACATACTAAAATTTTTCAGTAAACTTTAGCAAATGAATAAATTTTAAATTTTATTTAAGAACACACGATATGTGGACAACAAATGATTTTATCTTTTGTGTTTGGTTTATGGCAGTATTTTAATTTGCTATAAAATAAAAATAAAAACAAATCTTATTATAAAGTTTTTTTGCTTCAAATTTTATTTATTTGTTACATAAAAAACAAACATTTAAAAATGTCTTGATTGGGTCGCCTCAAGGCCCACGATAAAAGCCATGCAATAACTTTAAAATAAAAATAAATAATAATAATAGTTGATACAAAATGCTATGCAATAGCTTTACCGCGGCAGTCCCCGAGTACCACATGTCTTTTTTTTAATTTTTAAAATCTTTCTGACGCTGATAATATCCCCTTTGAAGTTCACATTTTGTATTGGCTCCAATAAATCTGATACTTCATAAAAAGGTATGAAATGTTGTTCACAAAGATGAAGATGAATCCAGTTTTGTGTATCATTCGCTTTAATATGACAAAAGATAGTGTCTTGATTCTTTGTAGTTATGTTGTAAAAACAATAATGTACACAAACATTTTGATTGTACATTTTTGAAAGTACAAACAATCCAAATCTCCGTCATCATTAGTACTTGATAGAATGTTATATGCTTCTTGCGTATAACTGATTTCTCAAGTCACAAGTCTCAATTGTTGTGTGTGTTTAAAAAATTTTTTGAAGGCTATTTTTATGCTTTGTAATTCACAAAAATATATTTGTGAGTTTTTGTTTAAATAGATGAGCTTTAGAATTTTTTAAACATAAAGGGTAAAACATCTACTGATGAGTTGGTTGGCTACCAACGAAATATATTTCTATATATTGCTGACCCGCAACAAATAAATAAAATTTAAAACATAAATACTTGAGTACATGATCGAATAAATGTAAAATTTTGTTTTTTTGCTTCAACATAAAAAAGTTTCGTTTGAGACAAACGATTGCTTGAAAAAAAGTTTCATTCTATAGTTTAGGGTGTTTTGTTCTGTTGTGTTAGTGTTGTGTGCATGAGCACTAAATATACTTTAAAACTAATTTTACTTGATTTTTATAGTTAAACTTTATTTATAAATAAATAAAGCCTTATTTACAATTGAACGTATAGTAAACTAACAATTTTAAAAACTACAAAAAAAAACTATTTTATAAAACTGGAAAAAAGTTTACATAGATAAATACTCGTATGAAAGAGTTTTATGTTAGTCCATTAGAATAAAGAAGTTTACAAAAATTGACTAAATGTTATTTGCAATTTAAAGTGAGATTGTAAATTGATTATTCCTTTTTTTTTAATTTACGTTCCCATAGTGCTTATTTCGTTTTAATTATTTCACTAGAGAGTAGTTCCATGGTAGCTTGAATAAACTCTAATACGAAATATATTAGATCAGTATTAGAAAAGAGACATTCGTTATTAATTAAAACTCATATATTCCCTTTAGCGACTTCTTGGCAATTTATTTTCCTAAAATTTATAGAAAAATGTTATTTGTAACATTAAACTACTTGTTTTTTTTTTAATATAAAATGTTTCTGTTTTATTTTATTCCAACTTAATAACAGAAACATTTTTACAATGCCTTGGAATATTTTTACTATTCTTAAATAATAAACCGTAAAAATTATTCTATTATTCAGTTTTTTTACTGCACGGTAAACGCCATGAAAAATATAACATAAAAACATTTTTAGTAATTTACACTGGGGAACTGCCCCTAATTTTTTTGTGCCTGTTACTTGTGCTGATGAGGTCTGCTTACGATATACTCAAATTGCGGCATAAACTGGCTGTATACTAAATTTATTAAAGAAACAAAGAGGTACCAAAAGCGTAAACTATTCTACATTCAAAGTGCTCTCTATGTTGATGTAAAAAAAAAAATTAAAAAAAAAACAAAAAGTACTCAAAAGCATCAAATTTTTCTTATTTTAAACGCCAGAAAGTATACAGATTATTAATGTAAACAATATTATTAAAAAACAAAAGGTACCAATTTGTGCCGATTTAAGCCTCTAAAAAGCAGACTATATTTTAATCTCAGTCTATCAAATTTATCAAAATCCATTAAGAGAATTTCTAAAGAGAAAGAGTACCAAAAGTGAAAAAGCACCAAGACTAAAAAAGTGCCATAGATAAAACAGTAATAAAAGTTCCAAATTTTTTCTCATTTCATCCCCGCCACGAAAATATGTTAGCTTATAAAAAAATTTATAAAATATTGGTACAAAAATAAAAAGTACCAAAGCAACTAATATGTCCCTTTTTAACCCTTAAAAAGTATCTTATATTTTAGTCTGCGTCTTATGCTATCAGTCTACAAATTTTTTTTCAAAATCCATTGAGCGCTTTCGGCGTTATAGTAGAACAAACATACACACTTTCATATATTATTATTAGTAGGATATCTGGGTTAACACAGTGAGTTACAATCAAACCTTAGAAAATAAACTTTCCTGGAAAAAAAAAAAACAGCTGAAGAGGGTTCCTATGAATACACAAGGTGCAGCACTTTTCAATGATTCTTATTTGTGTTTGTCGCCCTAAAGCAAACATTTCTTATCGCCATTTTAACTTTTAAAAAGTTCTAATCATAATTTGATTGGTTGTATATTTATTTTTTATATTTAATTTCTAAAGTATAATTTACTTATTTAATTTCATAATCAAGGTATACGGGTCAGTCACACATTCCGATCGGAATTGTTTCAATTTCGTAATTGTATTACGATCGTTTTTGATTTAAACCCTTTAGATGCCGTTTAATTTGTATTTCGATTTTACAGTGATGACATTTTTTATACCCAAAGCTTGCATTGTTTTTAATAGCAAAGCTCACATTAAGCTTTTTAATTAACATGAAAAACTAACTTTACTGACGCTACTAAAAGTATGCATGTATTTTTTTTTTTTGTTTAATCCGAATGAAGTACATGAATAGAAAAAATTATTTTCAACTCTATTTTGCAGTTTAAAAATTGTTCGAATACAAACGAAGTTTTCTTTTTTAGCGTTTTCTAAATTTTAAATACTAATTTTTGTGGGTTTGAAACCACTTACATTCGGAATTGAATTCTTTGAAATGGCTGATCGTAAATAAACAATATGGACTAGAGAAAAGTACTACTTAACATAACTGTGGCTTAAAATTTCTTAATTCATGAAAATATTTCATCAGAATTGGAAGATATGAAATCTTAAATTTGCCAGCTTTTAATTTGCTTAAATTCTTATTTTTTATTTTAAAAATATTTATTCAGGATCATATAATTTTTAACTGGAATCTTCAGAGACGAGGCTTTTAATTTGTTGTTACTTAATTTACAATTTCAAGTTTCCATAAATCAATAAAATTTTTCTTATTATTACAGAAAAGTTTTCAACACTTGCCATGCCTCAATACACATTTAAATTCTCAAGAAAAAACCCCACATACTCGTATGCGAACACTATAAATAATAATTTTTTTTTGGATATTTTTAACATTTCTTAGATTTACTTAGTTTTTGACTTTCTTGATATTAACTAAGAAATTTCAAGGCTTGAAAAACCATATCATTTAAGAGATATTTGTATTGAACTTGAGTGTTTAAGGTTCTTTTAAAAATTAAATTTTCAAATATTATATATTGGAAACATAGGAAGCAATATATTATATATATTATTAAAACTGTCTACTGTTGCTGACTTTTAGCAAACATTTACTTAAAGTAACAAAGATATTTCTGAACTAACACATTTAGAATATTTATAACACTACATTTTTAAACAATACATTAGAAAAATGTACGAGGCGTAAACTAACATTGAAGTAGATTAAAAATTATTTTTGTTTGATAAGATGTACTTCTTACCGAATACCATTAAAAGTTTCTGGTTTTCCTTTTTTTACTTTTCATATTTTACTTTTCATGAAGTGGTTGTTGCATTTAACCAATAAGCCAAATAATGATGAGAACAAAAAAAGAAGATAAGATCTCATAAGTATTTGCTTATTAACTTTTGTTACCAACAAGGACGTCGAATAAAATAAGTTACGAAATTGTAGACATAAAACTTTTATCCTAATATCTGACAAAATATTACGGAGTTTGAAACTATTGTGTCTGAAGAGAAAAGATTTTGCGAATTTAATTTCCAGACAAGCATTAGAAATTAACATTAAAAACATTTGGAAAAAATTATATTCGATGCAGAGTCGAGCCTATAACCAAACACTATGAGTGTTTGTTGAATATTAGTAGTGAACAATCAGATATGGGGAATTTCGTGCTAACCAAAAATTGTTTCAACATGTAAAAATGGAATAAAAATGGAAACTTGTTTAAATAGTTTATATTCTTTCCCAATTAGTATCCAATTAACATAAATTGTAAAAATGAACGAACGAACGCTGATGAGACTGATACGTTCTGCTAGTCTCATTGTATATACTTATGTTTTTCAAAATAAAAAATCTTAGTAATTTGAAATTTCATTAATTCAATAAAACTGAACTTAAACCTAATAATAATAATTACTCATTTACAAATGTTTTTAATTTGAAATAAGTTTTGTCAAAATCGGTTAAATAATGTGACCAGCCATAAAGTCCATCACAAGAAAACGCTTTGCATATAAGTTATATATAGAAGGATAGGTAGATGAATTTTCCCCCACATTTCTTTGTTTAAAAAGAATAAAAAACTACTTTTTATGTATTAAACTAGCTGATCCCGCTGTGCTTGGCTACCCCCCCGTTATAAAATAAAATTAAAAGTATTTATATATCCTATTGTGAAAATTTAATGACGATCGGTCCAGTAGTTAAGACTATATTACGATTTTTAATTTTATTAAAAAGGAGCGTGGTCCCATCCACTTTTCTCCCGGTACGTATTCCAAATTATGCCAATACCATATGTACCAAATATCATCGACGTAGGTAAAAAAATTCCCAAAATATGACGATTTAAATTTTAGGTTTATATGGGCCGTGCCACGCCTCTTTGTGCAATCAAAACTTCATATAGCCTATTATTCCTTCCAGAGTCACAGTAACATGCTGTGAAAATTTCAGGAAGATCGGTCCAAGGGTTTGGTTTTCCTAAAAAGGGGCGTGGTCCCACCCAATTTTCTCCTGGTACGTATTTCAAATTATGCCAATACCATATGTACCAAATATCATCGACGTAGGTCAGTAAATGCCCAGAATATGGCGATTTAAATTTTTGGGTTATATGGGCGGTGCCACGCCTCTTTGTCCAATCAAAACTTCATATAGCCTATAATTCATCCGAGAGTTCCAGTTAAATACTGTGAAAATTTCAGGAAGATCGGTTCAGAGGTTTAGCCTCCTATAAGGAACAAACAAACAAACAAACAAACAAATAAACAAACACACATTCGGTTTTATATATATAGAAGATTCAAGACCATTTCGTTGACATTGTAAAAAGATCAATATGGCAAAAATATCTACATTATTAACACAAAAATCATTCTCTTTGAGTTATAACTTTCTTGCAGTAAATCAGCAATATGTTCGTATAACATACTATTTGTACATATGCATGCGAGTATGTACACATGGATAAAACTATCGTGGGATATGTGTTATGTTTAATATTGCCAATGTTATATGTGTACTCCTTTCTATTCCAATTGGGAAACGAAACAGAGAATTTTTAAAATAAAAAAATCAATTTCGCTAATAATTTACCAATAATATTTAAAGCTACACGTATTTGCAGTGAAATAAAAACTAGTAATAAAATTTGTATAATGCCACATGCATGGCACATCATTACGATTGGTATTTAATTTTTTTTTTTTCAAAAATAATCATAATTTAACATAAACACAAAAACATAAATCTGAGAATAATGTAAAATGCGATAAAAATTAAGACCGAATTCTTGGTACGTAAAGCATTGTAATTAGGAATGATTTGATGTAATTTGTACAATGTGTGACCAAAACATAGTCTATAAAGAATTTCTAACCAGGGGCGAAATTTTCGATTACAGAAGCAATAATGTGATGCACACGTGTAAGACAGTAACGCACACCATCTCAATTACAACCAAGTATACTGTATCGAATGCATTGCCTCATTCCCGGAGAGAACGCCTACCACTTGCACAGCAGGATAGTGGAGTGTTCATTATGCGAAAGTATGATGCTCATTGCCCACTCCTTTACACATATTGTAAGCTATAATTCCTTAAATACAGAGTGTGACCAACATCATTGAAGAGATGTGATGTTCGCCGCTGGGTAATAACATATTATGATGATTTTTTATTTTGATGCAAAGAGCGTTTTTTAATATCTTTTTGTACGATGTGAGGAATATGCCCCTATAAATTCTAGTTTTTTTTTTTTTAACAAAAAGTTCGAACTGTATGCAAAAATTTAAAATATGCTGTATTAAGTAATTACAATAATTTCAGTTGTTAGACCCTTTTGCATTTCATGGGACGATAAATAAAGTTTTTCTATAAATTAGTCAGCTTTTAAATTTTACCTACACATTTTATTGGCAGACAATGTCATTTGGGTGTGCTAAAAATAATCTGATCAATATCAATGAATGATCTGATAGTAAGTCAGTCAAATGACAGTTATAACCTTGCCTTGCGTGTGAAATACAATCCAGTTAGTTATTTGCGAGACAATATTATTGTGCATCAATAATACATAGAAATAAAAATGTTTATACAATTTCAAATGATGTATTAACCCGATTTAATATACATATGCTTGCATTCTAATTTAATTTATTTATATTTATGGAGAAATAAAATGCATATGACCTATAAAGCACTCTGTTTACGAATAAGATTATTGTAGTTTATGACAAATATTTGTATCAAACGATTTATGTGTTTATTTGTGCTGTTTTTTTAAATATATTTTTGTTGACAAACAGAATAAATTTAAGCTGTTTTGCAAAATGATAGAATTCTGGTACTTTTGTTGACTTTGTAGTTGGTCTTAATGTTCGTATAGAATATTTAATTAAGAAAAAACGTATTAAAATAATTTACATATACCAAAAGTTTTTAAGTAATAAAAATAAAAGAACATTTTAAAAATATGAAACAATTACACTGTGCAACAAAACACATATATGTTTTTATATATAAAAACACTATGAATGGCATGTACTGGCCCCAAACTGAAAAATGAAAAATGGTTACACACAAGATGAAGTAGGAAATTGTAATATCGATTAAATAAATTAAAATTTTTAAAATAACTGACCGGGTCAGTATTAATGCCGGGTTTTTCCTCTAAATAAGTGGTAAAAAAATTAATAAAGAACTTTTTGATGTGTTTTTTAACCAGTCTAGAGCACATATCGTTCTCAGTTACTGACGAAAAAGTATTTCTCAACACGTTCTTTATAAGTAAAAATTATCTATCTAAACCGAAGTTATAACCACTTATATGCTCAAGCCGTCCATATAAATGCTAACGTTTTGAAAACGAATGCATTTTGCCACGTTTAAATTTTTTTGAGATATCTGATGCACAGAAGCCTTGAAAATTTTGGCTATAGTAGATCAAAAAGAGATTCTGTTTTAAACAAAAAGTGTGAATGGCTGTTTGTTTTTTGTTTGTGGTGTGTTTAAATAGGAAACCTACATTTACTTCAATGGCTGTTGTATACGCATTATAAAAGTGAAACAATGAACCTTTAACCTTGTTGACTTGGTTTAAAAACAAGCAAAAATGTTAACATCTACAACTTTTTTTTTATTTTTTTGTAGTTCTAAAGCAATATTGAAATGAAAAATAACAATATAGAAGCATAGTTTTTTTTGTTTGTGTTCCATCACACGAGAGCAGGATAAAAAGTGTTGTGGAAAACTTTGCCATACTCGATTTTTTATTTCCTTAATCTAATCCACAAGCCATGGAAAATTTTAACCAATTTTTAAAAAATAACCTTTTTGGTAATTTTAATGATCAGCCATTAGCCAGCCAGCTTAAGTAGCTACTAAAAAATGCTAAACTTTTGTATGCGGCTGGCTGCTAAGAGTACTAGTATGTTGTAATAAAATATTTTGTAGCACTTAATACAAAGCCTTCGTATGAAAAATATTCAAAACAATATGCTGCATCAAACAATGAATCTAAATTTACAAAATCAACGCGAGAAAAGATTTGGGTTATGCTACTATATTTTTTTTACAGTTTTCTACTTTTGGTTTCATATAAACTCACGCCTTCTACCTACGTAATAATCCTTTAACAACAAAAGCCTTTTGAAAACACACAAACACATACAACCACAACAACATCAACAACAAAAAGTTTAGTTGTACCTTCTGAAAATTACTAAACAATAATGAAGAAAAGAACACATATTCATATTAAATGGTACACCCGAAGCATACAGTTTAGCCAAATCATTGAATTTATATGAAATGATGTTTTAGCTTAAAAAAACATTTTTTTAAAGCTACATAAATTTATACAGAAATAATAATATACAAGAAATTAAATTTGTAACTCATAAATAATCCTATTAAGTATCAAGAGATTTGGAAAATTTTGGAGTTTCTACACCAGAACAGCTAAAGAAAAGGAAGTCAAGGGCAAACGATTATTTAATCTCGGTTAATACTTAGAAATTGAAGGATTTTAAATCAGTTAATAGACTTAAATAATTTTATAAAAATAAAGTTATTAATATAAATAAGTTTAAAAAATGTTTATTAATAAAAATCATGATCATGTTGGCTGCAGTTGTTAGCACGTTTATTACTAAGCAAACAATAACTTGGGGCCTGGATTCAAACCCTGGTCAGAGCAAGTCAATCAACGTCATTAATTTCTCTAAAGTACATTACGATGGCTTAATATAGAAAGGTCGTATCTAAACTTTTAGCTACTTTACAGGAGAAAGTTAGTTAGGGATTTTTTTAATTACTGTAAACCTGTTATTCGTCAACTCAGAAGTTAAATATGTTTAGTAGGGACATTGCCAACATAACTCGATAAAACTTTTTGGTTTACATCTTTGCTAGTTGATATAAATGTAACTTAACTAAGATAACTTTGTATGATCTCTACGGGAATTTGGCCATTAGTGGGCACATTTTTGGTTGTCACTTATTTAAACCAATTGAAAACTAAAGCCAAGAATTCATACTTATAGACTACGTAAGTCCGATTTCTCAATTGTATTTGAGAATTTTTCTATAAAATGTTGAAAATTAAAATTATTTAAATTTTTTATGATCTCTACGGGAATTTGGCCATTAGTGGGCACGTTTTTGTTTGTCACTCATTTGGACCAATGGGAAATAAAAGTCAAGAATCCATACTTATTGACTATGCAAGTCCAATTTCTCAATTGTATTTGAGAATGTTTCTATAAAATTTTGAAAATTAAATTTATGGAAATTTTTGATGATCTTACGGGAATTTGGCCATTTGTGAGCACATTTTTGTTTGTCACTCATTTGGACCAATTGAAAATTAAAGTCAAGAATCCATACTTATTCATATTAGAAAATAAATATATTCGAAAAAGAAAAACTCCTCTAAAAGCTAATTTCATTTATCCCCGAATATAAAATTTCTAAATCTGACAATTAACACTGTGGCAATCTTCTCTAATTGACAATTTCTATACACAATCCCATAATTCATATTTATTTAATGATTCCTAAATACTTTGTATTGGGAAAAAAATATTCAATAGTTTTTGTTCAAATAAATAAATAGAAACTTTTGTTTTTCATAAATGTTTAACTATAAAAACTATCATAAATCATTAAGTTTTGTGTGCAAAAGAGATACAAACAGTCGTTTTTAAAATATACACAGATACGAGTACGAATGGAAAAAAAGTCCATTTGCCTGTGTATGTGGTCGTATGTTGTGCTGGCATAAATACCAAATGGTGGCAACAAAATGCTGCTATCCTGTATTGCCAAGTCTTTTATTATTGTCGGTGATGTTGTTTTCTGCTTTATTTATATTTGTTTTTTTTTTAAAGGATTTAAATCATTTTCTGTTGAAGATTTGTTGTGGCAAAGTTCCCAATAGTTATGGGCATTAGTTTTTGGTTTATACACTATAATTTGTTGCTAATTTGTTATTTATTCTATTGTATATTGAATTAATAGAAAGAAATGTATAAGTGTGTGAAATATATGAATAGAAGTGTGCATGGTTTTTTCTACAGATGCTTAAAAATTTTAGTTAATATAATAAACCGTTTAATCTTATTTTGAGCATACAAGTTCGTTTTTAGCTGAGAGCTATTCCAAAATATATTTTATTAAAAAAAAAAAAAAAAAAAAAAAAAAACATTTTCAAGTTCAAACAGAACAACCTTTATGCAACCTAAGATGGGCTAAAGCAAATATCGGAACAGTTGCCATTTTACATACACAGAGGAGAAAAAAAATATGCAATTAATTAATCAGTTCCTAAAAAAATTTAATTATATGTATATAAAGCAGTAGACGCTGAAATCCTTCAGAAATTACAACACACGTTTTCAATAGAAGGCTTAAAATTTAATTTTTTTAATTTTGGAGATAAAAACTTTTGCTTACGGAAATTTATTAGCTTTGAGTGAATTTTAGTTTTTACATGAAATGATCCAATATAAATTTTGTTAAAAAAATCTTTGCTTAAAATGCAAATTTCACTGCCTGTAGAGTTTCCTATGTATGTATGGATGTGTGTATCTACATATACACATGTTCATATGTAAATTTATCATAATATTCATTTTATATGTATATTTGCGGTATTTTAATTGGAAATTAAATGAAAACTGAACCACAACCATTCAGAAATATACAAACAACTAAATATGCCTGCATAAACATTGCAAAATTATTTATATGGAATAGTTGTATTGCTTAATTGTATGCTGACCACATTATTTATCCCTCTCATTATTTATGACGTTGAAAATTTATTCATCTACAATGTAAATTATACATGTGTTGGTTTTATTGTATTCATACTGCTTTAAAAATATTTGATTTTTAGCTACTCTATACAATGAGAAAAACATTTGTATGGTATTTTTGTAGGAAAATTTACACAATATTTATTATTGATTTCTCTGTTAATAAAATGATGAAGTATTTATTATCTACAATTGGTTTTCCGTGTTAGATGCATTTTTTTAACGGAAATATTTATAAGAAGTTTAATTAGAATTTTTGCTTTACTAAGAACCAGTGTTTAAAAAAACTAATATATTTAGCAAAAATTCCCTTCATATTCCATAATTTTATGTGAAAACTAGAAAAATATTTACATGATAACAAATAAATTTCCAGTTCTGTAAAAAAAATTTTGTACTTGACAACTAGTAAAATTTTTTACCAGCACACATAATGAAAATAAATTCTCTGTAATACAGGGTGGGCCAAAAGTTACCATGGGGTTTAAAAGCTTAATAACTTTTTCGTTTATTAATTTTTTTTTTATTTTTTTCTCAGATTATATAATATATAAAATGGAAATTTTTTTTCACTAAGTATGAAAAATAATAATGTCTCTTAAATGACCACCTTCTTTAAAATTTGTGGCTGTAGCGTTCGAATTTCTGCAACAATGTTTGCCTTGAGTTCAAGGATTGTCTCTGGCTTGTTAACATACACTCGCTTCTTCAAATAACCTCAAAGAAAACAGCCGGGTGCTGTCAAATCTGGTGATCGCGCTGGCCAAATAATTTCGGAATTTCTGAAAATTATTCGCTCTCCAAAAATTTGACTTAAAACTGCAATTGTGTTTCGGGCAGTGGCTCCGTCCTGCTAAAACCACATACCAGGTCTGTTTTCAAGAGCAGGATGAAAAAAATTTTCTATCATAAACCGATCCCGGTTTCCATTTACGGTTACAGCACTTCCATCTTGATTCTCGAAGAAGTAAAGCCCAATGATATTTTCAGATGTGATCCCACACCATACTGTACACCTAATGGGGTGCAATTGTTACGGATTGGAAATTTTGCACTGGAAAATTAGTAAAATGCAAATGGAAAGGGGTGGGGGGGGGGGGGTGTATAAAATCTCTGAAAACAGCCTTACGTAATATGTGTACAGCCCCTTATGAAGTGTGTGGCCAAGAATTAATTCAACGTTATCTTAGTTTGTGTGCTCACAAACACACGGTGCTTAGGAGTAATGTCATCGAAGCACATTTCTTTCCGAAAGAAGTATCTTCCACAATGCGAAATCGAAGCAATAAAATACCTCATCCATCTGTGATGGCAGGTTTACTTCTTATACACATACATAATTTCGATTAACAAAGTTTTTGATTGCAACTTAAATTAATGTTAAAAAAAATTAATTAAATCAAAATTCAGATTTACCTTAAAAATGGCGAAATTTAACACAGAGGAAAAAACATTTTAAATTTTATTTACGCAACGCTTAACTTTTTTTTTTTTTACAAAAATCACTGTAAACATTTTCCAAAAAATATATTTTTAGTACATATTAATTATTTCTTATTTCATCTTAAAAATTTCTATTTTCTTTATATGTATATAAAATATATAAAAATTCACTTTTTATATTAAAAAAACTTACACACTTATTCAGTTTCTAATTTAAAACAGTAAACTATTCGTTTTTTTTAAACCACACAATAAGAAAATGTATACTGGATGATTACTATCATACTCTTATGACTTTCTTTGTTCGAAACTTTTAAACGAATGAAAAATACAGTTTTCACATTTTTCTTATTTTCTTATTTTAAAACAGTATCAAATGTTTTGAATAAAAACAAAATAGGTTAAAAAAAATGAAAAATTCCATAAGAAAGAAACTTTTCACTTTTCGATATGGAACTAAAACATGATGTGTATGCGAGTCAGTGATGTTATATGTAGGGAAAAATCCCTACTCGTAGGGATTTTCGTCCAAAAAAAGGACCGTAGGGAAAAAATGACAGATTTGTTGAAATCATTAAAATGTAGGGACTTTTCAATAATATGGCAAAAATATATTAATTTGGCAACCTTCTTCAATTTGGTCTTGTACGAAATACATCAAATATTACCCCTCAAAACAGAAATATTCAGAGAAATGGGGTTCTTAAACCTTGAAATTACATTGAAAAAAAAGGAAATAAAAATGAATTTTCAAAATATTTCGAAAATTATTAAAGTGGACGCTAATTATCTTCTACAAGAGTGGATATCCTTTTTAAATTTATTTTTTTCAGAGCAAGAAATAGGTGATTTTTTATATATGGACATCGAAAAGTTTTGGAGTACAGTTACCAAAATGAACAATTTCATTTTCCCCCTTTTGTCGAAATTAGCTACGTTTGCTTTATCACTGCCACATGCCAATACAGACAGGGAGAGAATTTTTCCCATCATCACTGATGTTCGCACTAAGAAAAGAAATAAGCTGTCATAAAATTTTAACTTCAATTTGCATTGTCCGCTCATTTTAACAAGGCGAATGTAAAAATTGTTATACCTTCCAATGTACCGAAACTCATTTAAAAAAACTGGTATCCTTACGACATGTCAGGAAATCACCAGTCAAAAATAACACGGGCAAACAATTTTTTAGCAAATTTAAATAGTGCAAAATACATATATTTTTTATATATCGCTTTTTTTTACCAATGAACTAATTGTGATTTTAAATGAATTTATGTATATCACTTGTTTTTATGTTTTTCAATTTTTGTTTATTTAGTTTTTAATTTATAAAAAACGACTGATAGAATTATTCATTATGTATAACAAGTTTCAATAAAACGTTTATATATTAAACACAAAGATTTTATTTGCATTGTTTGATATATTATAATTTAAAAGTTGTAGGGATTTTTGTAAAGACAATTTTTTGAGCGCGTAGGGAAAAATAGGGATTTTTTAAGTGCTGCGTAAAGACTTTTCAAAAAAGTGTATAACATCACTGATGCGAGTATAAATATGTGTGTGTTTTTTTTTTTTTTTTTTGATGAAAATTAAACAAGACGAAACGTTAAACTTCTGCATGAATGATTTAAGCCTTGAATGATAAAATAAGGTGGGGATAATATAAACAACAGAATGTATTAAAAAATTTCATATGAAAAATTCTCTTCCTTCATGTTTACCTTCACATATTTAAAGATAAAAGAAAAAAAATATTCTCAAACTAAATATGTTTCTACTATTCTAATAATCGCTAATAAAAAATACACGTATGCTTTAAGAATATTTATTCCATAGACAGAAGCATTCATAAGGGTATTTTCTAATTTACTGAAATATCTATCTGGAGCATACCATTATTACAGAACAAAAGTTTGTTGCTAAAATATTTTATACAAATAATTTTGGATTTTCGTTTCATCATCTATCGAAACTTTAATTATAAAATAAACTGGATAATTATAATTCAACAAATCGGAAAACTAAAATGATAAGTTTCAACTGTTCCGTCTTTTGCTGTCTTGTGCTCTGTGTGAAAATAGGAAATCTTACGCAAACCTTTTAATTTTTCATTCTGTTTTATACAACTAATACGCTCGCTCCTACCTCAATCCTAGCAAACTATTGTGGTGTTACTTTGGTGTCACCACATGTCCTAAACAGAATATAATCTGAGTTCTACATCATCATGATACCCTCAAAAACAATAACATATTTTTAGTCTTAGTAATAAAGATTATGTGTATTGCCTGTAGGACTGCATTGCCGCAAATGTGATTGTTTGGTGGCTTACACTAGAAGGATAATTTTCTGCAGTAGCAGTAAAAATACAAATAAAAAGGATAAAATTATAATAACTCAAATAGTCTGTTATATATATAAAATTAACTAAAATAAAAATATTTAATAGTTGCACAAATAAAGACATTAAACTGCTTAATTATTTGTTGATTTCATTAGCATTGAGCAATAAATAATGCTAATGAAATTTTTGGCTTTATCATTATATTAAAAAGTTTAATGCTGTCCCTTTTTCCGCCTTTGGGGAATATGATAATTCTTCTTCGATCTCATGTGGTTTAGTATCGTCCCAAATTTGACAATTTTGTTTATTCACGTAGCCATTAATCGCTGAATATGATATTTTATGTGCCGTTGTCAACTGTTAAAGTTCGGAAGTCCCTTTATAAGAACCTTAAATACATAAATGTTATGACCTTGAACTTGAATAAAAATTAAAACATTTACAAATTTAATTTAGTTATTAAGAATATTTTGTTTATGATCGCTTGATTTAATGACCATATTTTTAATTTTTCAAGTTATTTGATGGCAAAATGTTTAGGAATTATTTTATTAAGAGTACATAATAGTAAAATATATACATAAATTGAAATATAATACTTCAGATATTTTTATTCTATTCATTTTATTTTATTCATTTGTGTTTTTCTATTTTTGTATCTTTACAGATTTGCTTTCATACTCCAATATTTGTTTAACTGAAACGAATACATGTTCTTGGAAAAAAATAACAGAAAAATAAAAAATAAAAGTAAATAAATAAATGTTATGTATATAAATAAATATGCAACCTTTGGTATATGCAGTATGAACGGTACAATAAACAAAAATAAGAAGGGCATTTTTAAACATTTCATTACAACAGAAAAATTTAAATGGAAAAAGTAACTCTGCAACGACTACAACTACGTACAGAATTGAGCTTTATAAATTGATTCTTTAAATTAAAATAAAAATTTACAACAATAACAACAAAAACAATCTGCAAAGATCCAAAGTAGAGCCTGACCAACAAATTTATGTGACAATGACTACAGCAACAACACCAACAACTAAAAAGTAAAATTATAACAAGCGATAATGTAGAAATTATATATAATTTTGCTCTTTGACTAAGAAATAGTATTTTTGGCTTATTTCTTTTATATCCGTCCTGAATATTTAGACGAAAGTTATATTTTTTTTTCTGTGTTTGCTTTAAGTTTTTAAAAGTCTCAACACTCCTTGCCTTCAGAAAGTGCCCTCTTTGAATGGGAACTTAAATAAAATTTTAAACAGATTCTTTAATGTAAAATAAAACCCGTGAAGTTTATAAAATTTGTATATTGAATGGTTTGATTTTCTCTGCCGGATTAAGTGATTCACATTTTTGTTCCAACAACTTTCGCCCACAAAAATAACCAAAAAGCCACCAATATATTACAAATGTCCTTTAATACTCAGAAAATATGGCCTTTATAAAAAGATTTCCAAACAAAACTGAATGAGGGCAGTGGATTGTAGCCTGGTATTGCAAACAACCGGTGTGTTCATTTTGAAAAGCCCTTCTTGCAGCTTAAGTTCAATACTGAAATTTTCAAATAAATTTTCTTTGTTAAATTTTACTACCCATCATGGTGAAACAATTACTTTTAAAGCAAGTTGGTCAAGGATATAGATATCTACAATATGAGAGCCAAGTGATTTCTTTTTTCAATTATTTGAATTTTCTTCTTAACTTATTTGGAAAATCGGTCGAAATTTTTCTCCTCTCACCTTTTTGCAATGAGTACTTTTAGAATGTATCATTTTTACATCACAAATTTGTTAGTATCAAAATAAATTTCTTGCTTTTGCAAATAGAAATTAAGTGATTAAGTGGCTTTTACTGGCATTTTTAAAACCTTTTTTAGATTTTTTTTGCTCTGCTAGTCCTGGCCTCTCTGCTTATGGCTACAAGGTATTCCGATAAACTCTGTAATAGAATAAAAAGAGAGAGTTGTAAAAAAAAGCAATGATAAATTATATTTAAATGGAAATAAATGGAATTTTATCTATCTTACCATTCATATAACAATCAAAGAAATAAAAGAGACAACAATCTAAAATAAAACGAAATAAATTTTATTTAAACATTTTCGGTTTTATTTTGTTTTTTGTTTTTTGGCTTTTTATTTATTATAACCAGTGTGTTATAATTTGTATTTATTTGTTGTTTATTAAACAAATACTTTGAGCATTCCACATAAAATTAAAATATTTTGTCAAGTACACATTTCTTGAAGTCATTGTTACAAATAACTTGTCTGATTCAGTTAGTATTCTATATGCGAGTATGTATGTATGTATTTCGGTATTGAGGCACCCAGAATAAAATCATGTACGCACCAATGAGCTGCAACAAGTGCTAAATTTTCGGGCATACTTAATTATGCACATTGATTTTTATGATCTAATCGTTTTTGTTCAAACAATGTTTACGCAACCGTTCGTTTCAAGCATTCAGTTTTATTCACTTCTTGTTTTATGCTAACATGAATTTTCTGACTGTCTCGTTAAGAGTATGAAACTCATTTTGAATCGAAGCCAACGTGTTGTTAGTTAATTTTGTACTCGGATTTGATTTAATAATTTTTATTTATATTTTTGTCACAGTTTTATATTTTTGACTTCCGAAATAAAATTTTACATAGACAAAATATATAGACTTGGTGTTTTTTGTATTTCTGCATATGCCTTATATTCATTGTATCATGCAATCAGATCATGCACATACGCATCAAATGATCGAAATGATTTATACTTGTTGATGAATTTTATGCTTGAGTATACAAAAGCAAACGAGTATAAAAACTTTTTCAAACCACTTAGGGTATATCCATACCGGTGTAAGACCATACACATTTCCTGACTTAGACGACAACAGAACATTATTTCTTATAATACAACCAACATCGAACAAAATAAACGCAATATTGTCTGTTTGATTTACTGCGCCATAGCAAAGCTTCCAAAAAATACATGTGGTTTGATACAACATAAACGCACAGAATAAGACACAGCAGACTGAAACGAACAACTTTGCACATTTTTGTGTGCATAATTTTTTTTGTAACCCACAGAAATTAAAAAAGGTCAAGAAAACAAAAATATATAAAAAATAATGTAGCATTGCTGTCTGCTTAACGTTTGGCTTATAAGACAAACACTTTATGTCTGATAAGACTTTTTTTTTTTGGTATGGATTAGCATCAAACAAGTGTCTTTGACTTTAAAGACAAAATTTTGTTTTCATTCGTTATTAAATAAAAACTTTTTCTAATGCAAATATTTTAATTTTCTTATTCCCTTTTCACTATTACAGAAAAGTGTCTCATTAAAATGTGTAATTGCTAAAAGAAAAACAAAAACCAAACGCCAAACCATAATCGGTGACATTAATTTAAAATCTACTCTAGCATCACCATGGAAACAAATTTACAGCTCAACTAACTAAAACGCCGAAAGTGAAGAAAAATAAAATGCGGTAAACTTTTAAGAAATTGTTTATTTAAAAAAATAAAAACTTAAACAGCTTTAAATATAAACGAAATATACAGAGGAAAGAAAATTTTTTTTCTTCTAAAACTAAGAAAGTATGGAAACCAAGAAAAAGTTTAGATTTCTGTTTTATATGTGATTCCTTCAAACATTTAAGAGAAAAAATTGTGATTTGTTCAAACACAACTATAAAACACATTGTGAATTGTTTATTACAAGCAAAGTGAAAAAACACTAGAATATATCTAAAACACAAAAAAAAAGAAAAAAAAAATGTGCAAAGACCTCCCATAAAGAGGAAAAATCAACATCTGCCACCAAGCCACCGAAAATAAAAGAAATATATGCTATAAAACACATTTGGCAATAAGTAAAATTTGTTTTTTTTTTCCTTGCAACTTCTGCTTGTATTTCGATCTACTGTAGGCTCAAATTGTTACATTCAAAGTCAACTTTTACTCCATTGTTGTATAATGCAGAAATAAGCCATAAAGTGAGATTTTTGTAAGGACTTATCCTTACAACAGCAACAACGACTTATGTTGTTACTTTTGGCGACATAAAATACAAATAAGAAATTTATTTTAATGTCGTTTATATATCAAATTCTACAACAACAAAAATTTGCAGATACACACAGATACATAAACATCTCGACAATATTACCTGCATGTTCAAGGCGTCTTGTTGTAATAGAACAAAAATAAATGAGAATTGTTAAGTAACTAACAGCAAAAACGAAAAAAAAATAAGAAAAAAAAAATAAAAAAATGAAATGAAAAAACAAATCATTCGCGTGTGTTGGTGATAAAGTTGTGTGTGAAAACAAAAAAATATTTACAGATGTGTGATGTGTTTTTTAATTTTTTTTGATTGTTATAAAAAGTTGCTTAGTATACGTTTAATACATGGAAAAGAAATCTAAAATATATAAATGTATCTACAGCTATACATAAATACACTCTTAAGTATGTACAGTACAACCTCCCTAATCAGGACACTCGCTTATCCGAAAATATAAATTTTTCGAACATTTTATGGAATCTATAAAATTGTCGTAAATTATATATTTAAAAGTATTTAAGAAACGTACAAATAAAATTTATCAATTAATCAAAACAAAAATTGAATAATTTTGAAATTCTCGAACAAAATTTTGGAAACGAATAAATTCTTATTTTTTAAAATTAATATTTTTGGTAACTTTTAGTATTTTTCTTTATGTTTTTTGTATATTAATACATATTTCTGTTTGGTAATAAAAACAAATTATATGTGTGAACATACATGTATTGCATTCAAAAATTCATTTTAACTGTAGTCCGGACGTTCCACTAATCCGGACAATGGCTGAAATATATCTGTCCGGATTAGGGAGGTTGTACTGTATACGTTTTTCTTATATCTATGTATGTTTGTTTTATATGACTGGATATCTTCGTTTCCATCTACACACACAGTCGATAGCAGTAGTGGTGTGTGTAGTAGGTATATTAAAACAGTTTAAATATGAAAAATAACGTCAAAATAATACAAATGCATAACACGTAAAATTCAAAAGATAAAAGTTAGAAAAATTATATGAAAATCAACAACTAAAAATGCCAAACATTTTAAATGTGGATTAAAAACTTAAATGAAATATATTTTACACAAACCCATACATACTACCCCACTTAAATTCTTAAGTTAAGAAGTTTAATGCTGCGATCAATATTTAAGTTAAATTTTTTAATATTCCACCGCCGATGTAGAAAAAGCTCACCGAATTATTTAAATTTTCCAAATAATTAAAATGGCTTTGCTCAACTTCATAACCAGATTTACTAATTACCTGCGTATTGGATTTTTAGTACTCACTCTAATTATGGAAAATACACAAGCCAGAATTGGTAAGTAGCAACAACTTTTACTTAAATATTTTGTACCTATATAAATTATGTTTCCTATCGTCTTTATATTTAATATCTTAAAAAAATCTATATTATTTAGGCTTCAGATCAGTTTTTATTTAATTAATGATATTTAAAATTAATGAGTATTTTAATAGGAGTTTTATGAATATCCACTATGACTAACAGATCCTATCAGCATACTGCTTTCTAGGCCGCTATACTTCTCATCAGTAGTTCTTTTTTACACTTTTTGAAGGCAGATACTAAGGCTGAACCCACACTAATGAAAGAAAAAAACGTTTTTGTCTTCTCACTCAAAGAACTAGTTTGATGACAATCCATACAAAAAATAAAAAAAATCAAAATTATTTTTTTGTTTTAAAAGACAAACGGCAATCAGACAGCAATGCGACAACGTATTTGTGTTTTTTGACTTGATTTAATTGTTGTAGGTTACATCATAAAGCACGCAACTATGTGAAACAATGAGCGTGTTGTAGCAAACCACATTTATTTGCTGCAACCAATCTTATGTCGCAGTTCCCAGCTAGCATTTTTAGTCCTTAACTCTCTTCCTCGATCGGAGAAGACGATTATCCGATCGTCCATGATGACGCATTCCAATCGCAGAAGTTAAAGACAACGGGAGAAACTGTGTCCTGATGGCGACTCTTCCATCCGAATCGTCTACGATGCACCATAATTAGTCGCCTACGGATCGTTTAAGATCCTTTAACAAAAGACCCGTCCAACTCTCTTCGAAGAGTGAAACACAATTCTTAACTATTAACAGCCCTCCAATGCCCGCCAAAATGCGGAAACGACAATTAATTCGTCCAACAATCATCAGAATGACTCGCAAAAGCATCATTTGGAAGAGTAAAATATAATTTTACTCCAAAAATCGTCTGGATGATTAAAAAATAGTCGCGAAATGATCGCGCTCGTCAAATTATCTTCCAAATGGTAGCTGGGTACTCAAATAAACAGTTTCGCATTTGTTTTGTTGTGTTATCGTATTAGTAAAAAATAAACTGTTTTGTTGTACGTCGGTGGGCTGCAGCCTAATTTGTAAACAATGTTAATTATTTTATCATTTTTTTAACAGAAATATATTTGCTAATTTTTTTTAGTTCTTTCAATCAGTTCTTACCTGTTGAAACATTATTTGGTTTTAAAAACAACAGCACAAACTGTGAAGTCAGTTTTCCAAGTTTTTAAAAGCCATTTTTATGTTTTATATTTGCGGCCAGTTGTACTAAATTTTTGGGTAATTTTTAATTTTCAAATAGAAAAACTGAGCTTAACAAATTTGTTATTTTTTTTTTAATGGAAATATTTTGGGACCATTTTTCAGTTTGTGTCCTTTTTTCATTAGCGAAATCTTTTTACTTGTTTTTGATTGAAAACAACCAAAAATATTTTTGTACCATTTTTCATATTTTAAGGGGTGTTTTGTCATTGTGACTAGTTTTCATTGCGGCCAGTTTACTTCTAAAAATATTCTCGTATTCTTAAATTTTATAAAAAGTTTATATATAAAAATATACAATCAGATTTTACAGAACCAGCCAAGAATTAGTGATAAACATGTTACACATATACGATGACGCGTGTTGTGTGGTAAATTGTAAAAATGAGATTGTTCTGTTCTGCCGTTGTTGATTTTTCCGTATACATAATTATGTATGTATATGTAAATGGCTCATAATGTCTAATTAATCAGATTTTTTTAAAGAAATATTTTCCTTAAAATATTAAATTTCAACCTTTGTATCATTACTCTAATGCAGCATCCCTTGTGTGAATATGTTTAATTGAAAAAGCAATAAGGACTCTCTATCTTAGCCACTTAATTTAATTAATATGTATTTACATCTTGCTGTGCACAAATATTTAATATAATAGCAGTTTGGTTGTTTATCAATTATAAATATAGTTCCCTACAAAATTATTCAATAAATAATAACAAAATTAAATTTTAATTTGATGTCCTCTTAACGACAATATGATAACAATTCTGACATAGTGCAAGGCTTGAGGCAACATTCATCAGCAACACCATCATGACGGCGTCGACGAGTTTTTGCCAATAAATTATTGTGATCTGCATAAAGTTTATCTATAAATAATGATGAAAGAGCCGAAGGTTCAATGTAATTTTCGATGTAATTATCATCCAAATCAATGAGTAGAGGAACTATATATTAAATAAAGGAATAGTTTTATTTAATGATCATTCTACTTTATTGCTAACGTCAATTTACCAGATTTTTTAGCCTTAAGATTTTTGTGATTAAAACCATCAACGCATACCACATCCAGAAATTGTGTTAATGAAGGTCCACATAGTCGTACTTCAGCAGAAGTCAATTCACTGATGACCAAAAATAATAAAAGGACACTGGATACATGTTTCATAAAATACATAATTATTTTGAGTTTTATTTTTAATATCAATACGTTTTTCTTTAATGCGAAACACAATTTTTAATGATGTTATCTAAGAGTAAGTTTCACTATTTATAGCAGATATTTACCAATATTCATTTAGCAGTCGCCAAGGTGATACAAGTGTATGAAATGTTCGAAATTAGCATAAGCGTCATAACTAATAATAAATTGTTGCATATTTATGAGTTCATCTATATAAATTTATTGTCTGCATTTGTACTTGTTTGCACATGTTTCACGATATTTTAGACAGTGTTGTCGTTATAGACTCTTTAAAAACAGATAAAAATGGACTTAAAGAAGCAGCTTCGATATGACTTTTCTTCTTATGAAAAAAATATTAAAAGAATGATTCTCTGTTGCTCTATCTACGATCAATATTTCTTTAATTTTTTATATTAAACAAACACGGAAACAAACAAAACAATTATCAGTTGCAACAAGGCTCATATCAATTCTTGTATATGCAACTCCTGCAACAGGAGTGAGTATGCAGATTTCTACAGTTGCCTGTTATTCGCTTCTTGTATCCTTTGCCATTTACCAAATTGTTTGTTGTTTAGAATTCAGGTTCTAAATGAACACATGTGTTATTAATAAAACTTTTGTCTAAAGTTTTTCCAAGCGAATTTATAATTTTCATGTTAGATGAAATTGAAAATGAGAAAAAAATAAAAAAAAATATTGTTGTTGAATTTCATTTCCATTGAGTATACGATTTCGAGTCGATTTACTTGAACTTTTAAGGAATTTTATTTTTCTTTACCAAACGAATGAATAGATTTTATTTTAGGTTTAAAAAAATTATTTAGGAAAATTCTTGCTTCGGAAGATAAAGTTTTTTTTTCAAATTTGAAAATTTTCTAAAAGTTGAAGAAGAAAATTTTTTACCTCTTTATAAAAACATGCGCAAGGCGTAATCTGTAGCTCTATCATTTTTGCTTATGTATGTACATATACACAGTGTAGCCAGGTAAATATTGCCTAATGTCCCCAAATTAAAGAGTGTTGTCCCCAAAAATCCCCATTTGAAAACTGGAAATTCGAAAATTTGTCCCCAATAAAGATATATACATATATTAAGCATCATAAAAAACATTTTTTTTATTAATTTTATTACATACATTTTTTTAGGTTAATGCATTCGTATGTGCTCAATGGAACTTTTGAATCCATAGAAATTTGTTTGAACTCCTTTTGCTTCTAATTCCTTTGAACATTATATGCCAACATCAATTTTAGCAACAACCAAATTACTTTCCTTATCGTCAATTGGTACTCGTACATCCATTTTGGCAATATCGAATTAAATAAATTCTGGTTTTAAAAATTTTGAACAAATTGTTAAAAAACCAACATTCTCAATACCATCGCCTTGAAATAATCGAAATATGGAAAAAAAAAAAACGCCAAGATACATAAACATATATGTATGTATGTAAATATATGTATGAAAGATAATGGTAAAATAAAGTAACATTGATAATAGGTATACTGAAAATGAAAAATCGCCAAATCCCTCCCCACGATAATCTGTCCCCAAAAACCAGCTAAAATCGCCAATTTGGGGAGAAATCCCCACACCTGGCTACACTTCATATACATACATAATAATAAAATTATATAATTAAATATATGTACATATATAGAAATTTTTTAAACTATTTTCTATGGTATAATAAAAGCATGTAAAATCGTCCTGCCTGCTGTAGACATGTATTTTGTTTTACAAATGTCAAATTACCTGTAGCAGAGCATCAAACTGATTAAAAATTTGTAGTGGTGTCTAAGGAAAAAAAGTTGTTTCTAGCCGCCGGTGAAGTATAAAATTTTATTTGGAAATTTTGTATAAAAAATAAAAGTATCTGCTGTAAAGAAAAATTATATATCACATTATGCAACGTAAACGTAACAATGCATATTTAACAGCCGAACTACCTGATAAAGTAGTAAAAAAAACCGATGTATTTGGCAACGGCTCGTATTCAGGTTTAAGTTCTTCTAATATAATTGTTAAATTATTTTTTTTTATTAGAAAGGAAACTCCAGAGGCTCGTAATTATTGAACCCAAAAAAAAAAAAAATTATTGCTGCAACACAGTTTGATCTGTCATCACGAAGCTTCGAGAAAATTTAAATATAAGAATTTTAGTATGGATAATTGAATTTGTTTTTATAACATTAAACATCATTGTTAATATTTATACAGGCTAAAGCCGGCCACTCACGTACACTTTTAACTCTCAGTTTCCACTTTTCAGTTAAAACTGTCAGTTAAACTCTCAGTTTCAACTGTTCAGTTAAAACTGTCAGTTAAAACTGTACGTATGTGGGTAATAACTGACAGTTCAACTCAACTGTTTATATTTTTGACTGACAGTTTCAACTGAAGTGAACGTGTGTGGGGGTTCTCAGTTCAATTTGTGTCGAGCGAGAGTGCGTATCATGTCGTGTAAACAGAACCAAGTGATAGTTGATTTTATTGCAATATATAGATCTGAACCTTGCCTATGGCAAGTTAAATCTAGCGAATACCATGATCGCGCCAAAAAAGATGCTGCCTACAAAAAACTGGTGAAGAAGTTACAAAAAGTAGAACCTGACGCGGAAAAGAAATCTGTTTTGTCAAAAATAAACAGCTTAAGATCCGCTTTTCGCAAAAAAAAAGAAACTTGAGGCTTCAAAGAAGTCTTAAGCATGCACTTCTTGCACCACTGTTTACGCTGTTTTTCTTTCTTTTTTGTAAAATTACAAAAAGTACACCGAGAGCGGCCAAACCGTCCTGCTCGTTCGAATCCTTTTGTAGATTTTTAATATATGATAACAAATAAAAAAAAAATCCACAGCTAGCAGCCAATAGTAGATATAAG
Organism: Lypha dubia; assembly: GCA_947311025.1. Lineage (NCBI taxonomy): Eukaryota > Metazoa > Arthropoda > Insecta > Diptera > Tachinidae > Lypha > Lypha dubia. Next base: position 80,537,001 of record OX371263.1, on the reverse strand, counting down.
TCGCGTATTCTATTTGTATTTGTAATTGTGTATAAATATAATATGTAATGACGTTTAACGAAGCTACCTACCAAGTAGTGAAAGCATTTGCACATGAATACTGACGAGGTTTAGTGGCTTCTGCCGAAAACAACGTTTGTTCTATTCGACCAGTGCGGTTCAAAAATCTACAAAAGTTTTCCTCTGTTGCTCGAAATATGCTAACAATGTCTACCTAATATTTCTCTGATTATAAACATTTACGAACTTTAGCCTGTATAATTATTAACAAATATTAATAATAAACAGTTCGCAGTAATTTAAAAAAATTACAATTAATAAACATCATTTAGATTCACTTAAAATTCGTAACTTAATTTGTTCAACTTTAGGCTGCAATGAAATGTTTCTTTCATAAACTGGATTTAAGAAAACTACACAATTAATATTTAATTTATTAAGTTTTTATTGTATTTATAACATTTATGTGTTTCTTGTTGGTGCAAAGAACTGATCGGATTTCTTACTGATCGTTTTTTTTTATGACATACACACACATTCATATTTACAATCATATGTATTGGCTAAATAATTATTAATTGTTATATTTTTAAAAATCACACTGCAAGCTTAAGAATTTATCTATAATTTACTTGCAATAGGTTGCCAACTGTTCAGCGGTACAAATATTGTTACAGCAGTAGTCAACAATACCCAAATTTCTAATACGACGCAGATTTCCTTCAAAACTGTCATCTTCGATCTCGTATGTATTGGAAACTGAAATTGGATATGGATAGCGTGTACTGTAACTGGCCGGCAATAAAGATTTTAAATTTTCTGTAATAAACAAAAGAAAAAATATATGAGATAGAATTTTGGTGGTCCTTTAAACGTCTTCCTTGCACCTGTACAATGTAAAAGCAAATACATAAGTATGTACATACTAACAAACCATAAGTTGGAATTTTTATAAAAATTATGTGCTTCAAAACACTTTAAACTCCTTTTATTTCAATTCAAGTAAAAATATTAGAACTTTGATTTGTATACTTTACCTGCTCGGTTTTTAAGTGGCAAACCAATAAACCCATTTTTACATGCATCAGCCAAGACAGTCGAAAGAGTTACGCCACATATTTTTGAATCTTTCTGTGAACCATTAACTACAACCAGGAATAAGGAAACCACAAGTACTACAAGAAGATTCATGATTATTGGTTGGCAATTATTTTGGGTAAAATGTTTCAAAAGTTTTTCTAATCTAGTAAACGAATCATAAACAACTAATGTGTTGTCAGAGATTTTAGCAATTATTTATACCAAAAATTCACATGTGAACTCAAATGTAGAAATATTGGTTTATCTTATGCTGAAGATGTCGTGTTGCATAAATTATTTGGAATTTTTGTTTTTCAACATAAATTACATTTATGATGAAGACAGTGGTATTGTTTGCAATTAACTGAACTAAAAAAAAATATTTTCTAAACACACATTTTCTATAGGAAATTCACAATCTGATTTTTATTAAAATATAATGGATCATCATAATGCAGCTGCTTTCTTAAATTATTGAAATAGTGTATTCGTTGATGCAAAATCTGCAAAGAAACTAGCAGCACTTTTTGCTGTTTAAGTTTTTAAATGAAATAATTGATAGGAGCTGCCATTTAACACAGCGGCATTTATTACGAAATTTCTTTAAACAAAATTCGTTTTTTTGTATAAAAAAAAAATTTAAATTTTTGTTTATTTTTTTTTTTAATCTTTAAATTGTTGTGTAAAGAAAAAAATTCACCATCCAAAAAATGCAACAGATTGTAAAGAGCAGAGATCACTTGCTTATAATTTTGCAACAAAAGAAAAATAATAATAAACAGTTGATCAAATATTTATTCGTGTAGGGGGGAAAACATTTTTTAATAATTCCTCAGGTATGTGTACAAAAGTAATACGCGAATGTCCCTCACATTTCGGAATACTAGACGAAAACGCATTAAACATTAATTTTTATTCAGTTTAAATGAAGCAACCATTTAGAATTACAAACACTACCGAACAATTGTAATTTAGACAAAACAAGACTGGACAACAGAATCTAGTTTTCAATAATATCAATAGGTTTTACCTGCGGGCTATTTATGGTCAACTATTTGTTTCCAAATATAAATAAAATATAACGAATTATATCATATTTATTTAACACTTAACCAACAAAACTTAAAAAAGTCTAGTTTTGTTTCTTCACAATATCGGAAATCTTTAACAATGAGTCTGTGCTTGTATATTTCCTTTTAGGAATAAGAGGGCAGTGGTAGGCCCCTCACATATCTGCGAAACTAATGCAAGGAATGTTTGGAAATCAGATGTACGTTACTCCAAGAACAAAATTTAACTTACAGTAAAATGTTGTGGCAGCGATAGGACCCTCAAAGGGGTACCCCCATGCAAAGTAATTATAAATTATCATTTATCTGAGAAACTAAATTTGTGAACGCCCTAAAAGTCAATGTTGAATTAAACCAAATATTTTTCTTTTTTTGTTACATCTTCAAGCACTTAAATTTATTTAAATATCATACTTTAATCTTGTGAAAATCTTCTCATACCGTATTTTGTTGGTTATATTATATGTGACAACCACTGTGCACATCCATCAAATTACAATGAACTCATTATTTGAACATTTATGTTAATTATAAACATTTTGTGTCATCTAAGAGATAATGACAAACTAAACGCAGCAATTTATTTATACGTACTCGTATATACGTGTCAAAATTATTGCTATTATTTTTACACAGGATAAACAGGAATATATACATACATATATATGATTTTATTTTTTGTTTCTTTAATATATGTATGTATGTATGATAATATGACAAGAAAATTTAAATAAATTATAAGCCGTCAAAGTATCTTGAAATTTATTGAAAATATTTATTTATGTACATATATACACAGATAAGTATGTATGTATGTATGTTTATAGGTATATTTCAAAGAAACAAGTAATTTCTGTTAAGGATTTTTTTTATTAAAAACATATTATATAATTTCTTATGTAAAAATATTTCAGCAAAAATTTCGTTAAAATTTTATGTAAAAGATAATAACCAAAATAATTTTTAGTGCAATTTGCAAAGCTTTGGCCTTGAAAACAATTAAAAAATTGTGTTTTTAATCCTAATATTCAAGTTGACATGACATGTTAAATGTTTTCATTAACTACCGGTTCGCCGACATGGAAGAAGTTCGTTATTTCGAACAATTACATACATTTGAAACAAAAACAAAATATTTGAATTTGGTTTTGTTAAAAAAAAAATCAATTTTTGTACAAAATTTTTATTACCGTTTTTTTTTCAAGTCTGAGCATATTTTGGTTGCTTCGAAAAAATCACTGTCAAAAATAATAGCTAACAAAAATCATGCACTTTTAGCAGCAGGGGAGATCACAAAAACAACCACCATGTTCCGATTACAAACCTGCTTCGGTCATCTCATAAATTTTTTGTAGTGAAGAGATGCATGATCTACCTTTTACATCAGCATTCTGATGTGTTCATCATAAAATCTTTATGTTTGTACGCAATTTACTTTCTAAATACATATTTGTTCATACCATCGACGAGTGAACGAACTCTGTTTTTGATTATTTGAATTTTCTTTTATGCTCATGAACACCTGCCAATTTTCTTGGACATATGGATGAGTTCTAAGCTCGAAATAAGAATTTTTATTCTTTTGTATTTGAAATAATAAAATTGAAAAAGTAACAATTCAGTATTATTTAAATTTTAAAATATATATTATATATATGTATATGTATATACATATACATATGTAAGTATGTATTTAAAAGTTATTGTTTTCATGACTTCCTAGTTTAATCTGTTTTTGTGTTAAAAAAAATGAAGAGAATGGGTGCGTTTTGCAGACACAGTTTGCTACACAACTGTTGCTCAATAATCTGCTCAAGGCTTTGACTACTGAGCATGGTAAAACTAACAGGTATGCGCAGTTCGACAACAACTACAATAATCCAAAAAACAACATGTATTTGTTAGTGTAAAGTACTCGCTTTAGATCAAAAATTTTGATCTTCAAACTAGCCCCTAGGGGCTAGAATTTGCAACAACAAAACACATGCAAAAGAGGGCAAGAAAATATTTATTTTTTTTTAGTCTCTTTATTTTTTATTCACAGTACACTGTGAATATTTTAATGTAAATATTTTTTTAATTATGTTAATTAATTCATTCGTTCATTCTTTCGTCCATAAACACGCTAAACCAATCCAGTGTGTATGCATACAAACTTTTAATATATGTATGTAGGTAGGCTACAGTAAAAAAATAAATGTAACAATCAATTTCTACAAATGTAAAAACACCAATACATTGATATTTCCTACATGTTCTCTTTATGACAAAGGCTGATGAAAATACACAAACAAATTTAAGGCATTTTCTTACGTATGAGCATAGCTGCCAGATTTGACGATTTATCGTCATTTTGACGATTTTGGGTCCTAAAAATGACATAGTGACGATGGGACGATTTATACCCTAATTTTGACGATTTTAAATAATTCAAGTTTGCAACATATATTTGCACTATTAGAGCAACCTTGAACTGCTGAAAATTGTAATGAGAAACTTTTTTAAAAACTAGTTTGCTTAAAACAGAAAACTTTTATTTAACTGATTATAAAAACAAAAACAATTTTTTAAATTTTGAAGACATTTATTTAGGAATATTTGCGTATTGGAAGAATCACAAATATATGCAAAAGAAAAATATGATATTAGTAATAATTGTGTTAATTTTTATATAGAGCTTTGTTATCAGATATTATCAAGATTTGATTTTGAAAATATGTCTAAAGCTCTTGGCCAAATTAATGAAGAAAAAAAAAGTTGGTTTTCTGAAATTATAAAATAATTTTTCTATTTTGTTGAAGAAAGTAAAAACCAAAACCTAGAAACAGAGTTCAGACAATTGAAATTATTGTCCTGATAAAAACATAAAACTATTGGATTTTTGGAAAAAACTATCAGAGATGCAAACGAGGGATTCTAGTATTTTGTTTCCGATTTTGACTAAATTTATTACAAAAATTCTAGTTTTACCACATTATTCAGCAAATATGGAAAGAATATTTAGTCAGGTAAACGTAAATAAGACTAAAATATGAAATTTAAAAAGTCGTCTTTGGAGGCAATATTATATTCAAATGATTATTTAAAGCTAAACAAATGTACCTGCTATGATCTGACAGTTGTAGCTGAATTAATCAATATGGTTAATTGCAATATATATTTGTAAAAAATTATATTTTTATTGTATAAATTTTATTGTAGCTTTTATACATTTTTAGAAAAAGTGTTTCCAAAAATGACATTTAAAATGCATATTTAACTAAATTGAAAAAAATAACTAAAGGATTTAATTTTTTTTATTTTTTTCCATACAATGTATAAATATATTTCAAAGTATTGGAAAACATGCAATATATTTACATGTGATTTTATTGTGAATTCTAAGTGAAGTATTTTCACTTTTTGGATCTCTGTATTTTAAATAATGCTGTTTTTAATAAGATTTGTTGATTTAAGAGTTTTGTTATGTTTTGCCTCTAACAAAAATATGTTTTGTTAGTAAAAAAAATCGGTTTTTTCATTTGACGTTTTTATGACGATTTCAATAAGCTATATTGATGATAATGACGATTTTTGCCCAAAAATATGACGATATTACCTAAAAAAATCTGGCAGCTATGCGTATGAGTACCATTATTTATGTACTCTCTTCAAGATATATCAGTTTGTATGAAAATTTGCTATAAAGCGAGCTCAGTCAGCTGTGCTAGTAAGCTCTCCTGTTGGATACGCGTTGCTACTGAGCGAACATGTTGAGTGAGCGCTCACTGTTTTTGTTAGCAAACAAAAAGTACGATACATTTCATCAAATTAGGATATTTCAGTTCAGTTTGACTTTTGAATCAAATTTCATAATAAATTTTTAAATTTTAATATTTGTTAATCAGAGAAATATAAGGTAGACATTGTTAACATATTTCGAGCAACAAAGGAACAATTTAATATATATACATCCCTTTTGTAGATTTTTCAACAGCACTGGCTGAATAGAACAAACGTTGTTTTCGGTAAAAGCCACTAAACCTCGTCAGTATTCATGTGCCATTTCGTTCACTACTTGTTAGGTAGCTTCGTTTTTAATTCATTTAAATTCACAAATAAATATTTTGAAATTTTTTTTACATAATAAAATTCAATAATTTTTATTGAAGTCAAATTTGTTGATATTTTTAACAAAAAAGTGAGCAGACCGTTCATAAAAATTAATTAAATCAAAAGCTGCTACATCTAACAGGTTTTTCTGCTGAACGCGCCCAATGTTTCCTTTTGTTAATAACAATAAAACCTTATTTTCCTGTATTTGTATTTGACTTTTCGACCATCGTGTTTGTAGTAAAGGGCTGCAACGAGTAACTTTTTTCTTCATGTGTGAAACTCAGTGTCGAATACAGTAGATATTAGCTCTGTCGGTCAGAACACAAGCAGTGAAGAGAACAAACAGATAGTTTGTTTGACAAATACTAACGAGTAGCAACCGCAGATTAACACCCAATTCACATGATAACTTTTGTGACGTCGTTTTTACTGAATTCCCTTTTGAAGTTGCTACCAAAATCTTTGTGTGTTCAGACGATGTCTTTTAGTTTCATGTCTTTTTTTCCCATTTTTGTTTTGAAATAATGTAAGTAACAAAGATAAACAACAAAAGTAAGAAAAATAATGAAAAGTAACAAAGAGAAATGGACGAAAAGTCTTGAAAACACAAATCAAGACTTTTTGTTTACCCCTCTTTCTTCCCTACACCGCTCACCAACAAGCAAAAAGAGAAGTCGAAAAAGCGACGTCGCAAATATCATCAAGTAAATCGGCTGTAAGTGAGTACTGAAAAATATGAACACACAAAACCGTAGGCAACAAAAAAGAAGTACCTTAAAAACTATGTTCAGTTCATGTGGTACTTCAAGTATTTATTGTGCAATGACAAAAATTAAAAATTTAAAATTTTGGCCTTTTTATCCACATTGGCTAATAAACCGGCATTTGACGCCTTCAAAATAAATAATGAAAAAATTATTCATACATATGTATGCCTCTTTTCATAAATTCAATTAACATTTTTTGAAAATGAAAAGATGCCCTATTAAAAAAGTAATTTGTAAACATAATTATATACATATTTACATACATACTCGTACAAAAATACATACATATATGTTATGAAGATTAATTATAAATGTCACTTTAAAGTTTAATATAATATTTATCAATGCAAATAAACTTTAAATTGTAACAATTTCAATAAGTAATTAGGAAGTAAGTAACAAAAATCTAATTAAATAATATTATGTATACAGAAAAATTTTTTTTTTTTTATTTACCAAAATGCACGTACTACTGCAAGTACCAAGTGAAGTTTGGCTGTCGCATTATTCTCACCTCATTCTGTTTATGTTACGAGTATGATAGCAAAACACACAAGCAGTGAATTTAACTTACACACGCTAAGTCAAATATATAACATAGTTTCTGTAATTCATTTCGAGTAAGTGTTCATGCTTTGAAAGTACACAGGAAAAAATTTTTCACCAATTAAAACATTTGATTAAATATTTAATTTATTTAATTAAGTTTTTAATTGTAATAAATAATTTTAGTATGAAAATTTAATTGATACTATTAATTTGTTTACTGGTGAGTATCAATTAAATTTTTATACTAAAATTATTTATTACAATTAAAAATTTAATTAAATGAATTAAATATTTACTCAAATTTTTTTATACCTTTAAGTAAAGAGTTAACTGGTAAAAATTTTTTTCTGTGAACACGTGAACTTTTTAGCTACAAATCTATTTATGCAGCGGTCTAGTTTGTAGGTGTTCATGCTCGTAACACACAAGCCTTTATGTGTTCATGTTTAATGGCGTTTTCTTTGCTGAAAAAAGTGTTGCATTTATGCTACATTCTTTAATTTTCGTGATCCATTCTAAAAAATATGTAACATATTTAAAAGCGATTTCGTTCCTTTCAAATTATGTTGCACCAATAAATGGCAAAATATGCAACATATTTTGCCCTCAACTATCAGGTCGGGGTGAGATACTGCCCATTTTTACAACTTTGTTTAGTATATTTTTATAAAAGTAAGAACTTGTATTTTTGTCATTCTACTTACTTAAGCAAAAAAACTTATAATTAAAACGATAATTAATTAATTAATGTTAAGTAATGTTAAGCCTCAAATATTTGGTACCATTGTGGCAATAAGAAATGTACCACTTTTTAAAGGTAGGTGCAAACTGTAAAAAGTGTTGCACATTGAAAGGGAAACATTTTTGTTCAGAAAAGAAAACACCATAAGTTCATAGTTGATCGCTAGTGTTTATAGTTCATACATGTGTACTTATCGTGGCACCAACACAATGAACATACGTAGTCGGTTATGATATGAAAAACCACCCGAATATCTTCAAACGAGCATTTACTTTCTTCATGCAACTCTTTAATATGTAGCTCTCATTTGTATGATATATAACAGATACAAAATGCACATCAAACATTTATTTCATACAAGGTTACTCCATACAGATCAGGTTTGAAGAATATTTTAGCGCTCAGTGTAAATAAGTATAAATTTTAGTTTAATTTATTTAAGAATATGGAGTATTTTTACATATAAAGTTGGTGGAATTTTTGGCATCAAAAAAATAAACTGAATATTAAAGACAAAAAAGATTAGACGGTTTAAAAAATTAAGTATCTTATGATACGACATAAATTTTCTAAAAACTTCCTGTAGCTAAATAGCAACTGTTTCATAATTTCCTTGATCGATTCGTTAATAAAATTTGCAAAAGTTAAGAATATTAAACTCCCTCTAAAATGAAACTTTCAAAATGCCAATTTTAATTTTTTGTTTACTGTCGTTAAAATCGTATTGTTTTTTTTTTTTAATTCTATGTGGAATGCAACAACAATTAATACAATATCTCACTAATGTACATTAGAGAAATTAATGATTTGAACCCAAGTCCCAAGTCATTGTTTGCTTATTAGTCAACGCGCTAACCACTTCAGCCAACACCACCCTCAAAAAAAAAAAAAATATCATAATTTCTTTTGCTTTTAAACCACAAATTATTTATTTAAATATGACTTTATTTGCGCAAAGATATCTTTCTCTGCTAGCGCATTGTTTTATTATTTATTGTTTTCCAATATTATTATTTACACTTCCTTGCGTGCTAGAGCTTAACAAAAATATTATGTTAATTTTAAAAATGTTGCAGAAAATATTTTTTTTAAATTTGTTAATTTGTGACGAATTATTTCGTGGTTTAGTTACAATAAGCAATAAATTCACTTATGGTACAGTCCTTTTTGCAGCATTCATCAACGATGCCCATCATTCGGATACGTCGAGTTTTGGTCAATAAATTTCCAGCTTCGAATTGAAAAATATTAGAAAGAGACGACGAATCATACGGTAATCGTAGATCACTATCCATTTCTTCATGTAGGGCTGATTGCAAGGAATCTTAAATATAAAATTTATTAAGAAAATTTAGATTTTAGATTAAACAAAATTTAGAGAGATATTTATTATATGTTTTCATTTATTTCAAACCTGATCTCTTTTCCATCATGCCATTGAAACCATCTTGGCATACGGTCCACAACATTTGACTTAATTGTACACCACATTTTCGACTTGATATTTCATGGATTTTATTCGCAAACAAGCAGACTAAGAAAATGCCAAGTACTTTCATTTTGCAAATGATGGTATAAACTGTTGCAAGGAGTGAAAATTACTGATGCTGGATAAGGATTTTATGCAATTATTTATACTAAATTTTAAGAGCACTTTGTTCTTCATATTTATTTCAATACATTCGTTTTCCTTTTTTTGTTTTTCCACTATTTGTGGGTGGGTGGTGCATGCACAAATTAGTGTACTTGCAAATGTCTATATTTGCAATTAAAAGTACAGTGACAGAATGTAAAAAATTACAAATGATGTAGGAAAACAAATTTTTAATTTACAGTTTTTGGACAACCAAATGCATTTACAATTTCAATTAAACAAAGTGTGTGTTGTGTTTTCCAATCTTCTTATCAAAGAATAAACACTTATAATTGTTCTGCACAAAATATCTTAAATCTTTAGTTAATTTTATTAAGCACTGTACTTGCGTATACGTCAGTTCATACGTAAAGTCACACATATTCCAAGCAAAAAAAAAAAAAAAAGACATCTCAAATGTAAGCAACTCATTTAAATATTTGTTCCTTGAAATACTTCCACAAAAAGACCTTGCAACAGTCAGCTATGCAACGCATATAATAAAAACATTTTTATTGTTATTAAAACTGAGTTAGAATTTCAAAAGCGAATTGACCTAAATAACTTCTGCAATGATGTTTCAGTTTTATGCACGTTTAGATCAAGTTTTAATCTTTCTTTATTTTTAAATTATCTAAGAAGTTAAACTCTGACTAATCTTTAAGAGAAATTGCATCAAAATATATATTATTTTATTTCAGTTCAATTTTGTTAAACCTCCTGCCATCTTGAATGTAAGTAATTTTGATTCGATTTTTTTTCAGCTAAAATTGCCAAAGAATAAAGTATGTAGTTTTACTGTTTAGTGATTAGAAGCTAATACTATGCTACACACTAATACATATCACAAAATAATCAATGATTTGGATGATAACGCTGAAGTGGAATCGAAGACATGTGCTCAATTGTACTTTGCTTTGTAGCTATGATTTTAATCGATATCAGGAATCGTTATGTTTTTCCTGTTGGGAGCATAAGACTTTCATAGCAAAGCATTTTTATCCTTCTATCCTTCACAGATATTTTTGTCTCAGTTCTTAAATTATTTGCTGTCTTCAGGTGTTTCCTTGTCAATTATGGTTTCTTGAATCTTGAGGATTCCACTACAGTGCCATTCATTCATTCATTTGATACTATCAAAATTTTTTCTGCCGATTTACCTTCTGTTCTGCTTTAATGAGGGGTTCCTCAATAGCCATATGTAAGAACAATCATTATGATATTTTAAAATTTCGGTTGTTTTCGATAAAATCTTTTTGAAATATTAAATGGCAAAACAACGTCTTAATTTCTTTACGTTTTATTTGTGATAAATTTGTATGTTTTTGCTCTCCATACAAAAAACTTGGTTGTGTGTTTAACAAAATTTCTGCCTAAAATAGATTTTTGTCTAATATTTCGGTAAGAATGTACTTAGTTTTTATTAGAAATTATAATGGGTGCGTTCAGCAGACACAGTTTGCTACACAACTGTTGCTCAACAATCTGCTGAGCGCTTTGATTATTGAGCGATGGGGGAACATGTTGAGCGAGCACTCACTGTTTTAGGTAGCAAAAAAAAAAAAGTACGATACATTTCATCAAATTACGATATTTCAGTTCACTTTGACTTTTGAATCTAATATCATATTATATTTTTAAATTTTAATTAATTTAAATTCAAAAATAAATATTATGAAATCTTTTTACGAAATAAAATTCAATAATTTTAATTGAAAAGTCAAATTTTTTGATATTTTTGACAAAAAAGTGAGCAGATCGTTCAGAAAAATTAATCAAATCAAGAGCTGCTGCAGCTAAACTGTTTAGTAGCAGGTTTTTCTGCTGAACGCGCCCAATGACTTAATTTTTAGAGAGCAGGGTTACATAATTTTTCTTAAATTCCAGCAACATTTTTGGACCACACTTTGTTGCATGTTATTTCTATTTCAAGTGAGAGAGTTGAAATAGAAATGTATATATGTATCTTATGTATATATTTTGTTTCTGTTTCTCACTGAAAAAAGATAGTTGCGTAGTGTAAATGCAGTCAAAGCTACAAAAAAAATGTACATTATCAGCCATGTCACAGAACACATCTCTGTTCATAAATTTTTTCAATTCCGAAATTTAGGTCTTAAGAAAACGAAAAACAAAAATATTGTTTGTACTCAAAGCATTTTTAAAATTCAAAATTGAATTGACATTGAATTATTCCACTAACTTTATTTGTAGAAAAAAATAAAAACCATGCATACTTTTTGGAGCAGAAGTAAAACAATTTATCCATAAGCTTTGCATGTTATTTAACAAAGCCTAATGTAAGCTTTGGTAATAAAAGCAATCAAGCAAACACTTATTAGTAACAAAAAAAAATATCATTTTAAAATTGAAATTCAAACTAAACTAAATATGAAGACTGCAAAAATCGATCGGAATCCAATTACGAAATTGAAATGATTGCGATTGGAATGTGTGACTTGCCCGTGTAGTGGACATTTTTGCTTTGGCAATATTTTCTTAATTATAAATTTAAAGTCATATAAGGCAATTATTGAAATATACTTTTTATTTAGTATCATCCTTTTGTGTTTGTAATCTTTTCAAAAATAGTTATGGCTTATACATTGATAAGTTCCAAAATACGAGTATAACTTTTTCAAGCACAATACTCCATAATGTCCTCATATGAACAACCCACAATACAGCATTCGTCGGCAATACCTTTACCTCTCTGAATTACATCATAAACAACCTCTTTTGAAACTCTGTCAGCGCTTTCGCTTTCGCTTTCTTTTCCGCTTCCGCTGCCGCTTTCAATCATATCGATCATATTTGTAGTTGTTTCGTTTACTTCAAGTTCATCTTTTCCAAAAATATCCTCATCATTCTCATCGGTTGAAGCTCTAATATCACCAATTTGTTCATTCACTACAAATGGGGAAAATGTGGTTTTTCATTAAATAAAAATAACTTCATAAAATACAATAATTTTACACTTTTATATGCCAAACGGAATCAAATTCTTTAATATTTAGCAAGATTATATGAAAATTTTATCCATAAAAACTAAGGATATGATTCCACAAGGAATATGCTATAGATAATTTCAATACATATTTTTGACACATATTTTCTTAGATAACTTACAGCACTTAAGCGATAACTTACTTACGCGTAAAACGACCATTATAACCATATTTACAATAAGTTTCCAAAGCCTCATTTAATCTTTGTCCACAAAATCTTTTTTTGGCTATTGCACTTTGAGAAAAATTTTTTAATAATAGTATATAGAAGAAAATAATTAATAAACGTAAATTATGCTTGCACTGGACTGACATGATCACTATAAGATTTTAAATGATTGTAGCACTATTTCATTGTCATAACTTCTATTTATATTGTCCAAAACAGGTAGATAGTTAAACTTCAACATTTCTTAGTATAATAATATATCGTAGTATGTATGTGTGTTAGTGTGTGCTCAGCAGGCATATGTTTTACTTTAGTCATGGCACTTTGCTTATACTATATTAAGTTAAGATAACTAAGAATTGTCTTGTGCAGGTAAAAATCGTATTGTTTGCTAATTACTTTAAATACACTGAAAGAAAAAATGTGTAACAGTATTAATTTTCTCATTGGTTTTTTTTAACGAACGCACAGTGGCTTGAAAGAACAAAAAAAAAAAACAAATTACGGGTAGCACTCCGGGAGTGCCGACAGAAACTGAAGTGTAAACTTCTTTTAGCGCGGTACGCATATTTGTTTTTAATTATCTAGACGCGTTCGCGGTCTGCAATATGTACATGCATGTATGCACACACTATAGCTGCGTCTCGTAACGGTGTCGCGAGTGCAGAGATTTGGTCTCATCTAAAAATATGCGTACTGCGCTAAAAGAAGTTTTCACTTCAATAACAAAAATGCACTATCTACCTTTAATACAGCGATACTTGTAGAACAAAATAAATTTGTATATATATCCGTTTATTCGGCGACACTTGCTAGTTTGGAAACACTTAACCAAGACACACTTGTGTTTAGTCGAGACACAAAGTCTTAGCAAAGACACAAACCTTAGCCAAGATACAGCCCACCTTCGGGAATGCCCAAAGCGGCAACGTTGTATAGTCATCATACATAAACTATACAAAAAAATGTCACGCTTTTTTTTTATAAAGAGTCTAAGGGGCTGTGAACATATTACGTAACGCTGTTTTCAGAGATTTTATACCCCACCCCCTTCGTAACGCTAATTTTTCGGTGCAAAATTTTCAATTCGTAACAAATCTTTAAACCCCCCTCCCCCCTGGAGCGTTACGTAATATGTGCACAGCCCCTAATTGCGGTGTCGCGAGATCAGAGAGTTGGGCTCATATAAAAATTTGCGTACCGCGCTAAAATAAGTTTATACTTCAAAAATATTAAATCACTAACTTTATAAAAAACAAATGAACATTTTGAAAATATTTGAATTTCGGGTTTTCCTTTTCATATAAATTTTACTCAGGTGATGTGATTTACACAAGTAGGGTAGAGCCATAATCTAAACAACTTTGAGTGACTTTAATTTTCAAAAGTATATATATTCAGAGATTATAAAAGTTACTTGATGTCAAGGACGAATTTGGCCAATTTAAAAAGTAAATAAAAGAGATTAAGGAAAATCCAAATTTAGACTAAATCGTTGTTTAGTTGAAATAAATTTCATACCATACATGGAACTTTTTCATTGGCATTGAATTTTCATTTTCATTATTTTAAACATTTATAATGAAAAAAAATCAGTACCAATAAATGCCATTGCTTTTTTTTTAAATATAATTTTTCTACTATTTATAATGAAAAAACAATGAAAGTTTGAAATACTAATTACAATTGATAAAAAAATAATTAATACTATCTGTATAAAAAAAATATGGTCACAAATTATAAATTAAAATACAAACCAAGCTATGTACATATTTTTAATACATACACATACATACATATATATATATATATAAATAAATATGTGAAATAATATTGACGTTTAATACTGATAATGCTTTTGAAAAACTTTAGCATTTATTATTTGTAATGCTTTTACTTTTTAACTAACTGAACTAAAAATTTAATTAGCATTGCTTATACGTCAATGCCAATGAAATCGACAATTAATTAGTCAATTTATTTAATTATTCCCATGTATGTTTCATACACTAACTACACTAACATGGAAAAATTTAGTACAACTATTATTAGAAATTAATAAAAAAATAATATTATTTATTGATATTGTAGTCAGGATTTTTTTGGTGTCCTCGAAAGAGTCCCTTGTAGCCATGCAAAGAGTAGACGCAAAAATATAAAATTTGTTACATTTGATTTTTTGTGGAACCTCCTTTTTTTGCTGGCAGACAGATGTTATCGACATGAATTATAAAATGTTCAAAATCAAATCATAATCGTAGACTTAGTGCAAAGCATACAGTAGTATTGTTGGCTGACTACTAAGCAAACAATGACTTGGGGCCTGGGTTCAAACCCTGGTCAGATCAAGTCAAACAACATCACTAATTTCTCTAATGTACATTAGTGTGGCATTGTAATAATTGTTGTTAGACTGCTTAAGCTGTTCCAAGCTAATATACACAACATCGCCCCCCTTCATCGGTTAGCAGAAACGTCGGCGAAGTAAAACAAATAATAAAATACCTGTTCATAAAGCTTAAGAAAATTAAAGCGTATAATTAACACCAGAGACTGCTCTAAAAATTAACAAAATGCGCAATAGCAGAGTTGTAGAAGAGTTGAGCCTTATAAATTTTCAATATCTATCTTCTTTAACCCTACCCCTTCTCTAAGTTCTGGAACAAAGCATTGCATAAGTCATCATCACCTGTGTGCTGGTCTTTAAAAAAAAACAATTTTTAGGTATAATAAATGTTTTTTTTTTCAACGTAAAAATATGAGATTCAGTCTAATCGAAGCTGTATTTTTTCTAACAAAAATGATTTAAAAAAACATCGTTCTTAAAAATTCTGAATATCTAGAAACTACGAAAAATAGTACAATGCAAAATGTATTCTAAGGAATTTTTATTGCGAAAAGTAAATATTTCATGACAGTCCTAAAAATTTGTTCACCAAACTTCTAAATGATCTTAAGTTTTTATAGCAGATTTAATGCTGTCATAAATTATTTGTGCTTTTTTTTTGTAATGGGATGAGGTTTGGTCGGTCCTTACATACATCATAGCTGGCATATAAATAGCACTCGTATTAAAGGCTTGAATCGTAATGAATCTATTCTTTAATGGTTGGATATGCTGCTGCTGGCTTAGAGGAAATTTTAGGATATTCGATGTGTACCCACATAATCATGTAAAAACAATTTGAAAAACACTGTAATCAATCGAATATCTAGATAATAAAACCTTTTTTAATGTTATTTATTAAAGAGATTGGTATATGATTATAATAGATAAAGAATTTTAAACTTTTGTGTGTTTGTGCATATACCTTAAGATAGAAATAATTCTTTCGTCTTGACCTAAAAGTTATTTTTATTTTATGTACTAAAGGTCTCAAAGTATACAAAATTTTATTTTTTTAGAATTTGAAGAAGAACTCCAGGTAGTCACATTACAACATTGAGGTGCTCTTTCCACAATACAGATATATGACTTGTGTAGGAAGTTTGTATGGGAATCATTAAAAAACTGAGTGGTTTTCATAAAAATTTCCTACTCAAACCTATTGTTTGTATTATAGAAACCACACTTAAAACAGGTAAAACTTATTCCACAAAAGAGTTCTTTCTTTCGTACACTTGTATTTAAAAGAAAAAAAATTCTGATTTTTTCTGATTTTTGTTTATTGTAAAAGTAATTGTACGAATGAATGGTCTTTGCCGACATCGTGGAGGACTCATTTAGTTTTCTTTTTTTATTACAATACAAATAAGAAAAACGCCATTTTTAGAAAACCTGCCTCTGAATAACACTGCTTTACAAATTTTTAGTTTGGAAAAATACCAAGAACGCCACATGCCTAGATAAGTCAATTGGGACCTCCCAAGCACGAAAAACGCTGTAATTTTTTTTTTTATAGTACAGTTTTTTAGATAACGGTACTTTTGTGTTTTTCGGTGTATGGCCCCACTCAAACCCTTGTGGAGCCCAACCCAAAAGTCCAATCAATATAAATTGTATACCGTTGGAAAGGTAATTGAATGCCTTTTCCGTCGATATGCTGAAAATTTCTGTATGATAAGAAATGGCTGAGTTATGGCACCTCAAAGTTCAAAATTTTCCTATTTTTTACGTTTTTTTCAAAATTTTTCATTTTCATTTCATTTTTTTTCTACTTTATTGTAAACATCTGGAATGTTTTATTTTTTTACCAAATAGGTTATTTTATTACCAACATTTTAAGCGTAATTTGGAAAAAAACGGATGAAAAATAAAGTTTTTATTAATGATTTTGTGGAAAGACAATATTTTCATTTTCATTGCTCACACACTATATTTGGCGTAAATTCAAAAAATTTAAATTAAAATGACGAGCGACTTGAACTTTTGCGTTTTTTTTCGGATGGATCTTCGCGAATGAGGAACCAACAATAGTCCGCCATCATTTGTTCATCCCACCAGCCTTTATAACGTCTCTCGATTTCTTCCATTTCCTGGTGAAATCTTTCACCTTGTTCATCACTTTCGGAGCCCAAGTTCGTGGGGAAACTATCCAAATGACTGAATAAAAAGTGTAATTTAGGTGTCATATTTTAACCTAAAAGTTAAAAAGAATAAATTTTTAAATGTTAACGGCCTTTTTGATATACATGCTTTCACTCAAAGCTTACCAATGGCATTGAATTTTTGCAGTAATTTATCGATCTTCTCAGCGTAATCAGGACGTACGCACGGATAGCACAATATCAAAAATGACCCACTCATTCCTCAGGAGAAGATAATACTTCCTCCATTACATATTAAGCTTGGGTTGTTTACAAATATTGTGAAAAAGTTGCCAAAAGACAGTCTTGCCATGAACTACCTTAAACAAAAATTTCCGAGAGCCACAGCGAGCAAAATTTAAGCTGGTATATTTGATGGACCTCAAATTCGGGCTCTGTACGGTGACCAAACATTTAATGAGTGTTTAGGTCCAGCTCATTTAGAGGCATGGGAAGCATTCCAGGACATTGTTCACAACTTTTTGGGAAACTACAGAAGTCCTGATTACGCTGAGAAGATCGATAAATTACTGCAAAAATTCAATGCCATTGGTAAGCTTTGAGTGAAAGCATGTATATCAAAAAGGCCGTTAACATTTAAAAATTTATTCTTTTTAACTTTTAGGTTAAAATATGACACCTAAATTACACTTTTTATTCAGTCATTTGGATAGTTTCCCCACGAACTTGGGCTCCGAAAGTGATGAACAAGGTGAAAGATTTCACCAGGAAATGGAAGAAATCGAGAGACGTTATAAAGGCTGGTGGGATGAACAAATGATGGCGGACTATTGTTGGTTCCTCATTCGCGAAGATCCATCCGAAAAAAAACGCAAAAGTTCAAGTCGCTCGTCATTTTAATTTAAATTTTTTGAATTTACGCCAAATATAGTGTGTGAGCAATGAAAATGAAAATATTGTCTTTCCACAAAATCATTAATAAAAACTTTATTTTTCATCCGTTTTTTTCCAAATTACGCTTAAAATGTTGGTAATAAAATAACCTATTTGGTAAAAAAATAAAACATTCCAGATGTTTACAATAAAGTAGAAAAAAAATGAAATGAAAATGAAAAATTTTGAAAAAAACGTAAAAAATAGGAAAATTTTGAACTTTGAGGTGCCATAACTCAGCCATTTCTTATCATACAGAAATTTTCAGCATATCGACGGAAAAGGCATTCAATTACCTTTCCAACGGTATACAATTTATATTGATTGGACTTTTGGGTTGGGCTCCACAAGGGTTTGAGTGGGGCCATACACCGAAAAACACAAAAGTACCGTTATCTAAAAAACTGTACTATAAAAAAAAAAATTACAGCGTTTTTCGTGCTTGGGAGGTCCCAATTGACTTATCTAGGTATGTGGCGTTCTTGGTATTTTTTGGCTGTAAACTAGTGTAATTGATAAGTGGTTGGATAGAAAATTAGTGTTGTAAATTGAATATTGAAATGCTTATGTTGTTCATCGTACTGAATTTTTTTTTTCGTTTGCAGTGCAATCCAAGAAAACTTATAATAATTTTGAATTTCTTATTCATTTAGTTAGTTGCTGAATTTTAAGAAGAACATTTTTATTGAAATTTCAGCGGCTCACAAAGTAATTTGTCTTTCCAAACTATCTTGAATTTTACAGAATGCCTATACAAGCATTTTATAATTGCCTTAATCTTACGATTTTATAATTTTCATATTGGTACATTTTAATCTAAATAACGAAATATACCAGTTCAATTGTATCGTATTGCTTGGATAACAATTTAGATATAAAAATATCAGAATGTAATATATGAAAAACTCATGCTTGTGTTTTCTAGTTTTATTTTTATAAGCAATAACATGAATATAAAATAATTATAACTCACATGTAGTCACATTCTTTATAATGAATCCATCTTAATGCATAAAATTGCTCAATTCAGCAGAATAATAATGCAAGGTTAAATTGTTAATTACTTACACTTTTAATGGATTCTTTTTCTTTTTTTTTTTGCGCTTGTTTAATACTTAAAATATGATAAAATGCCGCAAACAATCCAATTAAGTAAGACTTTGAAGCATTTAGTAAACTTTTTTTGCGAACGAAACAGGAAACAAAACCCAGACTCATTTTATGTCTCTGCAAACACTTAAGCACTACACCATCTTTACAAGACATCTACATCACTGCGTGTGTATGTATGTAAGCGTATATAAGAAAGGGATTGTGTCTACAAAAATTTTGTTATTTAACAATTTTAATGCATTCTATGTATGTGCATGTGTTTGTATAAAAACACACTTATAACAATATGAAAAATATCTGCCCTTAAATATTTTTTTAACCCATTAAAATGTCAAGTAGAGAAACTACATGTGTTCATGCTGCACTTCTAATTAAAAAAAAAGAAAAATAAAAAAAAACAGAAAAAAACCAATTACTAAATAAATGGAAAAACAAAGTATACAGGATAACTGCAGGGCATGCATGAGTAAAATATTGTTGGTTTATTTCATATATGTTGCACAGGCTCGGTTACGAGGGATATCCCCCCCAAAGCAAAATAATATTAATAAATGTTGTCACATTCTTATTTTAGAAAAAAAAATATTGGAAAACGTTGCCGAAAGTAAATTCTGTTCGACAATTTTTGATTGATGAAATCACGGACTTATCAGAAAAAGCCAAATTTTTTTAGCTTTAAGATATACTCGTATGTATCAATATCGCCGAAAATAAAGTGAAAGAAAATTTTATTGACTTTGTAGACACATTTGAAGAAGCTTTAAAGAATATCTAAGGTGACGTTGAAGTGTCAATTAATTCAAACACGCTATCCACCAACATTGTTGTGAAAGCTGTAAGGAGTTTTGGTTTGAATTTAAAAACTTGTGTTAAAAAAAAACTTGAATCTACGACGAATGCAAAAATGATCTATTAATTTCATTTCTAAGTGCAACAATGTACCAATAATTGAAAAGGTTGTTTCTTTTTCAGAATTTTTAAAAAAAGTCAATATGCTAAGAGAAAAATTGTTTTAATGAAGTATTTGGGAGCCAGACTTTCATTATTATGATAAAAAGTGCAGAGATATAAATACGGCTTGCAAAACTCTTTTATTACAAGATTCTCTTAGCAGCTATGAATTTATTTGCGGCCTTCTTATATTAACCGATATAAGTGCCGTTACTCAGCCATTAAGCATTATATTGCAAAAACAAGATTTATACCTTCAAAAAGGGTCAAATCTTATAAAAAATCTAATGAAGTGCCTTTAAGACAAGAGGAGCAAATATGTATTTTAGTAAAATTATTCAAATATCAACATCTATACGCGATGCAATGAAACTTCCGTTTGAAAAGACAAGGTTTCAAAGGAAACATATTCAAAATATCGAAAAGTATTATCGCAATGTGGACTACATTCCAATAATTGAGTTTAAAAACACGTTTCTGTAAAGACGTTCTCAATTTATTTAATATACCCAATCTACTACCACAAAATATATTGTCTTCATTAACAAGCTGACATCTAAATTGGCTGATCAGATTATTAAATTTTAAAAAATAGATAAGAAATTTGCTTACAGCTTAGCTAGAGGCGGAGTTGTCGCATACGCTACAAATGGGGAAAAACTGTACAAATAAAACGGAAAATATGATCAGCGCCTTAATAAATTTAGATTTAGATTGATTTAGCGCAATGGAAGGTAATTTGTTTTTGCATTTAACCGTTTTTCTTGTGTCATTAAATAATTGTAGTTTTGTTTGTTGTATGACTGATTTATAAGAGATTTTTTATGATTTTTTTTTCTATGACTAGAACACACTTGTTTAAATAAACTGAAAAATTACGTTGTTTTGTTTAATGTTTTTTTTTTATACTTTTATTATTTATTGAATCTTCAATTATAAATTGAAACATCAATAAGTTTTTCAAATTCTTGTTATTTTACATCTCTCGTGTACGTCTGAGAGAAAGAGTATGTTTCCCTTCTCTTCAGCCGGATATCCACTATACTCTAGAATATTGCGCGCACGTGAATTTGGGTGAAGCTCAACTTTTTTAATATATTTTTTCGCGTGTTTTGAAAATACTGTCTTCACCAACGGAACATCAAGGTCTTTGTGAATTCGCTGATTTCGGATATACCAGGGGACTGCTTTTATTGTACGTAGAATTTTATTTTGTCGCCTTTGAATTTTTTCTACATTCGATGCTGAAGCAGTGCCCCATAACTGGATTCCATAGGACCATATTGGTTTCAGGATCGCGTTGTATAATAGTAGTTACCAGTCTAGGCTTAGTATAGAGTTTCTTCCAATAAGGGGCTGCTTTTAATATCATTTGGATCAACTTTGCGTCTATGTGCGATTTCCATGTTAAACGGCGATCAAGGTGAACGCCTAGATATTTTACTTCAGTGGGTTTGCTGAATAGTCTCGGTGTTGATTTGTATAGGCGGGCGTGTTTCTCTGCGCAATGTAAAAGTGACGTGTACACTTTTCTGCTCGTTAACTTTTGTACGCCATTATTTGAGCAATTTTTCTTATTTTGATATGTACCCTTGTAAGTTGCGGGAAGCATCTACTGGATTTTCATGAACGCTTAGAAAAGCTGTATCATCAGCATTGGGGAACTCCGGCTTCGATCGACTTCGGAGGGCTTTAAAAATTGCCTCCTCGAACTACAAATTTACGTTCCTTTAAATAGTTTTTTAAAAGCCTGACGATGTTTGCGGGAAGATTTTAAAAATCGTTGGCAAAATTCACAAAAAAAAAAAAAAAATACAAAAACAAAACATTTATTAAACATTTATTTTACTGGTTTTATTTTATTTTTTGCTTGTGTCTAAATACATAAATATTTGCATACACCAACTCATAAGTGAACAGAAAAAGAGAACTCTAAATGAGTTCACCTTCTAACTACAACAATAAACCTACAAGCAATAGGAATGTACAATATATAACTTTGGTTGCTAACGACGACAAAAAAATGAAGTAAACACAAACCTGAATACTACACAAAACACAAATACATACTCGTGAACGATCATTGTCTCCGTACATGTTAAATATCGATCATGAAGCAACAACAATTGCACCAATTAGCAAACTTGTCAGCTTAGCTGTACAATCAAACAAACAATCAATAAATACCCAGGTGTCCAATGTGCACAAAATTGTAAATGCAGTGAGTGAAAATAGTGACAATAAAATCCAAACTGGTATGGACAGTTACGTAACCGTGCTAAAAAGGGGAAGAAGTAACAAATCAGCTCAAATAGCGTCAACGGCGAAAATGCCCAAAGATGGGAAAAGTAATATTAAACATTCAGAAAATCGTTTCGCGATTTTGACTGAAGAAGTCGATGCAGACACAAGTGCAACAAGGTCCAGTAAACCACCGCCGATATATTTAAGAGAGCAGAACTCCAACCTTTTGGTTTTACCTTATCTCATTAATTGGAGAAAATGAGTTCTATGTAACTCCAATTAATCGCGGCAAAATCAACGAAACTAAAATTAAGGTAACACGAGAAAATAATTACAGAAAAATTGTCTCAGATTTTGAGACTAAAAACAAAAACTTTTATACATATCAACTGAAGAGTGCTGAAGGCCTACCAGTAGTTATAAAAGGAATAGATTCAAGCGTTGATCCGGAAGTGGTAAAGTCTGGCCTTGAAAATAGTGGCTTCAAAGTGAAATATGTTTAAAATATTAAAAACAGGGAAAAAATCCCCCAACCTATTTGTAGAGTCGAGCTACAGCCAGGCGACTTGAAAAAAATGAATCGCACCCAATCTATAGCTTAAAATACTTGTTGCATCGAAGAGCTACCGTTGAGCTGCCACATAAAAAAACTGGACCTATCCAATGCATAAACTGTCAAGAATTTGGCCATACCAAAACTTATTGCAAGTTGCCTACCGTTTGCGTTGTATGTTGCGAGTTACACAGTTCCGCTAACTGTGACAAAGTCAGAGGTAATACCAAAAAAAAAAAATGTGGCAATTGCTGCGGAAACCACACTTCCAACTATAGGGGCTGCCCTCTTTATTCTCTTATTAAAAATTCGTCGAACAGAAAAACAAATGCTACTCCCGCTCAGCCCAACAGTCCTTTAAACTACCCACAGTTACCTCAACCGTCGTCTAGCCATAATCAATACTCAAATGTTTTAAAGTCTAACACGACTCTTACTCACTAAAAACCTAATAGTCAATTTTCATACGCTAATATTTTAAGGAGTAACCAGACTCCGGCGCAAAAAACTGTACCAGTAAATGAAGAATCAGGGCATAATTTTAGTCGTATTGAAGCCTCGATAGAGATCCTAATACAAGCAGTAAATACATTTACTCTCAATACGTCCTGTATGATGCAGGAAATGTTGAAAATGCAGTCTACCTTGTTGCAGGCTGTATTGAAAAAACCATGAACTTAAGAATCTGTTTTTGGAACGCAAACGGCATATGCCAACATAAAAATGAAATAGAATATTTTCTTCTGGATAAACAAATCGATGTTATGCTTATCTCAGAAACTCATTTGACGTCTCGAAGCTATTTTAGAATTAGTGGATATAATTTCTACGGCACCAAGGATCCTCGAGGTAGAGCTTGTGGTGGCTCTGGAATCCTAATAAAAACTCGAATAAAACACTACCTGCTAAATGACCTTCGTGAAGAATATCTTCAAGCAACGAAGATCTGCATTGAAAATTTTTATCAAAAGCTTGAGAATTCATCTATTTATTCTCCTCCCAGATTTTCAATTTCAGAGAGTCAATACACTGCATTTTATACAACACTGGGGTCCCGGTTTCTAGCAGCTGGCGACTACAACGCTAAACACACATTTTGGGGTTCACGTTTAATCAGTCCTAAGGGTCGTGTTTTGTTTGACACAATTTAAAAATAGGTTTGAATGTAGTTTCAAGTGGTCAGCCAACATATTGGCCAATGGATCGTCAAAAAATTCCTGATGTTATCGACTTTGGAATTATGAAAGGTGCGCCCAGCGAAATTATTGAAGTAGAAGCATCTTTGGATTTGTCTTCAGATCACTCGCCTACTATTATCACTATTTACTCACACACAACTGCAAGACCAACATGTGATTTTCCGCTGACATCTGCACATATTAACTGGCTGAAATACAAAAAATATTTGAGTGCTCATTGCACGGAAAATATGCTATTGAGAACACCTACTGACGTAGAAAATTCTATTAGGTTGTTGGAAGCACATGCTAAACAAGCTGCTCTTAATGCTTCTTCAATTCAACCAAATCAACAAGCGAGATTTAACAATATTTTTTGTGCAGATATAGAAAGGCTATTGACTGAAAAATGGAGAGCTCGACGAGAATGGCAACGTTACAGATCGCCTCAGCTAAAATTAAGGCTTAACACTACACTCTGTACCAAGCAGCTTAGAAAAGTTTTGCAAACACAAAAAACAGCTTCGCTGCAAAAATTTCTGCAAGAACTCGATGCAACACCATCAACAGATTATTCGCTGTGGCGTGCAGCTAGAGGACTTAAAAGGCCAGTGATTTGCAAACCTCCATTACGAGCCTCTAATGGTGACTGGGCAAGAATTGATGCTGAAAAAGGTGATCTATTTGTTAAGCACCTAGAAAAAGTATTTACTCCGAATATTTGTGCTGATATTGTTGAACTGCCACCAGTCGTCTCCTTACCAGAAATACCGCTGAGATTTAACATGGTGGAGATTGAAAATACTATTACTAGTCTTAACACCAGAAAAACCCCTGGAGTCGACAAAATAAGCAACAAAATTCTTCAAGAATTTCCTTACATTGCAAAAAAAATAATGCTATTAATTTTTAATGATGTTTTACGCCTGCAATACTATCCAAAAGAATGGAAAGTTTCGATGATTATTATGATACCAAAGCCCGGCAAGGATCATACGAAGGTTGAATCCTATCGGCTTATTTGTTTATTGCCCAACATTTCAAAACTATTTGAAAAGCTGTATATGAGCAAGCTGATGCCTATAGTGACTAGAAGTGGATGCATTCCAGATCATCAATTTGGTTTTCGCAGACACTATTGAACAAACTCACAGACTTGTGAACGTAGTTAGAGACACCTTTAAAAAAAAAGAAATATTGCTCTGCGCTCTTTATAGATGTTTCCCAAGCTTTTGATAAAGTATGGCACGAAGGTCTTATACACAAAATAACGCAAAATCTACCCGCAAACATCATCAGGCTTTTAAAAAGCTATTTAAATGAACGAAAATTTGTAGTTAGGGAAGGAAAATTTTTAAGCCCACCGCAGTCGATTGAAGCCGAAGTCCCTCAAGGCAGTATCTTCGGGCCATTACTTTATTTAATATATGCCTCTGACATGCCGTTAAGCAATAACATTCGTACATCAACATTTGCTGATGATACAGCTTTTTTAAGCGTCCACGAAAATCCAGTAGAAGCTTCCATCAACTTACAAGGGTACATATCCAAATGGAAAAATGGCTCAAACAATGGCGTATAAAAGTAAAAGAGCAGAAATGTGTACACGTCACCTTTACGTTGCGAAGGGAAACATGCCCGGCTATACAAATCAACACCGAGACTTTTCCGCAACACACCGTAGTCAAATATCTATGCGTTCACCTTGATCGCCGTTTAACATGGAAATCGCATATAGATGCAAAGTTGATGCAAATGAAATAAAAAGCAGCCGAAATTAATTGGCTTATGGGAAGAAATTCTATACTAAGCCTAGACTGCAAACTTTTATTATACAACGCGATCCTGAAACCAATATGGTCCTATGGAAACCAGCTATGGGGCACTGCCTCAGCATCGAATGTAGAAAAAATTCAAAGGCGACAAAATAAAATTCTTCGTATAATAACAGCAGCCCCCTGGTATATCCGTAATCAGCGAATTCACAAAGACCTTGATGTTCCGTTGGTGAAGACAGTATTTTCGAAACATGCGAAAAAATACATTAAAAAACTTGAGTTGCACCCAAACCCACTTGCGCGCAAAATTCTAGAGTATAGAGGCCACACCCAGCTTAGGAGGAGGGACACTCTTTCTATCAGCCGTACACGAGAGATGTAAAACAACAAAAATCAACCGTTGTAACTAAAAATTTTGTTTAGCATTGGCTAAACTTATATTTAATATTTTTAGATTTAAGATTTGAAAAACTTATTGATGTTTCAATATATAATTGAAGATTCAATAAATAATTTATTAAAAAGAAAAGAAAAAAAGATAGTAAATCAAAATGCTTTATTTTTCAACTAATTGAAAGTGAAGGACATTCCGCATGTCACTGAGAACTAAGGAAATTTCAATGATAAGGACAAAGATCAATAAAACGTCGAGTTAGAGGAAAACAACTTTCTCGTAATTTTAACTCTTTCTAAAAACCACTTGGGCGATAACACACACAACGTTTTTCTTTTTGGTAACTCCTTTAAAAGTCTCCGTATTATATAACATTGCTGTTGCGATAAAAATATAAGATAAAAAACAATTTGAAATAAAATCGACCAAAATTAAGGATTTTGGCTACTAATTGCCCACCACTTTCTGTCAGAGTCGTGTCAAAATTTTTGATATACCCCCAAACTACACGCTACAGCCACAAAATGTTCAATCACCAGCCAAATAATGTGTCTTAACTGTTGCTGAGTTTTTCATTTACTTTTCCCTTTACCACAAAGTATTATATGTTTGGTTTTTTATGTGATATTTTACAGAACATTTAATATACCTGTTTGTGTCATAAATAACAAAAAAAAAAGAACATAAAAATGAACAAAAATCGAAAAAAGACAATAAAGATGAAATTATAAAGAAACAACAATGATAACAACAACCTAAGCGATAATGTGGATATAGTAAATGTTATGCCATAAATAACTTTAAAATGTTTACTCTCTTATTCTACGACTTAAGGACGACACATTTCTCATACATGCATCATATGAAGGACAAATAAAAATAAATGAAAAAAGAAATAAAAGTAATAATAATAATAATAATGTTAAATGTGGGAGTACAACAACTGTTGTTGGTTGAAATTGTGTAATGAAGATGCTGAGTTAGAGTCGACAAAATAAACAACAACAATGCCTCTAAATTGTTACTATTAGATTCGCACACATACTATTACAATGGTGTAACAACGTTAACAAATATGTTTTATTTATTTGTTTTGTTTTTGTTTTTTGTTTTTTTGTAGGACACATTAGTTCCACTTGACTGCTCATTTGACATCTTTTGAGTTAATGTGTAAGATTTTTCGTATCCTTGTAATTGTAAAAAAAACAAATACGCAGGTACTTTTGTCGGGTTTGGCTGTTTTTGTGCACCCTACATAAACTAACGTAGAGTCGCATCTATAGAAAGTTAAGACTAGCAATTTATTATAATCTTTTTATTTATTTTTCATTATAATTAAGAATTCCGAAAAAAAGTTGGATAAAAGTTAAACATCAGATAGAAAATAAAGTGTAAATCGAGAGTCTGAACACTCCTTCTGATGCTGCTATAGTTTTTGAATAATTGGCGATGTTCACAACATTGAGTCTGAACACAATGTAAAGAAGGCAAAAATAATGGTTACAGTTTGGTATTCATACGTAAGAAAATATTTTAAATTTGTTTGTGTATTTTGATATGAAGCGAGTGCTTTATACCAACACAATACATGTTGTTTTTGGACTGTTGTACTTGTTGTCGAGCTTGTGCATACCTGGTAGTTGGCTGAGAAGAATGTAATGAAATCTATACGATAAAAACGAGTTTTTCGTCTTCGTATAATTTGAGACAACCTCATTTGCATAGAATGCTGTTATTAACTCAAAGAAATATGTGACACTATTGAAAAGATCTTATATGGTAGTAACCGAAAAAATTATAATTTATCCTTTAAATTTCAAAAACGAATCATCTTTTAATAAAAAAATTTGTTTGGCATTTTTATCAAAATTTTTTATAACATAAATGAGAACTCGAAACTAGTTCATCACTGTTGATCTGATTGACTATTTTAAAAAAAAGACATTTGAAAATTAAATGCAATAGAGTCATAACTCAGTAAAAGTAGATTTGCAGTAAACGAATTTAAAGTTTGGAATTCGCTAACAACTTATTGGCGAAAGAAAATTTTATTTTTCTCTTAAAATGTTAATACACAAAATATTTTGTTACAATTTTTACACATAATGAATAACAATATGGTGAATTATTAACTCATCACTCAAACGAATGTATTGAGTTATTAATATATTCTAGTTATTTATTCAACCCAAAATTTTTACTTCTTATTAATTTCAAATTAGTTAAAAAAAAAAAAATGTGTAATTTTTCAATTGCGTTTATTTCTAAATTACAAATTTGCCTCTACATTCGCTAACGAGTTTATCGTTTTAAAAAGGCAAATTAACTTTATTTGAATAAATAAATTTATTATTGATTTATTCGTGAAATTCTATTTATTTTCGCTAATTATATACCTTGTATTCGGTTGACCTATTTTTGCTAATGCAAAACTAATAATGCAATAAAATCCCCACAGTTAAATTATTGTTTCACTAGTCAGCAGGAAAAAAAGAATAAAACGCAATAGACTTTTTATAACAAATTGTATGATTTGTTGTGCAACTGTTCAAACCAATAAATCATAAACCGCTTAAAACTAATTTATTGTATACAATTCACGTTCTTTTTATTTTGTTTTTGTCAACCAATTTTTACAAAAAAAAAAAAAAAAAAAAAAATGGAACGAATATAATAAATTTTAAATAATATGCTTAAGGGTACAATTATGCAACCGAAGGGGTCGTTGCAATTTATTGCATGATTTTTTGTACTTTAGCGCAAACAAAAACTTAATAAGCTTTGCTTAAGAATCATATTAAAAATCAATTTGTTATTTAAGTTTTTTGATTTGCATAAGTTAAAATTATTTTTGGAAAACATTTAACTCGTCACGCGTTTAAGTTGTTAAGTAAAAAATGTGTTGCGTAAAAATAAATATCCTCTAATAAAAACTAGTTTTTAGGATCGAATTCGATTTTATTTACTTCCTTCTCTAGATTCTATACATAAAATATAGTATTTAAAAAAACACACACACACATTAAACATTTTCATTAGTGCATCCTACTTCGTAAAAGTTTCATAAATAAACAATTAAAATTGTAGAATAATATTTAGAAACAAAACTGTTTTAGTCGAAAAAGTATTCTTATAACTAAACGATTCAAAGGGAAATTAAACCAGAGAAATAAATAATACTTTACAGCCACTTTTTTATTCTTAAAAGAAGCACTTAACAGCAAAGTTTTATATTTTTCTTTATTCAAATTTTAAGTATGGTTGGGTAAAAAATACAATACAACGAAAACGAAAATGAAAATGAAAAGAAAAACATAATTATTATTGTTGCTGTTCTTCCCATCAAAAGGTTTAACTTTGAAGTGTCATCTGCATATGCTTGGAACAATAGAATGCAAATAGAATTGAAAAAATAATATACAATTGTGTATGAGCACTTTTCAGTCCACATATGAGTGAATACTGAATGCGTTCTGAGTGAAAAATGTATTTATGAAAACAAATGTGGGTTATTTTTGACATTCACATACACATGTACATGCAGTTTTATTCCGCATTCTAACATTTTTTCTCGCAACAATCAAGGCAAAATCAGCAAATTCGCGACGTTTACGATGGTCCAATGACTGCAGTTCTTGAGTGAGAATAATTTTATACGGATGCAAACCCAATTCGTTTTGAACGCCTTTTGATACAAATTTGCTAACATCTTCTCCTAATCTTGCTATTTCCTTTACAAAACTTGATGAGATAAATTGAGTTGTTGGAATCGACAAATTGCGGTCTTCAGCAACACTTACCTGAGCGGCAGCATTATTTGCATTACTTCGAGCGGTTCTTTGTCTTCTTGGCACTTGAACATTCTGTAATGAAAAAGTAAGCTCAAAATTTTCAACAATTCTACGATTAGTGAGCCCACTTGGAAGATTATTACGACCATAAAATGGCAAAAGCGCACGAAAAGTTACAATTGGAGAACGATTATTTTTATAAGAAAAATAATTTGTAAACGTTGTTCTTGCGTATATCTCTCCATGATGAAACTGTAAACACTACTGAATACAATGAAAAACAAATAACAGATCATGGCATATTACAAATGGCCGAAACGTCACTTCAAAATCATATCATCCCTTTTGGAAAACCTTATATACATATATTTAATGGAAACAACATACGAATTACCATACTTTTTATAAACAATAATAGAAAAATTTTTTTTCTTAACATATATTTTTTTAAATTATTGAATATAAATTTTTACATATGAGATGCAGTAAACGCATTCATTACTTACGATACACCAATACAGTCATACAGTGGGGTATTTAATACATTAATGGTCTATTTAAAATTATATAGAAAAACTTGTATTTCTCTTTTCAAACGTATTGAATTTTATTTAACTTTTATTTTATGTTGGTGATGACGCTGCTTGTGAAAAATATACAATAGAAACTAAATTAGTTGTTTGAGTATTTTGCAACTGACCCACTGTGATGAAGAAAAGCATACGCATAACATACTGCAAAGTAATGGAAAAAAAATATCAGTAAAAAGCATTTATTTAGATGGATGGTTATATAAGAGTTTATGTGGGCATGCAAGATCTGTGGGTATACTTACGGCCAAACGTACGTGTGTGTTTGTGTGTGTGTGTGTTTGCATTAGAAGAGCCAACATAAACAAGTTCTAAATGTGGATATTTATTTAGATGTATTCGTGTTTCAGAAAATCATTCGTCAAAAATTTCGAATTTTTAAGTATTTTTCTTTATTTTCATAAAGTTCTATAAATTATAAATATAATTTTTCACAATTCCCATTCCTAAAATTTATACATTTATTAGAATCAATTTAATATTTCACAGATGATATTCTAATAATCTTAAGTTGTCTATAATGGTTTTTATATTATTGATTTTAAGATTTTTCCATTCAAATGAAGTTATCCTAATATATTTGTATGCATACACATTAAATAGAGATGTACATATATGTTGCTATAAATACAAGCACAAACATAAGATTCTATGGATGTGAGTATTAATGAATGCGGTTGTCATTTTGAGTTGAAATTTGAATATTGGCATAAAAGGACAACAAAATATAGTGAAAATGAGAAAAAATAATGTGAAAAACAACATTTCTAAAACAGCATTTAAAGTAATGAAAATATTCAACCATATTTCCTTCACATATTTTAACTATATTTATATTTTTCATTTAAAATATTAACATATATTCATAAGTAAATTGTTTTAATGAAAGGCAAGTAAATAAAAGAAATTTACTTTAAAAATCATTAATTAAAGTTGTGTGTAGAGTTGAGCTTTGATTCCTGCAAAGGCAATAGGATCCTGGGACTATACACGACAGTAGTTGCAATTAATATTGTGTTTTCAGCCTATTTACGATCAGTAGCAGTGTAATGTACCACTTTTTTCTGCAATTCATTTAAACAGGATGGTGTTGAATGCTGGCTGAAATGCTTAACTTTAAAGCAAACTATTAATTAGGACCTTGGTTTGAATTTATGATCAACATCATAAATTTCTCCGATTAGCATTAGTGTGTCATTATTTTAATTGCTGTTGGACTGTTTAAGAGATGAAGTCATATTACTGGTCACAAACCTATTCCGGTAGCGATTGATAATGTTTCAAGCTAATATACACAACAGAGTCCTTCTTCGCCGGTTAGCAGAACTGTCGGCGATGTAAAATAACTAATAAAATGCCTGCTGATACTTAATTAGCAAAGCGCGTATGACCAGAGTTATAAAACAATTAAACCTTCTTCTATATTTGCACCCCCTTTCTTAATGCAAATTAGAGAAATTAATGATGATGATTGCTTTGCGCTGAAGAAGGAGCGAAACCAAGTTTTAATCATACTTTGCTTTTTAGTCAACATGTTGTTCATGAAGATGGCATCATCGGAACTTATTTCGTCAAAAATTAAGCCGTATCTGCTGTTCGGTCAATGCATATTGTTACCGCATCATGATCAATGATTTTTTTTGTTTGAAAATAAGGACGAATTATGCTGAATCGATATTTTAAAACTAAAAAAAATATATGTTGAAAATTTTAGGTTTATACACTGTAAAGGTTTGTTGTGCATTATGGTAGGAAACGATATTATACATTTTGTTACTGGTATATCTAACAACAAAGTTTGTTCAAGTGAAACCACTTAAAAAAACAATTTAAATATATACGTATATTTAATACCACTACTTATTTTATTTATATATTTTTTTTTTTAATTTCCACACTTTCTGCAACGCAATTTACACAAATGTTGCTGTTCATTTTATGAGAAAATGTTTTTTAAGTCATAAGAAATCATCTTTTCTTGGCTTACAGGCAAACATGGCGCTAAAACAGTGAGTTCCGGCTATTATTAATTTAAGAACAAAGCAAAAAATAAAAGAAAATTATTTAACAAAAAATCAAAAAATAATAATGCAACAGAATGTACAAAAATCAGTAAACACCACCCCCTAGAAATGCAGTCCGGTGGCTATAAAATGTAAAACAACAGCAAGAACAACCACAACAAAAACTACAGAAAACTTTTACTGAAAATGTTGCAAATATAAATGAAAAAGTGTTAGATACAACAACAAGAAAACATACAACAATTTAAAAGCATAGAGTTCATGAAAAAATATAAAAATTAATGCTCCAAAAGAACAATGGTTCTGGAAGAAAATGGTGCGGT
Organism: Lypha dubia; assembly: GCA_947311025.1. Taxonomy (NCBI): domain Eukaryota; kingdom Metazoa; phylum Arthropoda; class Insecta; order Diptera; family Tachinidae; genus Lypha; species Lypha dubia. Next base: position 80,503,528 of record OX371263.1, on the reverse strand, counting down.
GTTAGAAAAAAAAAAAATACGAAACAAAAATAAATTTTCCCATTTTCAGTTTCATAATGGTTCTGTTTTAATAAAACAACACAAAAAATAATGATAAAAAATGCAACAGATAATAATTTCTAAGCTTACGGTTGTTTCACTACATACCAGCCATTAAAATTATGTCTATATATTTGTACATATACGAGTATAGTCGTATATAAATTCATATATAGAGCAGGAAAGAAATTTATCCGGTATATGACTTTTATGTTCTCATATAAGAAAAGATTTTAATTAAAAATGCGTTTTTTAATTTTTAAAGCAGCCATAAAAAGGGTTCAATAAATTCCATTTAAATAAATCCGCACAAAAACATAAATGTGAAAATAAGGCCAAGTTCCTCTACAAAAAATTTCGACCGTAAAAAGTACTGAGATGAAAATAAGGACCAAGTTTTTGATAGTTATAATACCATATCATTTCTAAGCAACCTCTAAGCTTGGCAATATTTTTTTGCCTTTTTTATATTGCCAAGCTTATAGGTTGCCTAGAGATGATATGGTATTGTACCTATTGTATCATTTAAAAGTTAAAGTCTTATATGTAAATTCATATCATGTTAAGTTAGTAATCAGTTCTTAGAGAGGAATGTTGGACTTCAAAAATGGAAGAACTAAAATTTAATATGTGAAAGTCCACCGAGACATGTGGCTGCGCAATCTGCGAAAATATGTTGTACCAAACAACACTGAATTACTGATTAAAACCGCAAGCAGTGTAAGAAAAACGAAATCTCAAAGTATGTAAGTAAAATTATTTATAGATATTCAGTAGTGGTCTTCAAATTCGGCATCACAACGTCATAATAATGATAAATACCTAAAGTAGGGTGACAGTTTTTTGTAAATTTATTGTTACTGACACAAAGGGGGGATTTTTTTCAATGAAATTTGATATATTAAGTGGCTCTAAACCTTAAAACTAATATTCGTATTCGTATTCGCGAATACTAAAAATTGATGTTCGTAACATCACTACTATGTGAAATTCAACATAATACAATAATCACTATTTTGTAGAGTTGATATTTTGGCACTTTCATAGGTTTTTACTGAGTTTTTCGCATTTCTAAAGACAATTTAAATGTAAATTTGTGACTGAATAAGGCCTTTTACCACGCTTACGTAAGAAGGGAACTTAGAAGGCCTTGGCTGTCTAGGATATCGTGTGTAAGAAATGTAAGAGTATGGAATGGGGCAAGAGGCCACGGAAGGCCTTCCAAAAGGCCTACTTACCACTTCTTTCCGCGGCTGGGCTCTTATATTTATCCATACATACATAATCTGACTGTTGTGAAGGTAATAATGTTTTTAATTAAAAAAGTTAAATTAATTCTGTCGTTCGCTAAACATTTTCTGAAGTTGCTATTTTTTTATAATTTTATATTTCTTCAAGAAGAATAAAATTCTCCAGTTACAAATATATAAAGAATTATTATTATAGTTTGTTTTTTTTTACTGTTCCTCTAAAGTTTATAAAAGTATTACAAACAGTTATGGTAAAAAGTTTTTTGCACATTTAAATGAAATTAAGAAAGTATAAATATAAAAATATTATTGAATGAAAGAAATAAGATGTTAATAAAATTGTGAAAAGGGTGACAATGACTTTAAATGACAAAAGCTTTACGCCCATGGCAATGATATTTTATTATAGCAAAAGGTGTACCCAGCGAGTTGGTTGAAGTTGAAGCATCTTTGGATTTATCTTCAGATCACTCACCTACAATTATCACTATTTATTCACATAAAACTGCAACACCAACATATGATTTACCGATGACATCTGCACGTATTAATTGGCTGAAATACAGAAAATATCTGAGTGCTCATTGCTCGGAAAGTGAAATTAAACAATATTTTTTGTGTGGATATAGAAAGGCTATTGACTGAAAAACGGAGAGCTCGACGAGAATGGCAACGTTACAGATCGCCCCAGCTAATATTAAAGCTTAATGAGTGTACCAAGCAACTTAGAAAAGTTTTACGAACACAAAAAACAGCTTCGTTGCAAAAATTTCTTCAAGAACCACAAACAGATTATTCGCTATGGCGTGCAGCCAGAGGTCTTAAAAGGCCGGTGTTAAGCAAACCTCCATCACGAGCCTCTAATGGTGACTGGCCAAGAACTGATGCTGAAAAAGGTGCTCTTTTTGCTAAACACTTAAAAAAAGTATTTACTCCTAATATTTCTGCTGATATGGTTAAACTGCCACCAGTCGTCTCTTTACCAGAAATATCGCTAAAATTCAACATTGTAGAGATTGAAAAGGCCATTACTAAAACACTAAAAAAGCCCCAGGTGTCGACAAAATAAGCAACAAAATGCTTCAAGAACTGCCTTTTATTGAAAAACGAATAATACTATTCATCTTTATTTGTATTTTACGGCTGCAATACTATCCGGAAGAGTGGAAGGTTTCGATGATTATTATGATACCAAAGCCCGGCAAGGATCATACGAAGGTTGAATCTTATCGGCTTATTTGTTTATTGCCCAACATTTCAAAACTTTTTGAAAAGCTGTATATGAGCAAGCTGATGCCTATAGTGACTAGTAATGGATGTAGTCCAGATCATCAATTCGGTTTTTGTAGACAACATAACACAATTGAACAAACTCACAGAAACAAGTCTGAATGTGAATGTGAATGTTGTTAGAGACACTTTTGAAAAAAAGAAATATTGCCCTGCGCTCTTTATTGATGTCTCACAAGATTTCGATAAAGTATGGCACGAAGGTCTTATCAACAAACTAATACAAAATCTAAAAGCAAACATCGTCAAGCTTTTAAAAAGAAACGAAAATTTGTAGTTAGGGAAGGCAATTTTTTAAGCCATCAGCAGTCGATTGAAGCCGGAGCCCCTCAAGGCAGTATCTTTGGTCCCTTACTTTATTTAATATACCGTTAAGCAGTAACATTCACACGTCTACATTTGCTGATGATACAGCTTTTCTAAGCGTTCATGAAAGTTCTGTAGAAGCTTCCCGGAATCTACAAGGGTACATCTTAAAATTAGAAAAATGGCTAAAACAATAGCGTATAAAAGTCAACGAGCAGAAATATATAGACGTCACTTTTACGTTACGCAGAGAAACATGCCCGCCTATACAAATTAACACCGAGACTATACCCCAACACACTGTAGTCAAATACGTTCACCTTGATCGCCGCTTAACATGGAAATCGCACATAGACGCGAAGTTGACACAAATGAAATTAAAAGCAGCCCAAATAAATTGGCTTATTGGAAGGAACTCTATACTAAGCCTAGACTGGTAACTACTTTTAAACAACGCGATCCTGAAACCAATATGATCCTATGGAATTCAATTATGGGGCACTGCCTCAGCATCGAGTGTAGAAAAAATTCAAAGGCGACAAAACAAAATTCTACGTACAATTACTGCAGCCCCCTGGTATATCCGAAATCAGCGAATTCACAAAGATCTTGATATTCCGTTGGTGAAAGCAGTATTTTCAAAACACGCAAAAAAATGTATTGAAAAACTAGAATTGCACCCAAATCCACTTGCGCGCAATATTCTACATTATAGAGGACACAACCGGTTGAAAATAAGGGATACTCTTTTTCTCAGCCGTACACGAGAGATGCAAAACTACAAAAATAAACCGTTGAAACTAAAAAATTTTGTTTAGCATTGGCTAAACATATATTAATGTATTTTTAGATTTAGGATTTGAAAAACTTATTGATGTTTCAATCTATATTTGAAGATTCAATAAATGAGTCGTTTATTTTGAAAGTGGTTTAAGTCCATTTTTTAAAAAAAAGTAGTTAATGATAATAATAATCACAATCCTATATAATCTTTTTTTTTATAAACAATTTAAGTCTAGTATCATTAATATCGGTATGATTTTGGGCACTTGAAAATTAGTTAGCTAACGAAATAAAAAAAAATATATTTTGAAACCGATTTAAGTCCACTGAAATAAATAATTTAGATATAGGATCTTTTATGTTACAAAACTCCGAAAAAATGCATCACAGCAATGAAATTTACTACGAAGAAGTAAAATTGGTAACGGGAAAAAATTATAAATTGGCGATTCTTCTAATTATAAACTTTAATATGTCTGACAAAGATTACACTAGAATTACCTCAGATAGTGACACAGGAATACAGGAAAGAAATATTACACTGCAGCTGGAACAATTATCCGGGAAAAAATATTCCAAGACAAAGACTGCCATCGTTTGAAGAATTGCAGAAATCTTATTAATGTAGAAGAAAGGAAAAATATTTTTGATAACTTTTGGAATTTGGGGAATTTCAATAAACAAAATGTATATTTACATGGAGCTACAGAGCAGAATATTCTGCAACGTAAACGCTTGAGAAACGGCAGAGGTTCGCCGAAAAAAAAAAACCTCTGGAAGAAGCAATTCATGAAAGATTAAAAAACACTAGTGGCGAACCTGTAAGTTGGCTAAGGATATGTTGGATGCGATTTATAAAAAGTGAACCCTATAAAATGTTTTATAAAGAATTTACTTATATAGGTGGATAAAGAGTTCAAAATACTTAATTTATTACCTTGTCGGGGAAACCAAGGAAACTCAACAAAATAAAATTAACACCATTATACGAAAATGTATGTACGTCCCATTTCAACTCCTAAGTATAAGGATATGATGGAGTTACTTAGGTATATACCACCTAAGTACCATGAATATTTTAACAATCTCACAGATAATCTAAATGAGGTGAAATAACATGGCAAAATCTTTAATATCATCCTTAATAAATGAATGTAAATTTAATTTTTTAAAATATGAATTAATATTTATTTTAAAAATTTTTTTTTAATTACATAAATAAAAATCTGTATCTAAATTGAAAGCTTCCCATAAAATATCTATAATTTCTAGTATTTAATTTCTTTAAAATAAGTGGACTTATTCCTTTTCACAAACAAAAAAGTCATTTTATTAATTTTGAAAGTGGTTTAAGTCCATTTTAGGTTCTGAAACACACCTTATTTTTCTAGTAAAGCTTACAAAAGGTATTACGTTATATATTCTAACATGTTTAAGGTCACAAAGCCATAAAAAAAAATTAATACCAACTAACAATATTTTTGAAACAAATCAAACACAAACCCTTAAATATCTCAATATAGGAAAAAATGGACTTAAACCACTTTCAAAATAAACGGCTCAAATAATAGAAGTATTAAAAAAAAAAAAAATTTAATTGCCATACGTTGAATCAAAAAACCTGTTTCTTGATTTTAAGTAATATGCGTTGATTTTGTTGTATGTATACGTTGGATCAAGGAATAAATTATTAAAGACTAACGTATAGTTTCTTAACTACAACGAACTGGTACGTTGAATTCAACAAGCCAATGAATTGCCATACGTTGAATCAATTAATAAAAAAATTTTATAGATTTTAATGACACAGGGGGTAGGACTGAGACAGCAAAATGGCAGGTTGGCGCACATGACGAAATCTTTACTAATTTTAGGAAAAACACTGAACTTGTTTTTAGTAAATATTTTTCTAGTTTTTAGTAAAAATTTCCTGTTAAAGACGAAATTTGTATTTCCTAACTCAAGGAAAATATTACTGAGTTTCTGTAAAAAACGGCATTGGCGCCATTCGACAACCAACTCAAATTAAGTAAAATTCCAAAATTTTAAATAAATTTTTATTGTTTGTAAGCAGAAAATATATATGTATGTTATTTTTGTGTGTTCTGTCTTTCATTACTTTGTCATTAGATAACAACAACAACAATTATAAATGCTTTAATTACATTCTTTTCCTTTTTAAGTATAATTTAAAATAGAAATTATATCCTTATTGTATACAATAATAATTAAAGTTATAATATTTTATAATGATACAAGCAAATATTGTTTATTTAACAAAAAACCGACAGACACACAACACACTGTGTCATTGTGACAATCTTTTGAAATTTATTATTAAGTAAAAAAATTTTTTCACTTCTGCGATACACACCGGGATATATTTCATTTGCCATATCCGTAAAATCTTTCTACAGTTTTGGAGAAATGAAAAATGAAAACTACAGAAAGAAAATAAAAATAAAAAAAAAACGTAACAAAAGATTGCAAAAAAATTTTTTTTAAACAAAACTAATGGGGAAAAGTGTGTGAAAATGTGTCGCAATTAATGTCACATCAGTTTTACGTTGTCTGAAATTTGTTCAAATTAATTGCAGATGCTGAAGACAACGAATTTTTGGTATACATTTAACCATTGTTCAGCATCAGCATTAGTATTGGTAGTAGTGTTGTATGAAAAAAATATAAATAAAAAATATACATAAAACATAAAACACAAAATGAAAGAAGAATTACACTTACCTACACACCTCTAACACATTTAAGAGTCTTAAGTTATAAATTTTGAGAAATAGAGAAAAGTTAGCAAAGAACAAAACTGTGGTACAAATTGAGGTTAGCAAAAGTAAGGTCGATTCGGAGAGTGAGGGGTGAAAATAGAGGCTAAATTAGGAGACCCGTATCGGGGCGTTTGTTTATGTTAGTTCGATTTTTTTTTTAATCGACCTTCGAACTTTGCAGTCAAATGCCGATTTTCAGCATATTGTTTATATGGTTTTTTGGCTATAACTCGTCGACTAATTGATATTTTTTAAATCTGTAAAAGCCAAATTATTGCTAGAGACCTATGCAACAATTAAAATTTTTTAAAAAATTGATTTAGAAAATTTTTGTGGTGCTTATGAAGCAAAATGTTGGAAAAATTATTTATTAAATGCTTATAAATGCACCATAGCGTATACTTACTATGCTCGTACAGTAAATACTTCAATATTAATCATACGACTCCATGTATGGAGTGTTTTTTTATAGAGTGTCACAACTTTGAGTTGGCATCACTGCTTTATTTGAGCACCCATTTCTAAATCACTTTTTCAAAAATTTTAATTGTTGCACAGGTCTCTAGCAATAATGTAGCTTTTACAGATTTAAAAAATATCAATTAGTCGACGAGTTATAGCCAAAAAACCATATAAACAATATGCTGAAAATCGGCATTTGACTGCAAAGTTCGAAGGTCGATTAAAAAAAAAATCGAACTAACATAAACAAACGCCCCGATACGGGTCTCCTAATTTAGCCTCTATTTTCACCCCTCACTCTCAGAATCGACCTTACTTTTGCTAACCTGAATTTGTTCCACAGTGTTATTGTAGCACAAGCATTTACTTGTACTGCAATGTCACACATACACAGTTAATCAGTCAGTCAGTCACCTCTAAGTTTCATGCAACAGATATATGTATTTTTGTTTAATTTTTTATATGCATGTGTTTTATATATGTAATCGTCTATTTATAAATATCCTGTCATCTAGTTTCATTTTGTCTGTTAGAACTTGTCGTATGATTGTGATCCTTTATTGTAAAATTATTCTTTTGTTACACTTTGCTATTTTGAAACTCTTACTTTTGCTTCATTTGGTAAATTTTGTAATACGAGTATATTTAACAACATATTACCTTTATCTTTCAGATATTTTCTTTGTGTTCCATTTAACTTTGAACTTTTTGCACAAAACTAGTAAACGTTGTATGTCTTGATATATGTATTTGACAATTACTGTAGTAGGAAGAAAGAAAAAAAAGGAATTTTTATATCGTAATTAAAAAAAATTAATAATGTATGATTACGATCGCTCTTTAAACAGTTGCAATCATTTGAAATTTTTTCTTTTTATTTATTTTTTTTTTTGTTCAAATATTTGAAGGAAAGTTACTTGCAAAAATAAATATAAAGTTTTTATAATTGAATCCGCTAACTTGAGGCAGTCCAAATGCTGTTAAGAATGTGGTGATTTAAGTTGAAGGAAGTTATTAATCATATATAGTACCGTATTTACACTTTGCAACTTCGTTGCATGCAACTACCATATTTCAGTACGAAAAACAGAGAAGAAGTATAAAATGTATACATTTCTATTTTAACTCTCTCATGAAATGAAACGATGAAATTGTTAAAAATTTCAATTTCTTAATCATTTTTATTTATTTGTTGTATGTAAAAAGTTTTGAAGAAGAGTGATATGATTTCTTAAAAAAAAAAACACTTAATGTTAAGGAAATTCAAAAGTTTTTCATTTAATATGAAATACAATATAAATAAAACGTCATTCAAATGGCCTCCACGACTTTTTGTGCAGGAACGAATTCGATGAACACCATTTTCGAGCACTTTTTGTGCTAAATCAAGGTGTATGTCATGATTGGCACATTCAATAATGACTTGTAAAGCTTGAAGAGAGTCTGGTTTATTTCGAAAGACCAATGACATCAAATAATCCCACAAGAAATAGTCTAAATGTTAAATCACAACTTCTTGGAGGCCATTCAATATCACAATTTCTTGCAATAATCGAATCTCCAAACTTTTCAAGTTGTACAAAGGTAAAATCAGCAAATTCAAGACGTATACGGTGGTCCAGTGGCTTCAGTTCTTGAGTGAGGACAATTTTATACGGATACAAACCCAAATCCTTTCTCAAAATCCGCCAGATTATAGTTTGAGACAGTCCCAATTGTTGAGAACGTCTTGGAATCGACAAGTTGCGGTCTTCAGGAACACTTGACTGAACGGCAGCAATATTTGCATTACTTCGCGCGGTTTCTTGTCTTATTGTCACTTAAACATAATGTAAAGAAAATGTAAGCTCAAAATTTTAAAGAATTCGACGAATAGCGAGCACACTTTTACGATTATTACGACCATAAAATGGCAAAAGCGCATGTAAAGTTGCAATTGGAGAACGATTATTTTTATAATAAAAATAATTTGTATTTGCGTATATCTCTCCATGATGAAATTACAAACATCACTTCAAATAATTTCATCCCTATTGGAAAACCTTATATAGGGTCGTGTTTACACTATGCAACTTTTGTAAAGGCAATTTTCATTTTATATGACATTGTTGAAAATGAAACATATACATTTTATATTTCCCCCTGTCTTTCTAACTGAAAACACTGACATTCATGCAACAAAGTTGCGTAGTGTAAATATCGTAAATATTTCAGTTTTGAATTCTTTATAATCCCAGCGAATTTTAATACAAAATTTTGAACTTTTTTTTTAAATTGGTTCTCTATACTTTTCCAATATATTTCTTAAAAACTACAATCACCTTTAGCGACACTTAAATCTGCTATTTAATTATTATGTCGCATTCGTTAAAAATAAATTGCTAAAAGAAAACCCTCATTTATAAAAATTAAAAGGCAAAACGATTATTCGTGATAGAATTTATGGAGAAGTTAATCAACTATTTTACATAAAAATTTTAACAAATTAAAAATAATTATTTACAATAGTAAATAATCAATAGTTTATTAAAATTATTTTAGAAGCAATAAGCTTTTAAACTTGTTACGAGTAAACGTACGGTGTGTACTGCTCATGTACGTACTTGTATGTATGTAAAAGAAAAAAACGAGCCAAAATTTAAGACTTTTTATTCAATGCTTTGATTTGGGATAATTTTTTTAAATGAGAAAGGAACACGTGAGAAGAGCCTTAAGTAAATTAATTTATTTAATTGGAAATTGTTTTTGGTCTTTTTTAATTTTATTATGTACAACTTTATGCTAATATATCAAAGATTAATTGTGTGACTGCTGTTTTAAAGATATTTTATGAGGGTTAAACAAATTTCACTATGATCATTAATGAATCTATTTTCATCTAGAATACGGACAATTTTGTCGCACGTATGCTAAACTAGTAATTATTCATAATAATAATATCAACGCAGGTAGGCAACTTAGACGACAATATTTTTGGGATAGTGTTCATTCTCTGTGTCACTACAAACCGGTGTTGTCAGCAACGTTTGCTTTTAGTTAACTTTTATTCCCATAAGTTCAATTAGATTTGTTATAAATTTTTTAAATTAAATTTTTATAAGTATCACAATTCATACAATATGACGTTTTATTTGTTTGTCTTTTATTTTTAGGTTATTTCTGGCATATAACAGATTTACATTTAGATACAATATATTCAACGCATGGAGATGTTATGCGCAGTAAGTAAACATTCACTTGGTTCAATAAATTTATAATGAATATTTACAACACATTTAGTATTTATATTATTTGATATGTTCTCTCAATTTATTTTGCGAAAAAAAAAAAACTTTTGATGTCTTATGTGTTAAGTTCTACGAAGTTTTCCATAGTCGCGTCTAATTTTTATATAACGATTTCAATTATTTGTGCATATACGCATTTCATTGGTGCTTCACCAAATCATCAGTAGACTTCACCCAAGGATTTTAAAAGTTTCAAAACTGTTATCTTATGAACAAACTTTTAAAAATTATTTAAGTAATTATAAAAATTATAAAGCGTATAAGCGTAGTAGGCTGAAAATCTTATACAAAACACAGCAAACAATTTATAGTCGACATGAATATTTTTTTTTTCTTTTGTGTAATTTAACAAATTATTTAAATTGAATTTTATTTTTCATTTTGCTTTATATATTCGTATGTTTTTGCATTTAGTTTTGATGTGTGTTATCACTTTCCAAAATCTCAAACTATTTTCGAAAGTTGGTGCATAAGATAAAAGGTTTAAAGATTCTCTAAATTTTTGGTGAAGTCTACTGATGATTTGGTAAAGCACTAATGAAATACATACATATACACATTGCGTAACTATCAAAAATAAAAAAAAATTGTAAAATTTTTTACAAATATTTTAAAAATATAAATAGAACTTAATTACAAAAAATATCTATGTATTTACTCTAAGCAATTCATTTATTAAATGCTTCATAAAAAAAAAGTGTCAATAAATAAATGTTTACAAACACACATTTTGTATAGAACACAACAATACTTTTACAAAAATCAAACGATCTACGAAAAATTGCTATATTTTATTTGGCCAAGAAAACAATTGCAACTGTGCTATCCAGAAACTTTGGTTTGATAATAAAAATAAAATAAAAATCAATTCGTGTAGAACAAATTGTCTTAATTTAGTTCGGGTAATATTCTAGAGTGCCAAGAAAAATAAACATTATTATGGATTCTTTTTGATTTGTTTTTTCTACTTCTTCTGATTTTGGTTGTTAATATTGTTGTCTTTTTTTTTTCTATTTAAAAAAAAAATCATTTCAGGTTGTTGGCACATTGAAAGACAACCACCCAGTTCGTCCACACATTCACCAGGTCGTTATGGTGATTACCTCTGTGATAGTCCTTGGAGTCTAATTGAGTCGGCTGCTAAAGCAATGAAATCACGGCAGGGTGACAATGTTGAATTTGTGCTTTGGACGGGGTAAGTGAAACAGATTTAAAAAAAATAAATCTATAGAGAATTTTACTAGAATAGAAGCGAAAATGCAATAGTAAAAGTAAGTTGTTTTAACACTAACTACAGCAGAATCAAAAGAAAAACTAAAATGTTCCCATGTTTTGCTGTAAACGTTTCTTAACCGAGTTTAAAATTAAGCAAAATGTTGGCTAATAATTCATGGCATCCTCTAAGTGATACCAAATGCAGTTGTATTTAATTTTATAAACATACAAAAAAGTAGAAATTAACTAAAGGAATAAAATAAAAGGGTTTAAATCTGTCTTTAAGTCCCGCTTGATGTTTTTATAAGTGCTTGAAAGAAAAATGTGTTGTAATAAAACCAAAGGTAAAATAAGCAAAAAATAAAACAATCAAAAAAAAAAGAAAAAGGACCGCCACGAACAAAAGAACGAAGATAAAAGAAATTAAATTTATTTTTTATTTATTTATGTTGCTGTATGTTCTTATATTTAAGTAACATTTAAACATGACATAAAATTCTACCATAACAGCCGCATTGCAGGTGAGCATCGTAAAGTACTAAAAACCTCAGCAAAGTAATGAAAGCCAAGATAATTTTTTAAAATTATTTAGTACTTACAACTCGGTACTAAAGACATTTTTATATAAAATGAGAAACACACACACACACTTAAGCAAATCCTTGCTATGTTACACAGAGTACAAACAATAAAGGAAACTCTAAAAAGGAACAAAAAGATTCTGTCAAATTTTATACGTGGTCTACTTAATAGTATTATTTCAATGTAGTCCATATAAATTTTTATAAACAAAGTCATTGTAAAAGTTAAAGTGTAAAAAATGCACAAACTTTTTTTTATATATAATAAAAAATAGTACGTAAGGAGAAAAAAATGGGATAAAAATACTTAAAAATAAAAATACCCTACTGCATAAAAATTAAAAAGAAGAAACTTAAAATCAGTTGTACAAATTTCTCTTAAGTGATGTTGAATAACTGCATAATTGAAAAAGTTTTATAAACGATATACATAAACAAAGATAAATAGAAATAAAAAAAATATATAAAAAATTCAGCGATTTTAAGAGTTGACAGGCAGACCTACGAAATGGCATCCTAAAAGCTTTTGGATAATGACGACCGACCTTAAAATTCTTTATGTTGCGTTTTATAGTCTATTAAGTGTTGTTTTCGGTAGTACAATTTCCAGGAAAAGGGAAAGATAATTTTTATGTTTTATCAGCAGCCCTTCAGTGTTACATGATTTTTAGTCGCAATAACTCACACGATAACTGACGAGATTTGTCCCGTTGTACATATGCAACATACGACGATAACTGGTTTGATTTTCTCACGAAGAAAAGCTTTCCCAGCATATGCAGTGATGAGATATTGTCTCAATAGAGTGGGATGAAATTTGGTAAACTGATAACATGAGTCCCAGTTTAAAATATAAAGTACTTTTCAAGGGTACTTTTAGTCCTTTTTTTTGTTTATTTAACTATATTTTTTTAAATTATTACGAATAAACGTAATTATTATTCGAACTTATATTGATGTACATATGAAAAATAATATTATCAGGCTCAAGTTAAGTTTTATTGAATTAATGAAAATTCAAAATTACTAAGAGTTTTTTTATGTTGAAAATATTATTACATCCAATTAGTTTTTTAGCAGAACGTATCAGTACCGATTTCAAGGCCGCTATATTTTTTAATATTAAAAAACTGGGAAAATGTAATGTAGTTTTTGGGGTGTTAAACAGGGAAAAACTGGTTCGTTTAGTGTTGTTGGTTTTTATTTTTACAATTTATTTTGTTTAGTAAAGTACAGTGCACTTTGTATGGGTTCAAATGAGGAGAAGTAAGTACTTTTAGTAAATCACTGATTCTTCAATATATTTGGTAGACAGCCAGTTAAGTTAAAATGCCTTCATTAACATTTGCATGAATATACTCACGTGTAAAAGTTAGTACATTAATATAGTTTATATAATAATTACTTAATAATATTAAAATATTTGCTTTAATATTTTCCCTAAATTCTGCAGATGAAAGTTTTGTCTTGTTACGTTTTTAAAATTTTAGCTGCCGATTATCGTTCCCTCCGATAACTCAGAACATTATTTGATATAATAAAAACTACTTTAATGAATTTTTTAAACATATTTTTAAAATAAAATTGAGAAACATGGACTGCAATTCAACCAATTCAACCAATTAAACTAACTATTGAAGATTTGAATAAAAAACAAGTGTTTCAACTCTTAACTTAAACGTCACTATAACATTTTTATATATTTGTTTTGAAATATTTATTTTACTAAATTATTTTGTGCAAAAACCCACGCAACATTTTCCTAATATAGTTTGCAAATAATAGAAAGGCCAAAACTCTTGACACTAAAAATACTTTTACAAGTGACTTCATAAATATGCAAAAATTTCAAATTAACAATGACGCAAATGCTGGTTTGCTACTAAAAACGTAACACATGAATAACATGAACTTAAAATATTAAGTATAAATAACAAACCTGTCTTATAAAGAGTATCATTATAGCCTGGTGTTAACAACTGGACGATACAAGTAAAGCGCAACAATTGCAAATAGTCAGTAAAGCAAGAATATTTTTTTAGAAAAATTCCACTAAAACATTAACTTAAATATGAATTTTATTAAACATATTTTCTGTGGATTTTTGTTGATGATGATCATAAATATTGCCAGTTCTGCTAATCTTCCTAGTGATGATATACAAGAATGTGGCGACTCGTTAGCTCAGTACCTACAAAGGGTTTGTGTAAACGGTTTTAACAAAAAGCTCAGAGCTAAAAAGTCTAGTAAATTCTCTTGAAAATAATATTAACTTTCTTTTAATATTTTATAAATTTATTTCTTTACAAAATAGTTTCATTAAATGATATTGATGATGTTATTTTTGAAAACGATGACCAGAATTCTATACTTTCTTCATTGTTTAAGGATACGCTTTATGCAAATTATAATAATCTGATGGCAAAAACTCGTCGACGTCGTTACGATGGTGTTGCTGATGAATGTTGTCGCAAATCCTGTACAATGTCAGAATTACTGTCGTATTGTAATTAAGGGGCATAAGCATTTTGTCAATAATAAAATTAATTTTATTTACATACATATATTAAAGATGTCTACATCTAAGTGATTGCACGTTTAAGAATGTGAAGGATACAATTAATATTGTCAATTTAATGAGAAGATAATAAATTATGTTTAAATCTAAGCTGCATAGCAAACAAATTTATATTGGACAGATTCTTTAACTTTCAACTATAGAAATTAGATGTCAAATCAATTAGATGTAAGACATATTACCTTTTGTAATTCTATAATTATAATTGTATTTAACACATAGAAAAATTAATACTCTTTTACGTATAAACAATAATAAAGTGAATTAAAGGACCTATTGGACCATTTTTTTTAGTAATTTAATTGTAATTGTAATTTTAATACTTACTCATCAATAGACCAAAGAAAAATATTTATAAATAAATATTATTTGAAAATTTACAAGACCTTTTAGCGTGCGCCCCAACATTGAAAATAAACTATTTAAGAATTACAGACTACACCTTTTAACACTGAGTCACCAGCTTTCCATTCTTCTTTGTTACCACGTTTGAAGATGGATACTTCTTGGGAAAAAATATTAACTATTAAATTAAATGTTCAGCAGAAATTTTTACATGTTTAAAACAATTTTTGATTAATCTGAAATTCTCCCACTTCTGATTGGTGTCATTAATAATATTCCAACAAACACTCAAAGTCAGCTATATTCAAAGTTCTCTATTTTGAAATTTTACGTATTGTTGTGTTACTTTTATAGTAGGGTTGTTCACGTTATTTTTTTTTTTTTTTGTTGATAGTGAAATTGTTACGTAGCAACGGTTGGAGCGCTCTTTTTCCTAGACGTAGATGTTTGTACATTGCTTTGTGATTGAACAAAGCATTACATTTCATAACGCCGCAGTACAATAATTGTACATTGTATACCATTTCAAAACGCCGCCGCCAAGTATTTTTAACGCAGTAAGAAAGCAAACACGGCATCGGTTTTATAATTGTTGCATTGCTTCGTAACTTTGCATATGTATGTGATTTAAATACAGTAGCAATACTGTATACAAACTTTGTATACGAACGTTTTGGAAGTCAGCCATGATGTCACAATTCGCCAGTTATAACTTGGATCACAGTGAATATGAGCTATTTATAGAAAAGCTTTCATAAGATTATCAAAAGTATACGCCTCACAACCGATAAAAGTATGCTATAATTTTTACATGAGTTATTGCAAATACATATGTACATAGATGCAGTGAAAGTTCGATATAACGAACTTCGATATAACGAAAAACTCAATATAACGTATGTTTTATTGAGTTCCTTGAGAAAATCTCTTTATTGCTAAGGTTTTCATACAAAAATACACTACACTATAGGTATCTTTAACGAACAAATTCTTGGCAAAAAAGCCTCTATATAGAGAAATATTCATTAAAATGCCTCAATATAAAAAAGTTCCGTTATCAAAAGAAGGTATTCATAATGTGTGTGCAAATGTAATGCATTAGAAATGTTGACTTGAAAATTGACACAATATTTTATTATATAATAAATTTAATAAAAAAATGTGTTATATTATTTACTTCATACGGCAATGTTCTGAAAAACGCATATTCCTAAAAATTAGCGTTTTCCATTTGAAAACGCCAGAGTGTTTTTCTGAGAAACGAAAGCGCTTGAAATTTGGCGTTTTGAAACCGCCACTGTATACTGAAGCGATGTGGAATATTTTACATAAACTGCACTGTGAAGAGGATATTAAATGATCCACAGATGAAATTTAATATGGTTTCTTTTCATTTTAAGGAAACACGATACAAAATTTTACAATTTTAATAAAAAATAATTGCACTTTTAAAATTTCCTTTGATTTTGTTACTTGTCTGTCTCAGTGTTTTTCTTTTAGTGTTTTTCTTTTAAATAACATTTCATTTGATTGTAGCTTTTTTAAAGCCAATGTAGAAATTTAGAATGCTGTCGGCATTTTAATTTGTAATTTATTTTGTTTACGAGTAATTTTTATTTTATTTAAGAAAAAACATATGTTTTTGTTGATCGAACACAGTTTCGAAAAATAGCAAATCGTAGCGTTTTCAGAACATGGCAAATCACGTTTTGCGTTTTTAAAACAGTATGCATTTTAAAAATGCTGCGTTTTTCAGAATATTGCCGATAAGCTTTTATTAGCATTCTCATGTTAATTAGAATTTGAATAAAGAAAACTATAGTTATAACGATTTTTTCTTCGAATTTCTTTAAATTTCGTTACATTAAAGCTTTACTGATTATATTTATAGCGAACCAATAGCTGTAACGCTGTATATTTGGATACCCTTCGAATTCGTTATATCAAAGTTTCCCTGTATTAGAAAAGAACATATCAAGCGTATGCACTCTTAATTTGTACAATTGATTTTTTTCTGGATTTAATAGTTTAAATTCATGTTTTCTTATTCAAATTCTAAACGATTGAAGGTGACCCACCGATATTAAAATTAAAGTCAAATGAATTCAAACTTTCTCGAAAATTTCGTGTATTCATCTTATAACTGATAATAAACGTATTTAATGTCAGGCAAAATCAAAAATAAAACTCTTCTATACAAAATGTTTTAAATTTATTTCGATATAAAAAATCTCTGGATTTATTTACATAATTAATTTGATAAGATATGCCGCATCCTTAGTTTTAGGCACAACCCAGTTTCCAAAGTTTATAAATAAGACAAAAAACTCTTGCCACTAAATATTAATATATTTTCTAAATAATCGCATGAATATGCAAAAATTCAAATTAATAATGACGCAAATGTTTACATGTGTTCATTACCTCGCAACGTATGCGGGGGTTTTTTTTTTGTTTGTTCTATACACTGTTTACTATAAATACCAAGCCTGACTAAAATAACCAATCATTACAATTAAAAATTAACAACAAGACAACACGGCAAAGAGCACTAAAAAAATCCACGTTAATAAAATAAATAATCCTCAAAAATCTTATAATTGTGGTTACCTTTCTTGAAGAATGTGTCTTATTAAATATATATTTTGTAGCTTTTTGCTAATGTTGGTTTTAAGTAACTCAAGTTCTGCCTTTTCTGATGATAAAGATGTACGCCGTTGTGGAGGTGCGTTAACAAGATTTATCGAAGACAAATGCTTAAATGGTTACAACAGAAAATTCAGGGCTAAGAAATCTGGTATGTTTTTTTTTATATTTTGGCAAATACTAACGTCATGTAATTATTATGATGTTTTCTTATTTGTTTTATTTTACGAAATAGTTCCACTGAATGGACTTAATGAACTTGCCCAGGAAAACGATGATCAATATATGCCACTTTCATCATTATTCAAGGACACTTTTTATGCAAATTACAATAATCTAATCGCAAAAACTCGTAGACGCCGCTTTCAAGGTATTGCTGAGGAGTGTTGCACGAAGCCGTGTTCGCTGTCAGAATTGTTATCGGTTTGTACAGAATAGATTATTTTAAAAATTTCTGTTTATATATCGTATAATTAAGTTCAAATATCCATGTAAATATATGTACATACATATGTATGTACTTATATGTTTGTATAACTTTTTGTAAATTATGATGAAAACCGTTTTCAATGTATTTGCTAATAAAAGAAAACACAATAAATTGCGTTGTTTAGCTTTAATGATAAAATATTTATTAGAAATATAGTTTCCAGCTGCATTTTGGTGGAGAATCTAACCAGAGTCTGTATGTTGGTCAACGATGTCGATAGACTACTTTCGTTCGTACAATTACATATACATACTTAAAACAAAAAAAAATTTTAGTATTTGCTTAAATCGTAATTGTACGAACGTAATAAATCATCGATGTCGTTGAAGAGGGATATAAATCTTTTATGGCCCAGAAGAGATAAAACCTGTTACAAAGCTCGTACGAATATTGTTTGAAAAATGTTAGTGATATATTGCATTTTATTCAAAATATTTTACGAACTGAATAAGTTCATTATCTCAAGGCATTTAGCTTAAGTCTATGTTTTTGGAATAACGCAAACTTGGTTACGATCAGTTAAGATATTCTTAAGTTATACATACAGAATATATTGCCATGGCCTAAAAGCATTAAGATCTAATAAAAATTCGATTATCGTAAATTAGGGCGAAATTAGAAACTTCCTATTATTTTAGGAGCGGGATGTTTAGAAAATAACTTTTAAAAATTTTTTCAAGTTTCGATCTCAAAATACAGAATTGGAACGGAATACAAATTCCTTTTTAGACCAAGTCCGAAATTTTATGTCGAAAAAAGAATCTAAACGAATTTATATTATTGATATGACGAAAATATGGGGAGTAAATTTTTAAGTTTTTTAATAAACTTTTCAATGTCAGGAATCCTAAAAAGGATCAGGGAATTTCGAAAATTGTTAAATGTTCTGTCTGATATTTATGAGACAGTTTCCATATTTATGATAAATTGTCTTAGAAAATTCTTTATATCTAATTTCTCGGAAATTCCGAATATAGAAGATTTTTCGTACTTAATACAGAGCAAGCAGTGGAAATTAGGCTTTGCTTTTGAGAATCTCTAAATATCTATTTTTTTTTGTGCAGGTACTAATAAAAGTAATTTTAGAAAGTACTTTAGAGGAAGTTTTGAAAAACAATTTAAAGTGGCGGGAAAGTTTTCTACAAAAATTTTGTTCACAGATTCGAAATATTTTGCCGAAATTCAAATACTCTCTCTGTACTGCGTAGTGCGATTCTAAAAATATCCTCTTAACAAAAAAAAAAAAAAAAAAAAAAACGGAAAACAAGAAAACAAGTTCCTTGACTAGCGGAATCAATGGAGCTGGCTACCACAATATAACCATCGAGTATTTTAATATTTAATAGTTTGTAATTAAAAAAATTTGGCTGCAACATAGTTGTGGTTCCGAATAATCATGAACCCCATAAAAAGTACACAAGCCGAATCTTATATACCCTTCGCCATGCCTAAAAAATAATTAGCTGAAAGTTTTAGCGCCCGGTATTGGATAAAATTATACTTTTTGCTATTTTTGCCCAGTTATCGTTTCATATTCCAAACAAAATTTTCCATTTCCGGACACTTTCATCCCTGAACTATAAGGGGCTTAAAAAAAAAACAAAATTTAGTAATAAATTTATTTCCGAAATGGTTAGATATATGTATGTTCATATATATTCATGCGTGTATGTTGATTTTCAATACGAATCGGGCCCTAAGTCTTATTTAACTTATGTATGCTAAACCTATAAATATCCCTACCTCTTATAGTAAAGTTTATAAAAAGAAAGGAAAAAATGTTTATAGATTAAAAAAGGAACACACAAATTCTTTTAGGGAACAAAACCACTAAAATATTCAAAAATTTATTAAATTTTTAAATTATATATTTTCAAAGTCAGAATTAGGAGTTTCATTAATTGTGTTTTTACTAACAAACTGAAATATTGTCTAACTAATAAAGAAATAATTGTGATAATCGGAAACTACACTGATCAAATAGTGTGTTGGAAAAAAATATATAAAGACCCTTAATTAATAAATTGGAAAAAATCATAAAATAACAATGCCTCTCTTGAAACACTTCTCAAATATCTGACAATTAATTTGTGAAAAAACAGAAAACTACACACATTTAAGTTCGCAAATTACATGAAACATCGTTATACCCACATCATCTAGTTAGATAAATATGATGAAATATGAACGGAAAATAGCAAAAAAAAATTATATTTTCATACCTTCTTTTAGTAACAAGGACTGATTAAAAATTAAAAAAAAAATATATAGGCTTAAGTTCGTTTTCTCTAAATTTAATTTTATTATAAATTAAATTATTATATAAATTAGAAAGAATTTATAGAAAACGAACTTAAGCCTGAAAAATTAAAAATTTCTTTGATTAAAAAAATATAGATTTATAAAAAATGTATCTAGAAAAACTATTTGTAATGAATACGGTACATACATACATAAAATTTATATAAAAAATTAATTAATTTAAAAAAAACTGTAAAATTTCAGTCCATTTTCACCGCCCCCTCCCTAAAATTCGTTGAGTGTGTAACAATTATACTATTTCTACAGAATTTTTATAGAAAATGTTTTTTTTTATATTGAAAACTTAGTTACAGTATTTTCTATTATTCAATAGTTTTTTTTTAAACATTATTTTTTTTTAGAGATGGTTTATCGCACTCAGCACATCCAATGTCTGAAATGAAAAAATTAGAAATCCTGCGCAACATTACCGATTTGCTTGGTCGAACATTTTCATCGCAATTTGTATTTCCGGTATTAGGACATGAGGATGGTACAACAACGAATTTCCGGCATATGGGTGAACTGTGGCGACATTGGCTGCCAACTGAAGCATTGCATACATTTGAAAAAGGTAAAAATAATATTGTATATATATTAGAATTTATTTGTATTTTTTTGTATGAAATTCTATAAAAAAATATTGTTTTTAGTTTATTTTGTACAAGTTAAAGTTTTTCTTTTTTTTTTTGCTGTGTAATGAATGGATATATTTGTTATAATGTGTAGATACTTACATGTGGATACACACATACGAGTATATGCCAACCTCAAGGATAAATACACATATATGTAGTTTAATTTAGTTGGGTATTGCTTGTATGGGTAAATGCTTGAGTATTTAAATGTGTTGATGCACTTGTATATACGAGGTTCATCTCAAAATTGGGATTTACTTTATCAGAACATAATGGGCTCCCAGTATTTTTTATTGCAAAATTTGGAATTTATTAAAAGTCGTTCTTTGAAATAAAACTAAGGGGCTATGCACATATTACGTAAAGCTGTTTTCAGAGATTTTATACCCCCCTCCATAAGGCTTTTTAATAATTTGTCAGTGCAAAATTTGCAATCCGTAACAAATCTTAAACCCCGCCCTTGGAGCGTTACGTAATATGTGCACAGCCTCTAATATATATTTTGTGGGCATATGAAATCGAAAAAAAACACATAAGAGCACAAAAGTAATAATTAAAATTTCATTGTGAACAGAATAAAATGTTATCCAATATGTTTGATTCAATAAAAAAATACTGTGTCCTATCCTGTATTCCTATCACCTTAGGACTTTTAATTATCTTATAAATTATACTCTAATAAATAAGACATAAAATGCAAGCCTCTTGATAGGTTGTAAACAAATTTAGTAGATGGAAAGAATACAGCCGCGAATTACCATCTAGCTACTTTTTCCCTTTTTTGCTTAATGCGTATCGCTATATTTCACCTTAACTCGAGAAAGGTATGTCCGACTTGGATCAATAAAACACCAAGAGCAGCAAACTCTCCAAATACTATTTGGAGTAAATAATTTATCTTAACTTATAGATAATTTTTCGATCTCCTGATCGAAACTTAGGCATCTTCTCTTAAAATTCACAAATTGAAAAAATTATTTTATTTTAAGTAAAAATTAGAAACCAATAAAATAAGTTTATTTTCTGCGCATTTAACAGTTTTATAATCAATAAGCGATCATGGCTTTCCTAAGTAGTTTCTTCGTTTTGTTTTTGGTTAGTTTCTATAACTATTTTTTACATAACGTTGGTTTATATTTTTCTTTTTTGAATTTAATATGGGATAGAATTATACATTACATATCTTATGATGGAATGAATGTCATACCCCTAGAGGGAAAAGAACCTGTAACAGGACACGTCACGTGACTGGTTCCCAGGGACTAGCAACCGGTTCGAGTTCCGGAACTTTATATGAGAGGGACCGGTAACTTTAACACGGCGTTGTCATTAGAGGGGGTCAATTGACATAATTAAGATACCCGGTGATAGGTCCTAGACCTAAACTTAAGGTACTTATCCTGTGGTGGTTTCCTAAGTACTTGTCTCAGTTATAGTTTCATAAAAACCGGAAGGATTATCCTACAGTAACCTGTCTATATCCAGTCCTTAAACAACATATCAGAAAATATACCCTTAAAGCCTGGTATAAAATCTAGTCCTTCGATGACCGAACGAGTCTAAATGCTTCACAACAATAAGTTTACATGTAAAAAATGCGTTTAAAAAAATAAAAATTTTATTAATTCATTTAAATTATATTAAAGCGGGTACTAAACACATTTTTATAAAAAATATATGAAATGAACATTTCAATATGAATAAGGCAATATAACAATATCATAAACATTCTATTAATCAATAGTTCCATTCAAATTCCGTTAAAGTTTTAAAAGTGTTACTCGTGGGTACAATCGAAAATGTATGTATACATAAGTATGTATGTAAATCTTTCGATTAGACACGGAGTGATGGAATTTTGTTAGCACTTTTGTTCTAGTTTTGTAATGTATCCTCTTTTCACCAGTCACAACTCAGGAACACTTTGTACCATTCCCATTTTCACCTATCATAGTACAGGTATGTTTAAGACAATTGGTATACTGCATTAATAGCCAGCATAATTGTTAAGAATGAACAATACGTATTAAATAGTCATAAGTAACAGACGACACAATCGACCGTATTCTAGAAGTAAATGTGTATATACGAGTATGTTTTTTTGTTTATAGAGAAAATATCATTAAAAATCTGTTAAGAAGATAAGTCATACAACAACCACAACTACAATTATATAGTGTTACATATATACGAATTGTCATACATGCAAACATACATTTGTAACAGTTAAATGCAGAAAAAAATACCTTCCAAGTCGCTAAATTCTTCTGAGTTATTCCTTTAATATTCCCGCAATTCTCCCATATCCAAATGTAGAAAAAAAAAAAAATTCTTATTGTTACTTTTTTTCAAAACCAGCTGATGAAGTTTATTTTTTGTTTAGCTTACATGCATCAACTTGCATGTATTTGTGCATGGTTTTGTAGCAACTTTTAAACGTTTAAAGCTTCCAAAAATACTGTTTTAACGAATAACTTTACTTACTATTCACTATTCACTTCTGTAAATAAATATTTTCAATATAGTTAAAGTTTTGCCAAAATCGTTTAATTAATGTGGCCATAAAGTCTGTCACAAAAAATGGACTTGCCTCTTAATTAAATAGAGTCTATTTGAACATGTTTAAATCTATCAAATATTTTTCTAAAATACATAATTTTATAGTAAACAATTTTCAATATAACTAAATATTTTTCTATTTTCAATGATTTTATAATCTTTTATCGCCCCTTTTTCAATATACGAGTAAACAATAGTGAATTCAAAAGTTAGTAAATAAAGTTTACATATTTTAAGGGTTGTCGAAAGCATTGCATTTTCTGTTTTTTTGTTGGCATTTTTTACTAATGCTGCTTTTGTTTTTGTTTTGTTGAAGTACATGTTTTTGTTAGCAGTGTTGAAGTCAGCAACTTCTGTTAAAAGGTATTCAATTGCAAAGTGCCTTTAACGGAAATTGATTTTGTGTATTGTATGCTTCATATAAAATGTGCACAACTCTACAAGAATAACAAGACTTTATTGAGTTTCGAAAAAAAAAGGAAAAGATGAAAACCAAAAAAAACTTTCTTAGAACATTTTCAAGATTTAAAAATTCGATAAAAAAAATTTATTTGTTTATAGTTTGAAGTGACGTGAGGTAACTTTACTCAAAAATGGTATGAAATTTCCTTTACGAAGGAGTTTCTACTAACTTGTAGATTTTTCAAAGAAATTATTTATTTGTTTTGATAAAATATTAAAACTTTGTTTAAAGTATTTCTATGGCGCAGTTGAGCGTTTGTTTGATGACAGTGTTGCAAAATATTAAGGAATTTAAGATATTATGGTGTTTTCTTTTCTGCACACAAAATGGCTCCTTGTTGAAAGGTACATGAATAAAATGTCTTGCCAACCCTGCAATAATGCAACTTGTTATTTCACTACAATAAAACACAGCTCATGAAAAAGTGGAACGCCTTGATTTTAACAGCAGACAGCTAAGTTGTACAGGGCTCTATCAACACTGTCGATTTTTACAGGGAATAAAGTGCAATGCCTTTCACCATTAGTGAGGGCGACTTTTTTAGAATCAAACACACCACCCTTTTACAGAGCAAAACATTTTTAAGAAACGAAACCCAAAGTATACTTTCTGCATGGAGATGTACCATTTTTTTTGCAGAAAAGAAAACACCATTAAATAACTTTGTAACAAACACTCTACAGGCCTGTCTCGCCTATATTTCATAAAAAAAACCAGTTTTTACTACTTATTTATCTGAAATAAAATCAACTTCAAGATATGTTCGTGACAACCATGAAATGTTTGCTTTATATCCAAAATTTGATTCCTATAGTGTTTGATATAGTTAATAGGCTAGACGGTTTTTTGTGATGGAATCTATGGCCACATTATTCAGCCAATTTTGACAAAACTTATATAAATTTAAAAATATTTCTCACATAATTGAACGAGATATTGTGGGTTCAGTATTATTGGAGCAATAAAGCTTAAAGTCGGTATTAATACTTTTACACATGTTGCTCATGCATGTAATGTAAAAACAAACTAACTAGATTGAATGTGATTTTTCTCCTACTGGTTCTACACAGAAATTAACAACAAAAATACATTTTGTTTCTATAATTTGATGTGGATGACTTGTTTGAATGCTAAACGAACAAAATTGGAAGAGAGCTCAGTGAATACATTTAACTTATTGGCAGGTATTTTGTTTTTGCCTAATCCACTCCAAAAAGTAACTTTTTCGGGATTTATTTTGGATTGGTATCGTCCAAAATTCAACATTTTGGTTTGCTTTTGTACCCATTCATCTAGAAAAGGTCCTCAAGATCATTTTTCGCTAGTTATGTTTCCCGAACAGAACATACATTTTGAAAAAACAATTTTATTATTTGCAAATGTTGTAAAATGTTATATTCGTCTTAGTTAATTTGCAAAATGGACTGAATAAATGAGAACTAATTTGACAGATGCTGCTTCTGGAAGATGGCCGTTATCAATTGTCAAAGTCCTTGTTGGAAGACTTCGGCCGATTGATTTTATTATTATCGGCGCACAATCAATAAATTTTAGTAGGATTCTTTTTTCTAATACTAAAGGGTTAAATGCAAGAATTTTGCAATTTATTTTAAGCGGCAACAAGTTATGATTATATGTCAACATCAACTTTTCAATTTGATGCGAAAAGAAAACTGTTCTAATTTCTATCTAATTGTTATTGAAGTTCGCTAGTATTTTCTGCAGCTTTCAGATAACACCCTTCCAGTTTAATTATCGTAAATTAGTTATGGTTTGGAATTGCTTAAACAAGCCTTAACTTCATTTCCATAATTATCACTTATTCAGAAAACACTACATTATTATCACAACCATGCGAAAAATATGTATCTATTTTTCTCTGCGTGTAGTTTTTTATAGCAATTTATTAAAACAACAACACAGATCATACAAATAAAATTCGCAAAGCGATTAGCTTGTCAGCAGAAAAAACCCAAATTTTATAGCTGGAATGGGACCGGCAACATGAGGATAAAGAGGGTACTATAGCTATCTATCAGCCACACTTCAGCACCTTAACTCATACGTCTCTGATAATCTCTTTCCACTCAGTTGTTGTAAAGCTTAATATAAATGTCCACACAAAATTCTCATTGGCGTTTTTGTTGTGATTTGTAATTTTTATTACAAGACACAGGACACAGTACTAGTAGATATCATCTCGTGAATGCTGTTAGAAAAAGAAAAACTGATTCTCAGGAAGTTATAACGCATTGCAATGAAATATTTTTTTTAGACATTTAAGGAAGAAAGAATAATTTCTTTGTAATGTTTTTTATTTTCTAAACTTTGAAATAAAAGGAAGGACACTAAAGTTTTTCCGATATTATCTAGAAACTTTATGCTATTAAACTAAAAATTTATTATGCAAAAGTTTATAAAGAATTTTTAATTACAAAATACAAATCAATTAAGTAAGTACAGATATCATTTTCAATATGACGTTTTGTAAAACAAACATACATTCAAAGGAACAAGTAATACATACATACAATGTAATAATCTAACAAGAAAATTACTATAAATAATAAATGCTTTTGTACTGCTACATGCAACATCAATAAAAATAGTACCAGTAAAAAGAAAAAACAAAGAAAACATAAAACAATAATCAAAAATTGCAAACAGAACTCACATTTCAACACAACAGTAATCAAAAATATCTTTTGTAGCAAAAATAACAAACATTTTGCAAAAGAAAATAAATTTACCACAATCTTTACACAAAGATTTCTACGTTCGTTGAGGTTAAAAGCAAAAGGTAAAAATATGATTCTTAGTAGGCCTTTGAAGAAATAATCTATTGACATTTTTTCGCGTTTTTCTTACAGTGGGCAAAATTCTCATTTATTGTTGCAGTGATTTCAGCAGTTCAGATTAGTTTTTCTTGATATTTTCTAATTGACAAGAAAAAATTGGAAGTCTAAAACTAAGTTCACACTTGGCAACTATTAGAGCAAAATAACGTAACATCTACTTTTTCTATCCCTATTGTAATTTAAATTGTTTTTTTTTAGTTTTTAATAAATGAGAAATCATGAAAAATTTAAAAAAATTTTGAAATAACAAGAAATAAAAATTCAGTTTGCCTGTTGGTCACGATTTTTGCGGCAAATATTTAATAAGTTTGAACGTAGTTTAAAGAATATTTTTTGACAATACTAACGAGCCAACAAATTTTTATTGCCGTTTATTTGGCAACTATTGTATCAGGTATTCAACTGCTTCGAAATTGATGTACATCTGTATTCATT
Source organism: Lypha dubia (assembly GCA_947311025.1). Classification (NCBI taxonomy): domain Eukaryota; kingdom Metazoa; phylum Arthropoda; class Insecta; order Diptera; family Tachinidae; genus Lypha; species Lypha dubia. Next base: position 80,476,222 of record OX371263.1, on the reverse strand, counting down.
TACTATAGTTTTAATTTTTATTATATAAATCGATGCGATCTAGGTGCACGGCAGTGCGCCAGGCCAAGTTCCGGGGACACAGTGTGTATAATTACACGAAACCATTCGAACTGTTTTTACTTCCCTCATAACTTTGCTCCTCTTGACCATAATATAATGAAAATTGAAGAATTAGGTCTCCCCACAGAGGTAAATTTGAAAGTTCTACCGTAAAAGGTTCCCGAGATATTAAGGTGTGAAAAGTCAATATTTTAGTACATATTCACTCACTGATTCACTGACTCAGAGACTCATCAATATTATTAGGCACTTCCAGTATAGTTAGATAGCTGAAAATCTGTACAGAGGTATGTCTTGGTGAGAAATTAATCAGCCAAATCTGAAAACGGGCACTTTCCACCCGGGCGACTTTGTATGGGGCACTTCCAGCAGAGCTAGAAAGCTAAAAGTTGGTACACAGCTTGGTCTTGATGAGATTTTAAGAAAAATGATTTTTAAACTAGCACTTTTTATCTGGTTGACTAAGATGCCCCTTCTTTGTATGGGGCACTTCCAGTATAGCTAGAAAGCTGAAATTTCGTACAAAGGTAGGCCCACATAAGCAATACATATAAATATTTATACAAAAACAGTTTAGAAAAAAGATGTGAGATCCGCACAAAAACATAAATGTGAATATAAGGCCAAGTTCATATTCAAAAAATTTCGGACGTAAACAGTACTGAGATCAAAATAAGGTACAATATCATCTCATTTCTAGGCAACCTGTAAGCTTGGCAATATTTTTTTGCCTTTCTAGTTTAAGAAAGAATTCTTGGATTTAGTTAACATTTTCCGATCCAGAAAAGTTTAGTGGAAATTTATTTTTATCTTTCCAGAGTTTTTTTTTGGCTCTATTATAATACAGACTTATAAATATCGACTATTTTGGGACTTAAATTTATTTTTTTAGATAGATGTTGTAAAAGCTTCCAAAAACTTGGAATTCAATAATCTGTGAATATAAAAATTGATCTGTATTTGTATATTTGTTTGTTTAAGAGTGTGTTTCTTATAAAAAGCCATACGGTAAGACTAATCCAATCGTCTTACAATATTTATACCGTCTTACTGATGACACGAAGATTCAAAAAAAGGATAATTATTTTCAATATTGAAGGGGCGGAAGGATACCCACCATATAAGAAAATACTAATAATTTAATATCTTTGCAGTTAAATAAATGATTGACATGAAATTTGCTGTAGGTCAATTCTAAAACAAAATAAACTTAAAGCGAAGCCTTCAGCTTTTAGGACGGTGGCACGGGTACCCCTCATACAAATACATTTTTATTATTCATAATCTTCGAAACTAAAATATTAAATTTCATGTGAGTTACTCCTAGCACGACATATACAGTTTATTAAAAAAAATCTTAAACTGTTAGGAAAGTTTCTATTTTACTTTACTACAACACGAAACCCGATCAATGTATTTGCATGAAATTTAGTAGACGGATAATATATGACTCAGATAAAAATAGAGTGTAATTTTAAAGGACTAAAAACTGAAAAAATTGATAATTTTGGATTTTATTTTTTTACTAACATTAACAAACAGTGCTTTTTGCGTTTGGTAAAACAGGGAAAAGTTATTACTGCTTTGTAAAAGCTATTTTAAAATAAATTTTGATGTACAAAGGAAAGGTACCTTTAAAAACTTGTAAATGTTTAAGATCATAAGGCCTTGGAAGTTTTGTGGCACTCATATAAATTTATCTTTACCGATGTGCCCCAAATATACTTTTATTGCAATTTTAAATTTGAAATTCAATCTTATTTGTTCAGTTTGTTTATTTGTTTGTTTTCTTTATACTTTCGTTTATACATACGAGTACATACATTTGTCTTATTGGTATAATACCTTCATCTTTGCCTTAGTCTTTATACTATTCTGTATATATTTATACACATACATACATGCAAACATACATATATCTCTCTGTAATATTTTCAGGTGGCTACTATTCAATTGAACAAACAAAAAGTCGTCTTCGTATTATAGCATTGAATACAAATTTCATGCGGCATGATCCGAAATATTCCCAAAGTCATTTGGCAGCTGTACGACAACGTTTACCTTTGAATACAATAAAAACTGGAAGCAGTATGGCAGCTGGTGGTGGCTCTAGTTCAGAGTCAACAGAATACAAAAATTACTATTACCATCATAACAATATGCATCAACATCATGGACATGCTAGTGATTGGTCATCATCCGGACATGGTTATGGATACAATAGTAATCATCGTGGTATAAATGTTATACCGGGGGGAATTCATTACAATACAAATGGCATCATAGATGGTGGTGGACGTGTCAGTGCATTGTCTGAATATGAAAATCAAGATACAGAAAAGCAATGGATTTGGCTGGAAGATGTTTTATCTAAATCGAAGTCAAACAAAGAGACGGTAAGTGAATTTTTAATTAAATTTCTTAAGAACAAAATATACAAAGGATTTAATTGAAATTATTTATGATTTCGGATGTATGTAGTTCCTATGCCAGCAAGACAATTGAAAATTTTGTTTATTCAAGATTTTTTTTGTAGAATTATTTTGCGATTTCGTATAGAATTTTTCGGGGTTGGTTTTTGTTTATTCTCAACAAATATTTTGTTTTTTATTTTCTCCCTTTCAAAGTAGATCCACTCAGATAAAAAACACTTATGCTAACGTTTTTTCCAATCCTCAAATCAATTCTGATATGCATTATTTGGTATGTCCTTGAGCACTTAGAGCGATTCGTTTTTTATCTTCTAAATCATGCAAAATTCCGTACTTTCATGGGGCCCTTTAATTTTTGGAACAGGAAAAAGTCGCAAAGAGCCAAATCTGGTGAATGCGGTAACTACGGCATTATTACTGTATTGTTTTTGGCCACAAACAAATACATATGTTGAAAAAAAACTTCGCTGTCACACGTCCCATGCCTAAAATTTCTTAAACAAATTGCATGGCATCTGCCAACATTTTCAGCAACTTCTCATAACAATTTTTTTTAATTTTCCCAATATTGTCATTGTACATTTTTGATGTACTGCGGCGTCCAGAGCGATCGTCATCATTCTTATCTTCCCGACCTTCTGTAAAAAACTTGTAGCACTTGTAAACATATTTTTGGCTCAGATACAATCACCGTATGCCACATTTCCAATGTTTTTGACTACTTAATGCAATTTTTTAATTTTATTTTAATGCAAGTTATTGCGAAATTTATAAAATTCACTTTATATTTTTGAATACCAGCTCGTATAGAATAAACGAATTATAAACGAAAATTCTTCTAATTTATTTTTTTTAAGTTCTATTTTATGACTTTAATTGTTAAACAAAAAGTCATTAGAAGTGATATTAAAACTATTCACTTTTATACTTCAGCCTAATTGGCATCATTTATTTGCTGCTTTACAGTTTTAGTTCTTTCAAAAACATCCAAAGCTCCCATTTACGATTATAAAAACCATTTGGTCTTTTATAACAAAAATTTTATAAAACTTTTGCTAATCCTCTTCACTATACTTTATTTTAATTACTTTATCGAATCATATAATTCGTTAATTGCTAAAACAGAAATTGGTTTATGAAATATAAGCCAAAAAATAGAAAATACAACAAAGAAAATTCTAAAAAAACTTTTGCGAAAAATAATAAGTACCATTAAATCTGGACAATTTTATTTACTTGTCTGCAGTGATATTTTAACTTGCACTTGTTCAAGTAGCAGGAAAACAACACCCTAAAATATAAAATAGCAGCAACAAAAAATATATCTAACAAATTTACAATTTTAATGAGAGATAAAAAATGAAGTTTTTTCCACACATTTTTACTAAAATTGTAATGCTTAAAGTAAACTTTTAATTTCTTCCACTTATTGCTTAATATTTCGGTTTTGGCCAACTAATCGCTCTCATACAGCATTTTTTGCTTTTTGCTTTTCTCTTTTTTTTTTTTTTGTGAAAGAAGTTCTTTTCCTATTTGGAATCTCTTTAGCACTTTTTTGGTGGTTATACAATTTACGAGTACGTAAATAGTTGCTAAAAAGAATTTTTTTTCTATTTGTGTAGTTAGGAGATTAATTATTTTTTATTGTTGTGACCATTGCACTTGATTTCATCTGTTGTAAGTGGCAAATACATACATTTAACACGAACTCCACAAAAAAAAAAAAAAAAAAAGAAAGAAACCAATAAAAAAAATTAGAGAATTTTTTAACGAAAGAGAGTGGAGAAAAAAAGCTGCGAGAAAATTTTCCACCTAAAAACACTAACAAACAAAAGTTTAATTAATGAACAACTAAAACATGATTGTTAAGGTTTCCTTTGTAGTTATTTTTTCTATTATAACTCTGCAGTAAGTTGTGGTCAAATTCTGGGAGTATGAATTACAACTAAAGTTACATCAATACATTTTGAAAGAGATACTTTACGAACGCACATTTATAAATATATATAAATGTAAACTGTTAGTTTTGGTTATTGGAATTGCTTTTCTTTAAGGGTTTTAGTGATAGAGTTGCATTAATTGGGTGATAATAAAACGAAGTGCCAAAGAAAACATCCGCATCAATTTAGTGTTCAACCTATACAACTGTGGAGCACTCGGAAGTATGCTTTTCCTATTGAAGTGGATTGTTGATTAGAACCTTTTAAAAAAATATTTAAATTAAAAGTTAATAAAATAAGTATTTTAGAAAAAAAGGGGATTTTTAAGCGGCCTCTTTTCCATACCAGAAATAGAAAAAATAATAAAAATTTTTTGTTGGCTTTTATTTATCGATTTTAAAATGAACATGTATCTGAGTTGTGTAAGGCGATGTGTTACAAACATGACAAACAATACCAGCAAATGGACGAAAATATATTTAAAAAGAGGGTGGTGTTGGCTGAAGTGGTTAGCACGTTGACTACTAAGCAAACAATGACTTGGGGCCTGGGTTCAAACCCTAGCCAGAGCAAGTCAATCAACATCATTAATTTCTCTAATGTACATTAGTGAGACATTGTATTCATTGTTGTCGGACTATTTAAGTGATGAAGGCATAGCACTGGTCACTAAAAAAATGTTCCGACAGCGATTGATGCTATCCAAGCTAATGTACACAACATCGCCTTCCTTCGTCGGTTAGCAGAAACATCGGCGAAGTAAAACAATTAATAAAATGCCTGCTAATATAGCTTAACAAAGTTAATGCGCCTACCTAACACCGGAGGCGCTTCTTCAACACTGCCTTAAAATTTAACATAACGCACAAAGCAGAGTTGTGAAAGAGTTAAGTCTTTTAAATTTGCAACATCTATCTTCTATACCCTATCCCTCTCCCTGAGTTCCGGCGCAGTGCACTGCATACGTAGGGGCCATCCCCTGAGTGCTGGACCTAATTAAAAAAAAATAAAAAAGAAGAGTGGTGTCTTAGAACACCCAGTAAGAGCTATGCTCATTAGGTATATACATACATACCTACATAAAATGTGTGAAAATTTAATAATTTTTCTGAGTTCATGACATTGTTTTAAGAAATTTAATCCATAATTTAAAAGTTTTAGTTAAGTTTTTAAATAATATAATATTTATTTAATAGAAAAAACAAAAAATTATTTTCAATTAATTTTGTTGACTGATTTTGTCTTGATTCTAAAAAACAACAACAAAGTCACTTTTAAAGTACAAGCAAAAGAAAAAATATAACTGTAAGAGTGTCGTTAATTATGTTACGAAAAATAAAATTCAACTCCCATCGCGCCATAAAGAGCAAAGAATTGAAATGAGGAAGTCCATTGTTAAGTATGAAGAATGGATAAAAATTAACATAAATAAGCCCGATTGGGGATTGATTCAAGTATGCGATACTCTTGATGTATGATGCCCTTAGTTTTTGCCTTAAGTGAAGCCTAATGCTTTGTTGAACTAAGTCTTTTTTAGGATTGAATTAAATTTTTATGAATTGAGCAAGATGTAGGTAGAGCTTTTAAATTGATCTCCATATATACCGTATTAAGAATACTTGACAAAGTTAACAACGATAAAAAGAGATACGTGAATGAAAGCCTGAGAATCCAACAAAAAAATAAACAAAACAATAAACATTAAAGAAGACAAGGATAACTTGAGCGCAAATTACAAAATTGCAATTGTATAAAGAATCGCCATAACTACTTTTAAAACATTTTTTAAAAAACTAAAATAAACTATAATTTAATCTACTTTAATGTTTATTTAAAAATATTGAAGTAAGTTATGCTATTTTTTGAAAAAATTTTGATATTTTAAAAAAGAATATTGTTTTTTCTTTTTTAATAAAATAGACGACATCCTTTGAGAAAGTGAACAAAAAATTCACGAAACGTCGTCTTTTTATTTTTTTGGTACAACAAAATCAATGAATAAATAGGCCAAAAATAATAACCACAATTATAAAAAATATATTTACACTTTCACTATTATCTACGTTTCTACAACAGCAAACCCCCTTTAGTATTTATCCGAAGTTTTTTTTTCGTAGGTTCACTTTTCTTTTATTTATTTTTCTGCTAAATTGCTTTCAGTCATGCTAGATTGAAGTCAACATTAGCTCAGCAATAACTTTAAAGTTTATTCTTTACGTAAAAGTTTTTACCAACTTACAAAACTTACGTGTTAAAAAAATTATTTGCAGTGCACAACAAAAGTTAAAAGTGAAAATGATGACCAAGCAAGTCATCATATTTAACACAATGTTTTTGACACATAAACAACATTTAAAATAAATTTGATAATACAAAATCCTTACCGAAACCTGTCGCCTTAACTAGAACACAACAGCATGAGATAAATACAGAAATTATATAATACAAAAAGAAAACGAGATACTTGCAAAAATAAAACTTAGTTATTCACTTAAGTTTGATGCTAAACAAAAAGGAAATGATGTTTTAAAACAGCAACTAGGGTCAGTTTAAATTTGTAACAAATGTTTACGAGCAATCTTTGTTCGCTCTTTTAAAAACAGAAAAGGGGGATTTCAAGTCACGCTTAGGATAACAATAATGCAATGACATTTGATATCTTTATTTTGTAGTCATTTGCCACGACAGTTAGAATGCACATTAACACATACATACATACATATTTACACAAACACACACATTTATAGAAATGATAGATAAATGAAAATAGAGATTAATAGAGATAGGAAAAGAAATCCATTAAATTTATATTATTTGTAATACAAAGCACGTTATTGGCTTTAAGTAGTATAAGGACGCTGTGAACATCACCATGGTTGGAAGGCTGAACAAATTTCTACACTTATTCCATTGACATTTGAATGTTTCCCACCCTATATACATATATATATATTTTTTTTTTTGTTGTTTTTGCTGTTCATAAAATTTTTTTCGTCTGCCCAACATTCGATCATTTAGTCGACGATAGAATTGCTATTAGATTTCTAAGATTTATTTCAACTCGCTTTTCAATTTGGCTTTCGTGTTTCGTTTATATGTACATATGTATATATATTTGTGTAATAAAATATTCGAAACTATGGTAGCAGGCATTTATTTACCAATTGACATTTTTATTCTACTCAGTATTTTTCTAATGTTACGAGTTTTCTTTTTCATTTTTTTTTTTTTTTGTAGCTTTTCATAAAGTTTTACAATCTTGTTACAAATATTTAACGTTGTCTAAGTACATTCTTTTCTAATTGTAGAATATAATGTGTCACATTTCGGGTTCGATTACAAGTTGTTGGTGATATTTATGCCACCCTTATTTATGAGTGTAATAAAAAGGGGCATATCAATATCAATTAAATTAATAAATTTTTGATGAAATATTTTTATAGGCTGGAGTTGTTGGTTTTTTTTTAAACTTTTAATGTGGATTTCTTAAGTGAAAAAGGTATATTATAGAGTTGTTAACAGCAAGTGTCATTAGAAAAGGTTGCAGAGTTCCTTACGAAGAGAATGATTTTCTAAAAAAAAAAAAAACTATTATGTGTTTGTGTATATACCAATTTTTAGACCGTAATTTTAGAAATCTTTTGTGCACACCGCCTTCAATGGTAGATCTGTATTAGATTTTTTAATATACTTTAATTGATTAAATACTTAAATGTTCTCTCTCTCTCTCAAGCTTTGCCCAAACAATATATTCCAATTACTAAATATTCTTACTAAATGGTATTAACAATATAAATAAAAATTTTGTCGTCTAACATTTTTTATAGACAACAAAAAAATCTTTACAAGGAACCATAAAATAAATTTGTCACGTTTTTCGACAATTTATTATAAGACAACATATTTGCATAAATTACTTTATTAAAGATGTCAGGTTATTTTCTTATCTCATAGTTTGTACGAAGAGAAGACAATAATAATTTTCTTTAATGCAAATAAGAAAACGTGGATTTTCCTCTCTATTTTTTTTCTTATCTCTTTGATAAAAACAAAATTTATACTTGAATTTAATAATATTCTGCATGTAATTTTCAAATCACTGAGTTTTCAAAAGGACGAAAACAAACTGCTGTTTACATTTAGTCTCAAAGAAATAAACCTGTTTGGCTGGACTGACACTTTGTTTTACATGCCCAAAAGTAATTTTTTTATGGCACAACTTTTAATTATCTTATGACATTAAAAAAAAACTTGCAAGTTTATTTTTATTGCACTCCAAGGAAATCCTGCAAATACGTCTATATGTATCACGCCTGTCATACAAATGGCTTTAAATACATGTCTTTTTTTTCACTAGGACCATCACTCAGGGTTTGACCCTCACCGTATCCGGTGGATTGTGCCGGATTTAGGAAAATAGGTGTTTGAAGGAAGATAAAGGGAGTAGTGTGTGTGGACATTCGTTTTGAACTTTAACACGCTGAAAGTGGCAGGAAAGACCTCTGCGGGAAGTTTATTCTACATACGAACAGGTCGGCTAAAGTACGCATTCTCTCTATAATGTGTAGTGCGGCTTACTGGCATATCGATCACAAAGGGGTGTGCTCCTAATGAAGAGCGTGTTGTACGTGAAAAGTGACGGATTTCGGGAACAAGTTCCCTGATTTCATTACAATACATCTCGTTGTAGTAGTGATGGAACATTGAAACACACCAAACATTGCGTCGATGCTTCTTCGCCCTATCTTGAACGCGATCGAGTAACTTCAAAATAAATTTTGAAGCACCGGCTCATACATGAGAGTTGTACTCCATTTTCGGTCGGATAAATGTGGTATAAATATTAAGTATATCAGATGGAGTGAAGTATGTCCTACACCGTCTTAAAAAACCAAGACACTTGAATGCTTCTTTTGAGACATTAGAAATGTGATCATTCCATCGAATATCACAATGAATTTTCATGCCAAGAACATCAAGATGTCTTAAAAATCACCGCATAAATTGGATGTAGGTTAATTTAGGCAGGCTGCTACTGCACACTTAGGTCCATGTTAGGTCCTTTTGTGATAAATTAAATGTATGTATGAATGCAATGTTTTTTACCATTCACTAAGAAAGCAATTAATATTAATAATAAATCCCTCCTAACTAAGCCAGTATATCACTACATTTACTGAAAATTTCGAAATTCAAAGACAAGGATATCTGCTGTTATATATGAAATAATATATAGAATTTTCTAACCATAAAAATTAAAGCTAAAAATAACTTAAAAAAATTGACTCAGACAATTTTTTTTCTTAATTTTTGCTGTTACTCCTTTTATTCAAGTCACACTATCACATCAGCACAACAGTGGTTTCATATTAAATATGTAGAGCTTTTCTCGGGATATTAATATATTTGAAAATATTTGTGTGTGATTTGACGGAAAGCTGAACAAAAATAAATAATAATATAAATAAAATAATTTTGCTATTTTTCTATTATCATTTTTAAAATTTAATTAAACTAAACAACGATTTATTCTAAAATTAGTTTCTTTTTATTAAAGATTTATAAATAAATCAATTTACTAAAAATAAATATAAATAGAAATTACGTCAGTATTCATGTGCAAATGCTTTTTCACTACTTGTTAGGTAGCTTCGTTGAACGTCATTAAATACTCTATACATATACAATTACAAATACAAATAGAATACGCGACTTATTTCTACTGGATGTTAGCTGGGGAATTTTTTATTTTTTGTTTTTATTTGTTAATATATATTAAATATTACAGTACTGCCAACGAATTATATCCTACAATGCCCAATCTCCTGATTTTTTGTTTTACTTATGACAAACTTTTTTAGTAGCAATCGTGATTAGCAGTAAAGTATCATGGAATTTTTCTTAAAATAAGTAAAATAATTTATAAATTAAATTGAAATTTTAAGTAATGATGATTTTCTATTAATGCTTTGATTTTAAATAGAGAATATAAAATTTGACATTTACTGAATTATTATTTATTAAACTTAAAACATATAAATCCAACACAAATGTATTTGTATGTATGTAAACATTTTTCTGTACATGTTAGGAATCAACACTACTACGCACATAAATCATTTGAAATGGATTTCACAGGCCACCCTCATGCTCAGCACCAAAGGCAATATAATAAAACCATGGCCCATATCCATTTATAAATTACTGTGCTATATTTATATTTAAGCGGGGTTAGTAAAGGAAATGACAAACAAAAATAAAAACGGTTAATTACAATCACTAATTATATTGCCAACGGCTGTACGGTCTTTAAGGTCTTTTGTGTTTTTTTTTTTGTGTCTTTATGCTCAAGCTTTTTCTAATACAACTTTATTTTAATGTTTGACATTGTGCTGCGCTGTTCATTTTGATTATTCTTTTTGTGTTTGTTATTTTCAACTCTTTTTTCTAGTTTGAAATATTTTCCATCGTAAATATTCCATTTTTCAGTTAACTCTGTCCATTTTTACTTCATTAATTAGACTGTGTTTTTTTGTTGTTGTTTCTAGATTTTTTTATTTCTTAGTTCATCTTTATAAGAAGTAAAACATGTGCTTGTGTGTGTAGATAAATATACTCATATTTCTTAATGTTGTTTGGGGTACGAGTGTAATTATTTATTTTTTTTTTTTTTGGTCTCTAACGCTCAAAAATGTATAAAGGACTTCTGCTTGTAAGATTATCCTTCTTATTAGCATATTTCATTTTGACATTTTTTGTATTGTTAATACTGTTTATGTTGGGCTGACTTCCAAAACGTTCGTATACAATGTTTGTATACAGTATTGCTACTGTATTTAAATCACATCCATATGCAAAGTTCGGAAACAATGCAACAACTATAAAACCGATGCCTTGTTTGCTCTCTTACTGCGTTAAAAATACTATGCGGCGGCGTTTTGAAATGGTATACATTGTATAACTATTGTACTGAGGCGTTATGAAATGTGATGCTTTGTTCAAACACAAAGCAATTGACGTTTTGGAAGTCAGCCTTGTTGTTTTGTTGCCCTTGTTGCCATTTTTTGTTTGTGTCACTTCCTTTCTGTTTGGTTTTTTCTTTCATAAGCTTTATTATCTTTGCTGCGGCTGGTGCTGCACAATGATTCTTATGTATTATGACAGAAAACAATGTCAATCTTAAATTTCCTTTTAAGCAAAACTAAACTTGCCCAAAATAAAGGAAAAGATAACGAAAACATAAGAAGTGGTGAAAAGTTCGAAAACCAATGCAACTAAGAAATATTAATTTTTTATTACAGTTTTAATGTTACTGAAATTTTCTGTAAAAAGAATTACTAATAAAGCACTTTTGTAAAGTCACTCACTCTGTATGTGTTTAATATTCATAATTATCCATTCACTAATAACTTTTGAATTAAAATATTTGTAAAAGATAACAAATTTTTTATATCAAAATATATTGCTTTTTTTTGTTATTTATAAAGCTGGAGTAAATTTAATAAATTTTATTAAGAAGTAATTCGAGTAGAGATGATTTCTTAAGGAAATAATTTATAAGTTTTCCCGTTAAATAATTAAATTAATCTTTGAACACTGTTTTTGATCTGTTATACAAATTTAAATTCTGTTGGTTTTTGTCAATATATTGAGTCACTTTCTAATATGATATAAACGTTAGAAAAATTATTAAAGAATGAGTGCTATATTTTTTAAATAAATTGGTAATTTCTTTACATCCCTACTTTGGGTTATTGTGTCCTTTTAGTCCTTATAGCTATCTCAAAAAAAAAAAAAAAAAAAAAAAATACAACACTGAGAGTTGAGGAAGTAACTTTTGTTATCAGTTTATGCAGATAAAAAAATTAAAAAACATCTCAATGGATTTGAATGCAATTTGGTAGACGGATAGCATGTGGCCAAAATAAAACAAAATGTACTTTTTAAGGGATAAAAAACGGGACAAATTGTTATTTTTCCGTAAGTCCTATATTTTTACTAATATTTTATACAATTTTAAAAATTAAAATACTTTGTTTGGACTGAAATGGCATAAAAACTGGTACTTTTTTACTTATGATACTTCGTACTTTTGGTGTTGCTTTACTTGTGTTACTATTTCTCTTGAGATATTCTCTTGATTGATTTAAAAGAAATTTGGTAGACGTATATCATGTGACGCATTTTAAAATTAAGTACTTTTTGAGGTGTAAAACCGAAGCAAATTGGTACTTTTGGAACTTATTGTTTGGTTTTAAATATTTTTTTACAGTGTAAATTCCTGGGAGTAAAATAAGAAAAAGTTGGTACTATTGGTACTTTTTATTTATTTACAATTTTCCTCGTTGCGATCTTTATGAGTTATTTATTTGGGATAATAAGACCACAACGAGGAAACAATTTCAATGAGGATACACTACCCAGGATATTTAAAATTTTTTGCAAATAACATACATACAGTGTACTTTGTTGCGGGTAAGATGAGCTAAATCTAGGGCTTTTTTTTCCATTATCTTGAAGCGTGAACGAAGTCACGGGGAGAAAGTAGTTGTATGTAAGAAGACAAATAATGGAGTGGTGGTGTTGGCTGAAGTGGTTAGCGCGTTGACAACTAAGCAAACAATGACTTGGGTTCAAACCCTGACCAGAGCAAGTCAATCAACATCATTAATTTCTCTAATGTACATTAGTGAGACATTATGTATTAATTGTTGTCGGACTATTTAAGTGATGAAGGCATAGCACTGGTCACTAAAAAACTGTTCCGACAGCGATTGATGCTGTTCCAAGCTAATGTACACAACATCGCCGTCCTTCGTAGGTTAGCAGAAACATCGGCGAAGTAAAAGAATTAATAAAATGCCTGCTAATACAGCTTAACCAAGTTAATGCGTCTACTTAACACCTGAGGCGCCTCAACACTGCCTTAAAAATAACGCGCAAAAAAGAGTTGTGAAAGAGTTAAGTCTTCTAAATTTTCAACATCTATCTTCTCTACCCTATCCCTCTCCCTGAGTTCCGGCACAGTGCACTGCATACGAAGGGTTCAACCCCTGAGTGCTGGTCCTAATTAAAAAAAAAACAACTACTCTGAATATTGGATATGATAACCTGATAGTTAGACTACCGTGAACAACCCTTATATATATGCATACATATATGGTTAAGCAACAGCCTCTATTTATAGTTACGGCAGGCTTAGGGGTATACCCTTATCGGCGCTAAAAACAAAATCTCGTACATTTGAGCAGAAAAAATGTTCGTTTCAGAAAAAATATAACGCAAATAAGAAACGTTTTAACAGCGATTGTCGTAAAGTACGAAATTAACCCATAAGCACATTTTCAGTTCTTACTTCTTTGAAGCAAAATATTTCTGAATATCTGAAAAGAGTTGTAGTAAAATTGTATGCCGTTCATAAAAGTATTTTCATACTAAGATTTAGTCCGCTAACGATGCGTTGAAAATAGTGTTTTGCTATATTTTCATATAAAAGGGACGAAAAAAGACATATACAGTGGTGCGTTAAATTGATAAAGTATTTCACAAAATGTTTTCCTGTAATATTTTACACACGTCTTGCGATTCAGTATAACACTGTATAAGAGGGGGAATCTCTAACTATCTCTAAGAGCCATATACAAATTTCTAAAACGGCAATAGATGTCTTGATTTTTTATTTTATATATATTTTTTTTTGTTTGCAAAATCCACTGTTTGATCTTTGTTTTGTATGGTCAAAGCTCGATTTTGTTGTTTTTAACACACGAATTTACTTTAAAAAATTTTTTAATTATAATTACTTTTTATTTGTTTGTGTAAAAGTTAAAAGAGATTTTTTTTGTGACATACTTTTACCCATTTCTAACCTTGACACTGTACATCAAATAAAAAGAATAAAAAGAATAAAACCCTGTGTTGTAAAATAACTATAACAAATGAAAAACTCAATTCAAACATTTTATTCCTGCTTTATTATTTACAATTGCTGTTATTGTTTTAACAAGAAACCGGATCCTTTTATAAATTCCAGTTGCACAATGTTGTTATTTTTTATTTAAAAAATTGTTTTGTCTACAAGTTATCATTATCATCATCATCATCGTCAACATCACCATCATTGTGAACATCTCAGCAAGTTGAATTTAATTAAAAAAATATAAATTGGGTTAAGCAGAAAAAATAAAAATAGGTGTAGTAATACAAATAAAAAGAAAATGATAGAGAGAATTCAAATACTGAAGCAGCTTGAGTGCTTTCCTCTTCTTTGTTGTGTTTTATTTATTTATTTTTGTATGTATTTTTTGTACTCGTATATCTATGTATTGCAATCGACACTTGGAAAAAACAATCCTGCAACAGGCACGAACTGAGTTTTTGTAGTTAAATAAAATTCAATGATTACTCAGTTTAGCAAAAATTTAAATATCTGAAAATTATCATTACGTTTTTTTTAATCAAATATTTGCCAAGTGTGACGTAAATTTATTTGTTAATTTTTGCGAGTTAGTCCACAGATGGGTCTTGTAATTTTGCATTATTAACATTATTATGGATTTACTAACACATGTTTCTAGCAGGTTATTCACATAAAGTATAAGACGGGGAAATTTAAGCAATCGGATGTGAAATTTCCTGCAATTGCCGTTGTAATAGCAGTGCTAGGAAGCAAATAATCACTATTGACGATCATCAAGTTCAAAAGAAGAAAATAGAACCTCAAAACCACAATTACAAAAAAAAAACAAACAAAGATATTTATGTGTAATTAATATAAATGTTTTCTTCAACCACTTCACCGATTTGGATCAAATTTGAAGCAGTTGACGCAGGTTTTAATGCCCAAAATATTAAAAAATTTTTGATATATTTCGACGATATCTGTCGAATAAGTTAATAGATTTAATAAGCAAACTTTTTGTCAATCGACATTATATTTTGAGTCTAACGGCCTGACCCACGATGTCAAACGTTATCGTTCGCTAGATTTCTAGACTTAAAAAAAAAAAAAAATTTATTTGCATATCCTTAATAAGCGATTTTATTTGTTAACTGGTAAAAACAGCTAAACAATTAAATAAAATGGAAGAAGGTCGTAAATCATTTGTTTTTCTTTAACAATTCCGTCATTATCGAACGGCCGACATTGTGGGGGCTGCTCATAAGGATTACTTAAATTTTGGTCGGTATTTAAAAATTTCGTCTCCGACAATTCTAAAACCATTTTTAACCGAATCAGTTCGTTATTTACCGGCATTTTACTGAAATGATTGTGGCAAGTTTTTGCTTCCAAATTGTGAAGCCATTTTAAATTAATGCGGTTGTGACCCCACATACATGCAATCCTACGGACATATTTGTAGATACAGTCTGAATAGATTTGCTTCAAAGCGTCCAGATCTGGTGAATACTTGATTTTCGCAAACCGAGGTGAAAACAGTTACTTCCAAAATATTATTGGCATTTATGCAAACTCAAAAAATTCAAAAATGGTTTTGACTTAAATTAAAGTTTTTCTTTAACAGTGAGGAACGAAAAATTCCTATGAAATTTTTTTATAGAATAATGAAACACGGATTTTGTTTCAGTGTAGAAACTAATCTAGGAGCTTTCTAAATAAATATATATTTTTTTTTATTATTTATGTTATAAAAACAAAAGAAACTGTAAAAAAGATTCAACATCTATTCACAATTATTGTAAGCAATAATGATAATTATAAGAACGATAATGTTGTTGTAAGTGATGAAAATGTTTATAGTTTAGACTCATTGCTTACTTCGTTATGTTGCATTCCATATAGAATATTTGTTTTTTTAACAACCTTACGTACTTTGTTTTTGTTTTTTTTTTCGACTATGAATTTGTTGAATATAATTCGAAAGGGCTTTTTTAAAGAGTTTGAAAAAAAATTTATATAAAATTCCCTTTTTTTTTTTGCTTAACTACTCGAGGTTCTCATGACAAGTTGAAAACGAAGACCTAGAACATTTATTTTTTATTTTTAATAAAAATTATCATTAGAACATAAAAATTGTACATCCTCTTACATCGCTGCAGAGAAATTGAAAAAAAAAAAACATTTAACTATGAACACGTATAAAAAACAAACGGAAATTTTTTTCGTTGCAAACTTTAATTATATAGGCAATTATTTTCGAAATAGTATAAAGATTTTTATAATCTATGCAAATTTACGTCATTATTTTTATACAAATATTTCCCAGTAAATTGTCATTGATAACACTGCACGACAGCATGTCTGATGATTGGGATTTGTTATATGATATTTGACGAATTCTTAATGTCGATTTCAAATCTTTAACTGAAATTTCTGTGTTAGCTCTAGTGGCAAAAATGTGGAATGTGGGTAGTTTTTTTTATTAAAACGCTAAATGAATAATTAAAATTAATCCTATTTTGGTATATCCGAAGTTGAAGAAAAAAATTCATTTTATTCATTTTATTTATTTATTTTATTTTTCTTTTTGAAGCTGAAGGCAGGGAGCTGTTCTGAATGCTCCAACAATAGCTAGCCAACATATGTGGATTCCAGTAGCATTGATAGCGTTCCTCTATCGTACGTACATTTATCGACCAGTTCTTCACTTAGATCTCCAAGATTGTCGGGAAAATAGTCCTGGTGGTTGTGGAGAAACTGTGCTCATGTTACATTCAAAATTTGAGTCCTTTATTAAGGATCTTATCTGTGGCCCATCAAAAATGCCTGCTTTTATCTTTTCAGCACCTAGTTTTGGAAAATCACTACTGTTATTTTCCGCCTCAAAATGAATGAGCTCTCCTGTGGTATATCAGCTTGAGGTTCAGGTGATACCTTAGGGCTCAAAACATGTCTATATACAAGGATATTCCCATTTGGGTCGATTTTTTTTTGGTTCATGGCCGTTATATTCACCAAAAAAAAAACAGTCATCGTAGAGGTTCACAAGTTCATTGCAGATCATAGCGCTTTCGTACCTAAATTTGTCCACAAACATAGAAACCGAATGCACGTTTTGTATACCTTTTGCGGCTTATGTTTCATTTGACCAAAATATCAATTAACTTTATTTTACGAACGCTGTGACGCTTAAACTGCATTCTTTGAACATATATTCTCCACAAATAAAACAAAAATTATTCGGATATTTTATGAAAACTATCAAACAAAATAATTATCAGCAAATAAAAACTACGAATATACAACAGCATATTTTAAGTAAAAGCTGTAACTCGTAAACTAGAGCTGTTACAATAAAAAGGAGGCTATTTTTAGAATCAGTGACCTCAAATTAGTAAACATCACATGGTAAAAGTCATTCATCAGACTAAAGTTGCTATTTTGTTGTGCACTGTAATATACCCTCGGTATTTTTAATAAATTTGTAATACATTTTTATATAGAAGTTAGTTTGAGGGTACTTTTATAAGAAAATATTTCCAGTCCTTTGTGAAGTTTTTTTGGAGTTCAAAATGAAACAAACTCACTGAACGTATAATTACAATTGGTTTGAAAATCCCTTTATTAAAAAACTATTTGTATTTATATGATACCTAAAATCGTTTTTTTTATGGAGAGGGGATTACTTGCTCCCAAAAAATTTTAGGGGATTCAATTGCAAGCAAAACCTTTTAAACAAACCATCAATAGACATGTAGTTTTAATACAGAAGCCAAATCAACAGTGTATGAGTTATAAATTTGAAAAATTTTATATAAAAACGACCTCAAGCTTTTGAAATAAAATTTTTTCAAACATCTTAAAGCTCAAGATAATGAAAAATCGCTAATTAAATGGATTTATTTACTAAGTTCAGTGTGAAAAATTATACCCACGCAATTGATTGTAACTAAAAATATAAGGATTGGCACCCTGTATTGTACAGCAAATAACAGTCTCACTTTCTAATATAAATGAATAAACAAATTCTGTATATGAAACCATTTACGTACTTAAGTTCTTTTTATAAAACCCCTTAGGATGAATGTTATTTATATGTTTTGCCATTGAAATTAAAATATTTATTTTAATATCTTTAAATGACATTTAAGCAAATCTTATAAAACTAAAATTAAAAATAAACAAAAAAATTGCTAAAAATGAATTCTTTATTGTGAAATCACTTACAACTTGTTGGTACTATAAGAAAAACTCCCCAGTGTGAGTTTATTGTCTATTAACTTTAACTCCAGAAAGAATAAATTTAAAATTATTTTATATATTTTTTCACACCAGTTGGGCTAATCGTGAGTCAAACGTCTCTCAGATTTATATGCTCATATGTTTGCCACATACTGTTAATGTATGTGCCACTTTTATTCCTTGATAGTCATCTCAAATGTATGTTATATGTATGTATGATAAAAATCTATGTGTATGTATGTTTGTATAAAGGGTGGAAATAAATGTTAAGAAATATAACTTTGAGCAAAATTATGATTTCATATTAAATCCTTTGGTATTGCAAAAAAAAAAATATAAGAAAAAAACTTGTATGTACATTGCATTTCTATAGTTATAATACTGACTGAAAGATACATATTAAAATGTCAGAATTATTCTGTAGGTAAAAGTCGAAATTTTTATATACTTCGCTTTTGCAGAAAAATATCACTTCAATATTGTGCTTCATTCATTGTGAGAAGACGGAGCTCTGACCAATACAATATTTTTATGTAGAAATTTTAAAATTCGATTCGTTAAATAGAAAAATTAAATACTCTATCAGACTACGACTCATAAGATATGTTAATTGACTTTCTCTGAACAGGGTTAGAATCCGGGTCCTATGTCATAGTTTTCTTAGTAGACAACGTGTTAACCACTGCAATCACTGGTTTATTCAACTGTTTCGAAGTTATACAGAAATCAATGGGAAATAAATTATTTTCTTCACACCGTTAATTAAATGATTTAGAACTCTTTTTTTGCTTGACGGATTTTCTTCAATCGATTTCAATAAATTTTTCCTCATTTAATTAGAAAATCTTTTAGATCTATTTGTCTGAAATAAAAATACTCAACACTTTATGTGTACTGCATTACCAGAAATTTATAATGCGAGACAGAGAAGAATTTCATAATAAAAATTACGATGAAAGTTAACACATTGCATTTCTCTTCTTTTTTTGCTTTTTCTTTTTATGCTCATATACATGTATTCAATGTGGGTTGTGTTTTTTATTTTCATATAAAAATTGTGGTTAAAAAGAAATTATTGTGCTCGATTCGAAATTAAATTTTCAACTGAGTTAAATTGTTAAGATATGTATGTATAACAATGTCGTGTTTTTGTATATCATATCGTTGTTTTTAACAGTTGTAAAGCACTTAAAGACACACATTTACGCAAAGAAAAACTGAAAAATAATGAAAAAAGGAACGTAATAAAAATTAAATAAAAACGAACTGAATGATATACAAGATTGGGAAAAGATATAAAAAAAAAAAAAAAATAAAACTCACTTAAAAAAATTACGAACTGTCAATAACTATACATATATGTTTGCGTGGATGTGTGTGTATGTGTATTTGTGCAATAAATTCTCTGGACTAATGAAAGGAGCTTAAAAATGCAACGTTTATTGGCCTTAATAACGAAAATTTTTATTTAATGTTTAAACACGTTCCCTATAGAATTAAATAACAATCTTTGAATATAAAATAATATTGAACTTTTTTTTATTTTTAAATGCATTAAAGTATTTTTCTTAAGGAAGAAAATCTTTAGCACTAAAAACACTTTTATGAATAATACACGTGTTAAATTTACATTATTTCTTACTAACTTAATATAAATTAATGTCAAATTTATTATGTGACTTTATATATGTTTTCTTAAGAAGTTTTTTTAACTTGGTTTTTATTTATGTATTCGCAATAAATTAAACTAAGAAGATATATTGAGAACTTATCCTTTAAATTTCAGTTTGGGATATAAAATTCTTTTGTAGTTTCTGGGAAGAATTTTTTTTTAGTACCAACACCAAGGGAATTATTTCCACTTGTGGCATGCAATGTGCCAGAACTAGTCAAAAAGGATTTGTGTAGGATATACTGAAAAAACAGTTTAGATGTTTTTTGAATTAAATTCTTTGAAATTCAACGTATTATACGTTGTTTCAGTAAAATATTCCTTGAAATTCAAAGGTAAAATTTTATGTATTTATGAACTCAACGTTGAAACCATTATTTGATTTTATTCGTTGAATTAAACAATGAACTATGTAGTTTTTTGATTTAACGTATAGTACGTTGAATTTAAGAAACTCGTTCATTTATTAAAAAAAAAAAATTTTTTTTTGTGTAGCCCATGTGTAATTGGCTGCATGTGTAACTCATGTGTAATTTGAAGTTTTATCGTTTTAGAGCACTACTTTTTTGTTATTTTTTTAACAGTTGTCAACGCTTGCATTAAAAAAAAAATAATGTATCTACGTACTTTTCTATCAGCATATTCATATTCATAGTAACTAAAAAAAAATTTTGCATCACAAATAGCTGTGTCATGTACTACAAAGAATACTAAAGAACAATCAGACGTATAATACTCTTGTAATTTCCCCGGTTTTTGTCACAAGAAATAAAATAATATTATTGGCAAAACCTAAAAATTTAACTAAAAGTGAGTTTAGTGTTGAATACTTGGAGATTCTTGAATAACTATTTAAAAGTAAGTTATTAAAAAAAAATCTTTACACTCACCGTACAAATAATTTTTGTTTGTTTTGTAGATATGTATGTCTAAAAAGGACGTATTTAGATTCCAAAGTGATTGGCTACATTTGACTGATTTCAAAGGTTGGCTCATCAAAATAAATGACAATGGGAAGGATGCTGCATTCTGTAAGTAGTGTAATAAAAAACTGAAGTGCCATAAGCCAGTTCTTTTAAGACACATGCAAACAAATTCCCACCAAACTGCTGCTTCAGCTATTAAATCCTCAACCAAGCTTTACAGAATTCAACATCGAAGAATGAAAGAGTTAAGAGAGGTGAACTAAAAATGGCTGGAACATTAACTACTAACCATTTGGCATTTAGATTAGTAGACGATCTTATTCCAGTATTAAAGTCATGTTTGCCAGTCTCCGATATACTTAATGATGTAAATTGCAGAAAACCGTGTATTCCATAATAATAGATGAAACAACTGACGTTAGCACAACGAAGCAGATAGCTTTTACCACAATTTATTATGACGATGAAACATCCCGGGTACATTACTGTTTTTTTGATTTCAAAGAGACTGGATCATCGTTTTGTTATATAAAAAATTTTCAAAAATTTTTTTTTAACTCTTTCCAAAATATTTGGGCTTAAATTCCATTATGACTAGAATTAGCAGAACTAGCAGTGAAACTAACATAGTAACGATCTTAAATATAATTAATTCATATTTTAAAGAAAACAATTGCTTTAGTAAAAAGTCATAAAATAATTTTTAAAATTCTTTAATTTATTATATATATGTATTGTTGTTTAATTTATTTTAAATAAGCTACTCTAAAAATGTATTTTCGAAATATTATGCTATAGGACTTCGATTAGCAATACAGGATACTAAAACACATTTTTCTTTGTAGTTTTCAAGCAAGTCTAATGTCTACTAAATCAAAAAAAAAAAAGCATGAAATCACGTTTATAAAACAAAAAGTTTTTTGAATTCAAGAAAATTTCAAAATTGTTGAGCTGTGGCGTGAAATATTTAAACATGATGAAATGTTATTAAATATTTTAAATATAATTTAATATGCAAAACAAAACCCATATTTCTTTAACAAAATTTAAAAAGGGAAAGAAAAAACTTTTATTACTTTTCTTTTTTAATATTTTAGAAAATTAAACTTTTTAAGATTGATTTTTCTTTCCTTCCAGCATAATATTTCGTTGTTTGACTTTCACACTGAAATAAGTAAGCAGCTTTCTACATAAATTTTCTATTGCAGTTGGTAGGCTGTTTAGCTTAAGTTTCAAATAAATTTTGATGAAAAATAAAAGAAACAAGATGTAAAAATGTTTATGATATATTACAATGAATATGATTAAATGTGTGTAAGGTTTGAATGTATATATGTGTGTATGTGTGTATGTGTTTATGAAAAGGCATAAAAACAGAAGAAAAAATCATACAACTTAAGTTGGTTAAAGTTTTACAACTCACAGTTGTTGTTGGTGTTGTAAGTTTACTTTCTAAAGTTGTTTAAATGCAGAATTGGGGCTTATTCAACTGGAAGATAACTTAAACTTCACAAAACTTATTTTACAAGTTAGACGATACGCATCCTTTACCATCATTATCATCATCATTACCATCTTCTTCAAAAATGTTTGTATTACTTAGCAAAGTGGTAATAGAAGACGAGCCTCAAAATAAAGTTTTGCAATAGACAAATAAAAAAACAAATAAAAAAAAACATTAAAACTCAAAATAAGAGTTGATAAAATATATTGAAAATAGACGAAAATAACAATTTTCTTGATAAAATAATGATAATTAAAAATCAATTGTTTTTCTCTTTTTCACTCTCTATTTCTCTCTTCAGATAACCTTCACAATTCATTTAGCTGGAAATATATAACAAAAACTTAATTGGAATTTGTTTTCATCTCTTATTTTAGGTATACATTGTGGGTCATATACCGCCCGGTTCAGATGAAAGACATATTGGATTCCAGCAAAATGGCCACACAACCTTTACAGAGTCAAATAATAAACGTTATTTGGAATTAGTGCGCAAATATTCATCAATTATTCAGGGTCAATTTTTTGGTCATTTACATTCAGATTCATTTCGTATTATCTATGATGACAAAGGTAATTATGTATGCATGTACTTTTACGTTAAATTAATTTGAAAATATGGGTGGTGGCATATTAAAAGAACACATTCTATGTGTTATTTGTTTCCTTCAAAAAATGATATAAAATTTTAATTAAAATTTCATCAAGTCAATATAAGAGTAGAGAGAAATGAACTAAAAAAGACTTGTAATGACCATTCTGATGAAGCGATTACATTATTTTATTGATTTGAGTTTTAGCTACAACTTTTTATAGTTTAAGGTTCCGAGTATAAAAAAGGACACAGTATTGCTACTGTATTTAAATCACATGCATATGCAAAGTTCCGAAACAATGAATCAACTATAAAACCGATGCCTTGTTGCTGTCTTACTCCAAAAAATAAAATACTTGGCGGCGGCGTTTTGAAATGGTATACATTGTATAACTATTGTACTGCGGCGTCATGATATGTGGTGCTTTGTTCAAACACAAAGAAACTGACGTTTTGGAAGTCAGCCAAAGTATTACTCTGTGTTTTTTTATATGTATAAATATTGATATTAAATAAATATATAAAATACAAAAAATGTTTGTACCCATGCTATAGACTCGGAAACTATCCAACCGATTTGACCCAAACTGGTGTCATTCAAAAGGGAATTTATAGAGGATGATTTTAGGCTTTTAATATTTCAAGTGGGCGTAGCCCCTTCCACATAAATTGAATAACATCATATATCTTGACTATTGTGATAGCAAGAGTTTTGTAACATTGCAATAGTTCATATGTTACTAATGTGAGTAATCAGGACAAAAATGGGCGTTATCGGACAAGTGGGCGTGGCAGCTCCCATATAACCCAAAAATTGAAATCGCCATATTTTGGGCATTTTTTGACCTACGTCGATGATATTTGGTACATATGGTATTGCCATAATTTGGAATACGTACCGGGAGAAAAGTGGATGGGACCACGCTCCTTTTTATTAAAATTAAAAATCGTAATATAGTCTTAACTAATGGACCGATCGTCACAATAGGATATATAAATACTTTTAATTTTATTTTATAACGAGGGGGGTAGCGAATTACACCGGGATCAGCTAGTTAAATAATAAGACAAGAAAATAGTGAATTTTCAAACCATTAATATGAAATAATCTCTTGATAAACTTTTCTGTGTGAAACGATATAAAATTTTTTGATTGAAGCTGTCGTGACTGGCAGCAAGCAACTCCGATGTTGAGACTTTGTTTTCTCCCGAAACATCATGATGTCAGTTTAACCTTCCAGGCAGTCTATATTATCTTTGTCTGTTCAATTATTATGAGCCTGAACAATTAAAATTTCTTTTTATAAAAAAAATGTGAATGAAGCATTGAGTGTAGTTGTTAGAGAAAAGTTCCTGCAACTAAATTTGCGACGAAGTAAGCAACTTTTAAGCTTTGCTTTAAATGCCGACAATTCACATTAACTTTAAAAATTAATTATATCTACCAAGAAACATTTGACGCAGATAGCGATATGAATGAATTACTAGGAAAATTACTGTTTTCGTAAATTAATACAGTCGGGCCTCGATTATCCGTGATCCGGTTAATCGGGGTTTAACAGTGATCGCCAAAGATCAGTCTATTGTTTTTTGTTTGCAATGTTTTCACATTATTTTCTTCGATTAACCATGATTACCTCTATTATGCGTGATGGCAGAATTTTTGTCATTGTTTTGCATCATGTTTTCAGTAGAAAATTTAATGCATACATATGTTTATAGTTATTTAATTTAAAATTGTACAAAAACTTCTAGAATTCATTTTTTTAATGTAAATATGTATGTACACCAATGTTCACTTGTTAAATAATAAAAATATTAAAAAAAACTGTATAATCAAAATTGTTATTCGATTAACCGTGAAAAACTATTATCCCTAATGCTTCTGGTCCCGACCATTACGGATAATCGAGGCCCGACTGTATTAAAAATATTCTAGGAATTCTGCAATTCGAATCGAAAAAGACTGCCCGAATTTAAGTTTCATTTACGAAAGCATTTGCTTTCGGTTCGAAATGCAAAGTAACTACCCCGGTCCTCTGGACATTGTTTCCTTTTTGGGAAATAAATACTGGCTGCAACGGGTAAAGATTTTTTGCTTAGATAACTTAACCGGCCTCCGTTCTTAGACATAATTTCTAATGCCGGGCCAATTTTACTTTTATATGCCAAATTGTATGAAGAAAAACGTCAAGCCCCAGTTCTGTTTCATCATTAAGTAAGACAAGCAGTACTTATTTTTGTAAGTTTTAATGATGAAACAGAACTGGGGCTTGACGTTTTTCTTCATACAATTTGGCATATAAAAGACGCGGCTGAAAGCAGTCGTGAGATAGAATCTATTTTATTTTGCCAGCGACTTTGCTTATGCTCTCACTCTCAGAGTAAAATTCTCTCAACAATGCTACCACACTTTTGTTATATTTCATACAATTTGTAAACAAAACCAAAGAAAAATAAGAACAAAAGAAAATCAAAAAAACATTTGAAAGAGCAATATAATTATAATTTTCTAAATTTGTAAATAATATGAGTAATATTGTCGAAAAATTGATTGCAGAAGTGCATAAACATGATTTCATATATAATTTGCAGTAATCAATGTACAAAAACAAGACTTGTGGATAAAAATTGGAAATGTGAATGAAGTTGAAGCCGACGCTTCAATTATGGGCATTTTTTCTCTGAGAGTCGTTTTTGCTTCAAGTTGCGGACGTGTTCTGTTTCATCATTTATTTTGTTCGTATGAAATTTCGCTTTTATTTAATTTGATGTTAACATCAAATTATCAACATATCAATAGTTGTATATACCTATATAGTTATGTACATACATATGTATATTCCATAAAATCAACTGCTAAATTAATGCTAAAAATAAAAAGCAAGAAAATGCTTAAAATACCCACATGGTAAAATAAGAACCTTGTAAAATAGGCTGACTTCCAAAACGTTCGTATACAAAGTTTCTATACAGTATTGATACTGTATTTAAATCACAGACATATGCAAAATTCGGAAACAATGCAACAACTATAAAACCGATGCCTTGTTTGCTTTCTTACTGCGTTAAAAATACTTGGCGGCGGCGTTTTGAAATGGTATGCATTGTATAATTATTGTACTGCGGCGTTATGAAATGTGATGCTTTGTTCAAACACAAAGCAATTGACGTTTTGGAAGTCAGCCATACTTACAGAATATTAGCAAAAAAAAATGTTTACTTTACTCTACTTATAGTGAATAAGAATGAGTAAATACAAATACTCTGAGCGTATAAAGAGAATAAATGTTTTGTTTGTTTTTTTTTTTGTTTTGTATTTACTTGCTTTGATCCTTTTTTGTACTTAGAACTACTCTGAGAATTTTTAAAAAAGCAAATGTTTTTGAATTAAAATGTATGTACTTAGTGCAAAAGCCTATTTTGTACATATGTATGTATATTGATACTTCGATTTATTGTCTGTTCAAAATGCCAATTATAAAAAAAAAAATAATAAAACAATTTGTGTGGTTTATATTTCAAATTAAAAAAAAATTAATATCTACTCTGTCTTGATTGGTATTAATAGCAGACACTCTCGACATTTATTGACATTTTTATATAATAGTATTATGTTAGAAAACTATGTCCCAAGCCGGTGTGATTTTATGTTTGTGATATTGTGTTGTATGGTATAAATCCTGCCTAAGGCAGCTGGGCTTAGTACAAATAATTAGAGCAGGCACAAAATAAAATATTTTCATTTTGTTGCTAATCACATTATGAAATCTAATGCCTCTAATTTATTTATATTATCATTTTTGCTAAGTGTATTTGAGTGGAAAGGATTTTTATGACAGTATTTAGCAACATGACCTTAAGAATATATCTTAGCACCTGCCTGTGTATGTTTAATAAAATTTCTAATTAGCTTTAGTAACATTTTAGCTTAAATTGACGAAAAAAACTACTATATACAGATTGGTACGCAAGGCTAATTTAATTTTTAACTTGTGCATAAATCAGAAAAATTGTAACAAATATACAAAAAAAAAGGCTTAATAGACTTCAGGCTATTTAGAATTTCTATTTCAGTGCAATAGAAGTTATTTATTGTTTGTGGTAAATTGTTAGCATAAACATAATTTTACTTTAAATTTACACAGATTTTACTAAATTAAAAAAACATCTTTATAATTAAAGATATTACTTTATAGTTTATAATCTTCAAGGAGAAAAATGTTTGCATTGTTTTCTTAATTATTTATTAAATTAACAAACATCTATCTATATGCACACATACTAGAGCTGGTAAAGTATTGAATAGTGGGTACTGAGTATTTGGTATTTGCTTGCTTTTTCTGTTACTCAGTACTAAAAATGGTAACTCAATACTTTCCTAGCTGTAATTTCATAACTTAATCCAATGAAAATTTAAACATTGATGTGTAATTCTGCTATAAATTATCTATAAATTTGGCTGAAAGCTCTTCTTTTAAAAATATTGAGTAATTTTGAGTACCCGTATAAAAACTATTGAATAATAAGAAGTAGCAGAAACTGCCAGCACTAATACATACATACTTGTTTCTGTCTGTACTATAAATTTATGTGAATCTTATGTCTATTTCTACATACATAAATTGTGTGTGTCTTCTTAGTTCAAATAATTGTCTGTTACATTCCTTGTAAGAACAAAACATCATTGACAACAACACATATACTTACATAACCGCAAAGAACAATATTTAGTATAAATTTAGTATCTGTATAGTTGTTTGTTAAATAGTCAAATACAATTGGATGTATGCATACGTGCTGGGTCTTCTTCATTTACTTCTTATTATTGACAATGTGCCTAAATCTGGTCAATGTCTAACCGGCTGTCTACATGTACATTCTATGGTGCAACATAATATATATACGAATACCTAAAGCTCAATAAACAGATTAAATAATGCGAAATAAACTATGTTACTTGTTTCCTTGCTAAATGTTAACATGTTCATGTACTTATATACGTAAATATGTGCATATTAGGGTTAAACAACGACATCTGAGAGGAAAAGAACTGATCTAAAAGATTTTGACTATTTCCAGAAACTTGCATGTTGTAGGAATAATTTTTGAATTTTACATTAATTTTCTGAATCTAATGAATTTTACCAAATAAACCAATACCACATATTTGATATCTGAAGATATTTTTTTAATTGTAAACATCAAAAACATCTGTCATATTGTATTGTGTTCAGGCAGATAATCTCTTTAAGTAGAGAAGATCATGTACGATTTCGATCGACAAGGAACTAAAAGACTAAAAGATGACAAAATAATTTTCTAACTAAATCTAATATATTTGGAGTTACTTACTAAAAACTATTGTTATTTTATATACAAATCAATAGCCTGAAAATATATATCGGCAGCACACATATCTTGGTATTCATCTTGATTGCCATTTAACATGGAAATAGCAAATCGACTCAAAGCTGATCCAAAGGAAATTAAGAGCAGCTTAAATAAATTGGCTTATTTCGAAGAAACTCTTCACTAAACTTAGATTGTTAACTTCAATAATACAATGCGATCCTAAAACCATCCAGTAAAAAAATTGCTTCAAATAAAGCAGGTTTCTACTATTACAGAATAAAAGAAGCGCGACAAACCTGCTGATATCGCTGCTGATTTTTGTATGTCGAGTTCCCGGTTTGGAGTACTACATTTTTGCTCACAAAAGCCCTTTTTTGCATCTAATAAAACATGCAAACACAGCAGTTATCCGAAGCGCTGTTTAAATAATGAATAATATGAACGTATTTACTTATGTATAAAATTGTGTCAGGCGCCTTTTGCAAGCACTTTACTGAAACTTTGAAAAAGTACTTTTTCAAGCTGCTTTACTCAAAGTTTGAAAACGCTCTTACTAGCTAGCGCTTGCACAAAGTGCTAATGGTATGACGTTTTAATCCTAATAATCTACTACTCAATAAAACACTATTTTCTAAATTTTGTTTTTAATTTTATTTTATTAACAAAAAATACAAAACGTAAAATTAAAAGTATGTATTAACATAAAAAGCAAATTTTTTTTTTCAGGATAGTATCATTAATTCAGATTTTTTAATTATCTCTCCTGAAAAATTGTGCATATTGTATAACGGTAAAAAAAGAAAAATTATTCAGTTAGTAATCGAAATGGATTTTGAAAACGAACCAATTTGAAGTCCCTTTTTATGTTTAATACAATTTTCATTAAATTTAGTTAATTGTTTTTAAGAAGAGAAATATTAAAAAATACCTTTTAAAACTGCTTCGCTTCCGAAATCAATTTCCACTACATAATTGAATTTGTACATTTTAAAGCTAAAAGTAATACATTAAAAGTCATTAAAAAAGTCGTTGACACGTTCTTGGAGGTCGTTTGATTCTTGGAAGTCATTTAATTCATTTAATTGTGCCTATAAAGTGTAAAGTATTAATGATGATTCATTTATAGGACTTTTTTTCCATCTAATTAAGTTTAACACACATTAATACAAACAATTTATTTTCCTTTACCTGATTAATAAACGATTTGGTACAAGTGCAAAAACTCTTAGCAAAAGCCAAAACAAAAAAAAAAAAAAATTAAAATGAAGAAAATGTTGCATTGTCCTACATTCTAGCACCCAAGTGCTCTTCATAATCAATATTCAATATAGTTGATAAAAATTGCAATTGCATTGATACATGTGTATGTATGTCTCTGGATGTGTGTAAGTGTGCTAGAATTTTTTTGGAAGTTTTCTCTTTTTATGCGTGTAACAGTAGTTGTGTTCTTTAAGGTGAAAGGACACTTAGCAGTTCAACATTGAATATCCTTTTCCTTTCATATACATTTTATACTACTCTTACACACAAACACACACACATACAATTTAGCACCGTTCTTTATTTCAACATTTCAAGATTGCTCAGCAATTCGTAAGTCTCTTATTTTTGTGGTCATTCGTCACGTTTAGGCGTCCTAATATGAAAAACCAACTTAGAAACCATCATTCAATTTGTTTGGGTTTGGTTACCACATACTGCGAACAAACAACACAAAAAGGACTAAAATATTCCAATATTTTATAGAGATTTTTACACACAAAATACGTAGTGAAATGCTAGAGCGGAAAGTGGTTGGGGGGACTCAATTGGTAACGAAAACACACAGAATAAGTAAGAGTTGTGTGCAAAACTTTTGCATGTCCACAAATTCACATTGTTTGTAAAAAAACACTGCAAAAACGAACAAAAATATTAAATTGTAAAAAATAAACTGAGGATGTGAATAAAGTTAAAACGGATGTTAGCTTAACAGTACACAACAAAATGAAAGTTTGTGTTTTTTTTTAGATGAAATAAATTAATTTCAACTATTTGTGTATGTATTGCAAAATCTTAATGTAAAATTTCAAAATTCAAGTTATTGTGTGTTGGCAGTAAAAGTTTTGAAACAAAGAAACTTGATACCAACAAAATTGATATTTGTTTTTTTTTTTTTAATTTAGTTGTGGTAAAATATTAAATAAACATATTATTTTTGTATCAAGCAGATATCCATAGCATATAAATTATATATTTTTATGTTTTTTAATGAGCAACTTTTATCAAATTATTGCTTTCTATGTTATATTAATTTAAGTGGGCAGGTCAAATTATTATCATATCAGTATTCTAATTTCATGTTGCTCTACAATATCTTTTTTTGCAATGAAAAGAGACACTGTATAACTTATCTTTGAACAGATAAATAATATTTTAGCGTGTATGCACGTTGACGATGATTTTCATATTCGACATGATTTCGCATGATATTCGAGAAGGTAATATTGTCATACAGATAGCTGTACATATCTGCTGCCGGAGTTCATCGATGGAAGGAGCTTTGGTTCAATAAATCATGCTGCTGGACCTGTACCAATCGTTGTTTAGACTTCGCGGCCTCAAATTAGTCTTTTGCGCTTATGCTAAACTAATTAAACAACCCATAAAGTCCTTTATGGTTGGCTGCTGGGTAAGGCCAGTACAGCTGTCGCCTGACTGTATAGAAAACCTTCTGTCGTGCTTATTGTTGTTGGGTTGACCACGGCTGGCTTGTGTTCGATGCTGATATAAGTAGTAAAACTTTTGATTTTTCAAATACTCTCCAAATTCGTTTAGGCATAGTGGTCAACTCAAAAAGGTGCCTTCGGGGTTAGTGGTGACTACTTGTATTCACTCGGTGCTAAGAACGCCGTCTGCAAAGTGTGATCTGAATTAAGCAGTTTAAAAATTATATGAAAATTCATTTCTCTGAACTTATTTCCAATAAAAAAAAATATAAATTTTTTTTTGCATTGAAACATAGTGTTGCACTCAATTGCATTAAGTACAATGACATACAGAGCGTATAAAAGGTTTGCCGAACGATAGGTTAAACTGAAATACTGCCAATCACAAAATGTGTTCATATTAACTTGATTAGTTGCTTAAGTACCTCCCTTTATAAGAATTCCGATCCAATATAGTTTTAGAGTGCGTTGACTCGTTTTTATTTGCTGCTTACTAAAGGGTTGCATGCAACGAGTAACTTTTTTCTTCATATGTGAAACTCGCTGTCGAATACAGTAGATATTTGCTTTGTCGCTCAGAGCACAAGCAGTGAAGAGAAGAGAGATTGTTTGTTTGACAAATACTAAATGATGAAACAGAACACGTCCGCAACTTGAAGCAAAAACGACTCTCAGAGAAAAAATGCCCATAATTGAAGCGTCGGCTTCAACTTCATTCACATTTCCAATTTTTATCCACAAGTCTTGTTTTTGTACATTGATTACTGCAAATTATATATGAAATCATGTTTATGCACTTCTGCAATAAATTTTTCGACAATATTACTCATATTATTTACAAATTTAGAAAATTATAATTATATTGCTCTTTCAAATGTTTTTTTGATTTTCTTTTGTTCTTATTTTTCTTTGGTTTTGTTTACAAATTGTATGAAATATAATAAAAGTGTGGTAGCATTGTTGAGAGAATTTTACTCTGAGAGTGAGAGCATAAGCAAAGTCGCTGGCAAAATAAAATAGATTCTATCTCACGACTGCTTTCAGCCGCGTCTTTTATATGCCAAATTGTATGAAGAAAAACGTCAAGCCCCAGTTCTGTTTCATCATTAACTATTAGCAACGGCAAATTAAATGAGTACCGAAAAATATGAACATACAAAACCGTAGCCAGAAAAAGAGAAGTACCTTAAAAACTATGTTCACTTCATGTGGTACTTCAAGAATTTTTCATGTAATGCTGAAAATTAAAAATTTTAAATTTTAGCCTTTACATTCACATCGGCTAATACGCCGGCGTTTTAAGTCTTCAAAATAAATAATTAAAAAATTATTCATACATATGTATGCTTTTTTATACCCTTCACCAAAAATGGTAAGGGTATTTATAGGTTTGTCATTACGTGTGTAATTTCCACAATATTTATATGAGGTCCATATAGTATATATATACTGGATCCTTATAATTAAAAAATTTAACTGAGCCCTGTCCGTCTGTCCGTCTGTCCGTCTGTCCGTCTATCCGTCTGTCTGTACGTGAAATCCATTTTCTGAAGACACAAGAAGAGCTAGAGAATTGTTTCTTAAAGTAAAATGTAGGGATTTTTCTAAGGATGCTTCGTATTGAAAATCAGCAAAAATAAAAGTATCGATTCTGAAATGGATATATATACAAATAAATGAAGATATATATATATTCATTGCAGAAATAAATTTATAAATACACTAGGTGCCTCAGTAGTATTGAATACGGGGTCACGCGCATTGAATATGTGTCAGAGACAATAATTCAACACACGACCCATCGTGCTACTGAGGCTTGTTAGTTCTTTGTGTATATTACCTTAATAATAACTCAACGTATTTTTTCGTACAACCCCCTTTTTGTCACACATCTAAGCATGTGTGTATAAAAATACAAGGCATTTGCTTTTGAAAGATCACACACATTCAAATCGTTATTTGCTTTTACATACCAAGCAATATTCTACACACATAAAAATTTCAATTTTTTTTTCACCAAAGCACATTATAAACATAAACATGTATGTATGCACACAAACACTATACATACGTACCAGACAAGTAAACTCTGTGGAAAAAAATGTCGCACACTGATGATTACAAAAATATACTCTGATGTATTTATATGTATGTTAAAAATGCTTTTGTATTTATCTTTTAAAATGTTGTATATTTGTCAATTTGTTT